>BOPP01000076.1:3405105-3449634 GCA_017312745.1 Gryllus bimaculatus | reverse complement strand
CGCCCCCCTCCGCTCGACTCACCTTGCGCTCTATCGTCGACCTCTGCCCGCTCCAGGCACACCGCCGCCTCACGCTGGCAGCACACCACGCGGCCGACTCACCCGCCCCGCTTCATATCACCTTGCTTCACATCGCCTCGATCAGCACCGCCCCACTCCCCCCCGCCCCTGCGCCATCCCCTCCACCTCTCCCCGCAATAATCCGCGCTTCCACCCCTGCCCAGGTTCCCTCTCCTTCGCCCACCTGCCTCATGTGCCTTGCATCACCCGCCTGCGCCTTCATATCGTCCCGCACACCCTCTTCCCGCTCTCACCTCCGCCTCATACTAACACCTCCCCTCGCTTCACTGGCCGCTACGTCGCCTCCCACTCCGTTTCACCTCGCCCGCGTCAACCCCATCCCGCTCTGTGCCCAGCCCGCCTCACCCTACGCCTCCCTCCGCGGCCGCCGACAGAAGCCGTCTCGCTCTCTCTGCGCCGCATGCGGCCGCCCTCCGTCGTCTCCCCAGTCCTCTTCCCTCTCGCCCGGGCCGCGGCCGTCCCTGCCCCGCGCCGCATTCCTGTCCGCCCCGTGGGGGCGGGGGGCGGCGCGCGGGTCGCCGTGAAAGGCCCTCTCTCCTTCCGCGCGCCCGGATTAGCGCGGCTCGCAGCTCGACTCTGTCTCGCTTTGTAACCGCTCTCCCTGGGATTGTTACGTTTTGCCCTGCTCACACCGCCAGTCCGCTGGGCGCCGCCACCCTCCGCCGGCCTCCAAAGCTACTTGCACTTCTCTTTTCCGCTCCGCCAGCGTGGCGAGCGAACTTCCATAGGACCTGAGCGATAGAATTTGTATGCACATCTAATATACTACTGAATGGTCAAATTGGAGTCGATTCTGCATTAGTCTGCCCTGCTTCATATACCCAGTTGGGATAAGCCGTCGTTGAAAATCGGTCTTATATCCATTCTAAAGGGATTTTTTAAAAGATTTGTCTCGCCTGGCGTCACAAATTCACCTTATATTACATTCGTTTTTTTACTGAGGTTTCCAATTGGGCGCTGACACCTCACTCTGGTTACTATTTGAAAATTGTCGTGGTTCTGGATTTTATGTAAATTACAGCTTTCTTACCGGCATCATCATGCTTTGCGTCGCTCTGATCTCTGCTTACACTTGTGAGTAGGTGCGGGTTCGGCCTATGTTCCGGATCACAGTTGGCGGTTCGCGTGCACATTCGTTCTTCACTCTCGTTGTCCGCCCCATTACATACTTCTCTTCTTGTAACTGTCCTCGGAAAACCCCACGTTCTGAGATAAGATCATAATATTAAATATATGAATTCCTCCTCACGCTCCATTCCGGCGATTTATTTATGCTTCTTGGTCTCTGATGAGGCCTGACCTCCGTCTGTAGACCTAGTCTATACTGTCACCCAGTTATATGTTCCTTGGTTTAAGGTACTCGCGCGAATACGTTTGTCTAGTCACTCAGAATACCTCTTGCTCTTGATAGATTAATTATAGCTCTCGCGATATTGTGCACATATTGACTGCTTTTATATTAACACTACACTTTTGCTGTACTCTTCTCTCTAAGTAGGTACTGTCGATCCTTTCCTCCGTAAGTTCCTCACTGTCTTCTTGGTTGTCGCCTACCTTGTATGGTTGCTCATATTTAATGCCATTGTTTTTACTGCGCCTTCCTTCCGCTACTCCCTGGCTTTGCTTGGCTGTTCGTTTCGTGTTCGCCGCTTTTTCCTGACAATTTTCAATCCGATTACGTTTAGGAAGAGACTAATTAATTTAAATAATACCTTGATACTTCAAAATCGATATTGTTTGCTCACCGCGCTGTACTTTCCATCTTCCACTTTCCCTTTACCTCATTTTGGATTCACTTATTTCTTCATCTCGGACGCGATTCGTATGAGGAGGTCATCTTATTTCGATTGTCTCATATTATCACTTTTGTGTTCTCCGATGTTCTTCTAGTCCGTCACGCCCTCGTGAAAAACTATCGCCCCATCCATCGGCTTGGTGGGATGCTGGTTCCGCCCGGTCTGCGTCACGCCCCACAGATACGTTCCTCGTGGAAACGCGGTTACGCTTCTGGTGTGACGAATTTTTTGGTTGGTTTATTCTTCGAGATTCTTAACCGCTGTTTCCCTAGCTTCTGCAGCACGGCTATAGATTATTCCTTTTGTTATTCGTTGAGTCGGCGGTTCTTATCATTGGGTTGTTTGGATAACGTGGAGGCTGACTGTCTCTCTCGTCGGCAGATTCCCTTACTGTTTGTCGGCCTCTTGTATTCCACGTCCCCCTGTCGATTTAGGGCGGGCTGGCCGTCGGCCTCGTCGGTTAGTCGCGTGCCGCTGCTCCGCCGGTCCGTCCCGGCGTTGTGCGCCTTCGCTGTCCTACTTTCCTGTTTGGGCCCGCCATGCGGGCGCGGTTTCCGGCCTTCCGGCCTTCCCTGCCCCCGTCACCCTGACGCTCTCCCGCTTGCGTCACCCTTCCACTTCCCTGGTCCCCTGGCACGTCTTCTACCGTTCCCCTCTTTGTCCCTTCTCTCGTGTTTCTTGCTGTGAGGCGTGTTCATTGGGTTGGCTGATGCGCCTTGGTAATCGTCCCGCACTACATCAGGCCGTGGTCTTAGGCTCTCTGCGTTACAGTTATTGGTCCTGACTCGTGCTCCGACTTTTAGCCTCTGTTTCCCCGTCTGATAAGGGAGGCGGAATCTTGGGTATTCAAGTTATGTCGCTCGCTGTTCCTGTACGCTCGGACCGGCCGTTGGGCCGGCATGGCTCGCTCTGTTACGGTTGTCCGCGATCGTAGCACGTGTTTATCGCGGAGGAGGGGAGCGTTCTTATCGAGACCCGGCCAACTTATCACCATGGCGAGTCGGCGGGCGTAGGACTCGGGTGGGTCCTACCCCTGTTCGTACGCTGGGCTGGGTTCTTGTTTCTGGGTTTGACTCGTGCCGGCCCTTCGGGCCGGGCGGCGCGCTGCTGCTCGGCCGGGCGCCCCGCGCGCTGCGCCGCACGCCGGCTCGCCCGCTGGGAGATATAAATCCGTTTCCCCCTTGTGGGTCACAGCGCGCGGCGAGCGTGGCCGGGCTCCGACCTGTCTTGCTCTTGGTGGTCCTGGCGCGCTGGACGCGGCGGCTGCTGTGAGATTGCAGTCCGATGTCGATCCCGTGGGTGCCTGGGTGTGTTCAATACTATTAATGCTGGGTGCTCTTGACGGTTTTGTGCACGCATCCTCGCCCCCCACGGGACTTTTAGGCGACTGCCCCTTGGAGGGTACGGGGCTGGTATTCCTTTTACTTCCGGTCGCTTGGGTGGCCTTCGTTGTTCTGGGGGCAGTCACGGCACATATTGGCTCTCAGTTAGCCATCCAGTGGGGACTTCCCCTCTCTGTCTCGCCTAGTGGTCGCTCACAGGGGGCCGGATTGAGGAAGTCAGCGTGGTGGTGCACGGGCGCGCGCTGGTGCCATGCGGACGGTTGTGCGGCCGCTCACTCTTCGCCCCATGCTTCTGCCTTTGTGAGGCCGGGGCTCCTTGCCCCCCCCGGCTTGCTGCGGGGCCGCACGTACTTCAGTCGCTTTGCTCCCTTTGTCGCTGTCCACTGCCGCTGCCTCGGCGCTTGGCCCGGGACTCGCCGCGTCGTCTGCCGTCATCCGGCTCACGCCATCGGTCCGTTACTGCTGTCTCGCTGGTAGACAGAGATCACGCCAGGGCGCTGCGGGTCCGCCCACGTTGGCTATTCGCTCACTTACCCGGATTCGCATGAGCGCGTTGCGAGGGCCTTATCTGGAAGGCGCGTCCGAGTCGTTGCTACACCGATGTCTTTCGCTTAATTGGACTTTACTGTCTGCCTGTGTCTTTGATTTATATTCGTGTTTAGCACTCTCTTCTGGAGTAGTTTATCTTCTGTGGCTTTCATCTGGTCCCTCCAGAGTTTCTATTTTTCTCAGTTCCTTTGTGAGGCATTCTGTCTCTTATGGTGTGCGCTTCTTTGCTATTTCCCACGCCTCGCATCCCTTTCCTCATGGGCGTGCCTTTTCGGTCGGTCTATTCGGCCCTTTTGTGTTATGGGTACTTCTCTGTAGGGCCACGCGGTGGAGCGTGGGGCGTTTGTTCGTTTCGACCGGACGGCGTGCCTGCCAAACGTTTGCCCCCGCGGTACGACCTGCCCCCTTCTGCGCCCTCTTTTTCGTCCCTGCCCTCCCCGCTTGAGCGCCCGCTTTTTCGGCGACTCCCTTGTCGCGTGCCTCCGTTCTTCCTCATGTCTTGGCCTTTGCACAACAACCCTTCACCGCCCGTCGGTTTTCCCGTGCCCCTTCGCTTCGGGCGTACAATCGATCCGGTGTCTCCACACCGCTTTCTCTTTCCTCTCCGTCCGCGCATGTGTCCCTCTGGCCGCTTCTTAGGTCGAGGTTTGTCGCTGTGCCATCTTGTACTCCGGGCTTGGCTTCACGCTCTGCCGGCCGCCGCGCGCTTGCGCGGCCGGCGCGGCGGCCCGTTCCCAGGCGACGGGGCGTCGCGGCGGGGGCGGGGGCGGAGGCGCAGGCGGGCGGGCTGCGTAAAATTCTGCGTGCGGCGCCGGCCCCGCCGCCTTGGGGCGCCCGCCTCTCTCCGCGCCGTCCGCTCTGCCGCGCGCTCGCGCGGCCCCGCGCCGCCTCTCTGTGTCTACGCCCACGGCGCACTCGGGGCGTGTCTTGCAGCGGAGCTGCGAACGCCGGCATGCGCGCTCCTTATTCCAAAGGCGTGGCAATTCTTGCATCTGTTTGCTTTATCCCACAACCGTTCCCTTCGCCGTCGAAGCTCTTCATTTTTACCCGTGTGCTAGACGGGATTCTGCCTCTGTTGCTCCCGCCGTCCCTCGACACGTCGCCGTCCGCTTGTTTTTGAGAATCTATGTATTTTAAACCCACTAATTTCACGTGCTTTCGTATACTTTTCAGACATCGCTTGATTTTTCTCGTCACGTTTATTCCTTTCTGGATTCAGCCCCTCACCTATTCTGTGTTTCGTATTAACCTGAATGTTCGAGCCCGCCTCACTTTCCCTCTCCAGTCTAAGTCATGGCCGGACGTTGTTCTAACTATTTTTCTTGGTTTCCTGCGACTAATCTCTTATCGTCTCGTTTGGGATGCTTGATACACAGTTTCCGCGTTCGGTCATTTGTTTCATTTTCCATTGTTTTCTTTTCGCTGGCCTTTCATAGCGCTTCTTCCTGTAATACATGGACTTTACCGAGCCGCCGTGCTCTCACTTCACGCGCTCTCTGGGCTTGGGCGACCTCTACTTCACGGTCGCTTGCCGACGCTCAGGCTTTTCTCCGGACATGCACGCCTGGCCCTTTATCTGTGCGACTCTGAGGCAGCTGGCACAGGTTTTACGAGCTGCTTCTGTCAATAACGACTGCGGGTCTTTGGCGCTCCCCCCCCACATGCCCTCTCCCTCTTCACTCGGCGTCGGCGGCGCGTGGGCCGGTCGTGCCTTTCTGCCCGTAGTGCGACTCGCACGCGCACATCGCGGCTGGCGGCGGGCTGAGCGGGGCGTGGGTGGGCTGTGGCAGCCCGGAGGGAGGGAGGAGAGAAAACTCTGGCCGGTCGGGCCGGCCGGGCGGGTACTGGCCGGCCCGGCCGGGCGGGGCGGTTCCGCGGCCTGGCGGACCCTGTGCAGTGAGTGAACGCTGTCCGGGCGGCATGGCGCGCCGGCCATGGGTGCAGCTGGGTGGCGCCGTGGGGCTTGCGCTACGGGTGGCAAACGCAAGGAGGCCTGGAGACTAGTGGGATCCTGGGGACGCGTCGCGGGGCAGGAACGGGCGGGCCGCCTCCGCCGGCGTGCTGGGCGGAGTCTACTGTGTGTGGAGCGGGTTTGCGGGCCGGTGAGTGGGCGGGAGAAGGCCTTTGGTGGGACCTCCGGGCAGTTTCTGTGGGTAGGGTTGCGGGCGGTGGGCCGGGGCGGCTGGGCACGTCACGGCCGGGGGCTGGAGCGGGACCCGGCGGGACCGGGCGCTGGGGGCCGGGGGGCTGGGGGAGCGCGGTGGCGTCTGGCAGCTGCAGGTCGGGACCGCGCGGCAGGAGGGGGGAGGTGCGGGGGCAAGAGAGGGCGCGGGACGGCGCGGGACAGCGAGCTGGCGGTGTGCGCAAAGCCGTGGCCGCGCGCGGCGGCTTAAATGCTATGTTCAACGCGCTCTCAATCCGCCTGATTGCTATCCTCGCGGCGCGCCTCCTCCCTCCTTGCTCCTCTTCCTTCTCTCTTCCTTGCCTACGCGCGAGAGGCCTACCGCAGGGAGGCTGGGAGGCACCGACCAATGTGGACGGAACCGGAAATAAAGCAAGAATTAGCAACTTCTCTTCTGATGCAGTAGTCCGCTCTGGGTGGCTGTCCAGTCAGCTCTGAAATGTTACGGTGATGCGGTTTTTATCGGTGTCATTATGTTCTGCGTAATAAAAAATCGCCAACCGCTCCTTTTTCAGCAGACAGGATACGTGCAGAGAGATACAAAAACTCCAACCCACGTGAAAAACTCATTCATTCCCTACCTCTAATATCTACCTTCTTAAATGACAGTTCCATGTAAACTGAGAAATTAGGGTACCTGTTGGGTGGTTATAGAGCGAGGTCGGAAGCTAAAAACGGTTTAATTAATTTAGGAGAACGGGAATAATTATGGTTTAAAATGAGATGGAACGCAAAGTTTTAATGCAGTTCTTCCAGATACATTTCAAACCATTGGACGGGTTCTGTTTTGAGGAGTAGAGAGGCAGACGTATTCAATTGCACTTTCTTTTCAAATCCTGCTCGCAACGAGTCAGCGGCTTGCAACTAGAAAAAAGGAACTTCTCAGTATCCGGAGGGATAATGTGAGGAAGCGCTAGAACTCCCTGCGGGAAGGCTGATCCATTTATCCTCGCAGTAATTCATTTCCTACTCGAATATCTTGGTTCACAGCGTTCAGGGAACATGTAGTGGTAGCAGGGATACCAGAACGGATTAATCCAATAGCATATACTCTTTCAATGCCAGTTTGTATTCTTTAAATTTACGGACTTTAGCATGATTTATTATGTTCTTGTCTAAGGTTTCAAACCTGATTGAAGTAAACAGCATCGGTTTAAACGCACGTTAGTTGGACTCGTTCTTCTTTACAATGAAATTGCATACGTTATATATGCCAACTTTCTGTTTAAGGCGCACACGAGAAGACTTTTTCACACAATGCAAACCACAACAAATTCACTACTAGGAGTTCCTCATCTTCACTCTGGTTTATGGTTTACATAAACGCTTATTTTATGACCCTAAAAGGTACTTTACTGGCATTTAACTTTTTATACAATAGATTTTCTGTTTAAATAACGTTTTTCTCACCCTTTCAAGGAACAAATTATTACGCGAAAATTAGTATACAAGAGTCCCTTCCAAACCAATTTTGAGATTCTTGGGTTGGTGGTATGGTGTTCAAACACACACCGTTATATTGGTGTTTATCTTCTAGAGACGGTTTGCTGGCATTTCTTAAATAAGAGCATCACTACAGAAGATGATGTGAATGGGCATCGGTAAATTTTTTAATTGCCAAATGTTCAATATCAAACATTCCCACTCATTGCTTGTAACAGTTATTGTAATTTTTTTCTCCTTTCAAAATTTCTGTTGGTTTTCTTCTTAATCAATTCCTAAATTTTTTATTTGTATCAGTGCATAGAGAAAGGAATGCGCGAACTTCTTTTATTATCCCAGCTATACGTGTCCCAATGGTGTTGCGTATTTTCCCAGCAACTGGTTGATTCTTGTTCTTTTCGCAGCTCGACACTTGGGCGCGCATTAATATCGCTTTCACCTTTATATCTACAGAGCCTGCATAGAGAGGTCATGAAGAATAACACTAATTCAACGACAAGGGTTATTCAATAACCCGCTTCCACCCCTGCCCAGTTCCCTCTCTCCCCGCCTCTCATTGCCTTGCATCACCCCGCCTCGCTTCATATCGTCCCGCCACACCTCTTCCCGCTTCACTCCGCCTCATACTACACCTCCCCTCCTCACGCCGCTACGCTCCTCCCCACTCCGTTTCACCTCGCCCCGCCTCACCCCATCCCGCTCTGCCCAGCCCCGCCTCACCCTACGCCTCCCTCCGCCCCGACAAAGCCGTCTCGCTCTCTCCCCGCATCGCCCTCCGTCGTCTCCAGTCCTCTCCCTCTCGCCCGGGCCGCGCCGTCCCTCCCCGCGCCGCATTCCTGTCGCCCCGTGGGGGCGGGGGGCGGCGCCGGGTCGCCGTGAAAGGCCCTTCCTCCCCCGCGCGGGAGGCGTCGAGTGATCTGTTGCTTTAATCCTCCCCGGAGACGTTTCCTGCGGCGCCGCGCCTGCCAACGCAGCCCTCGCCGCACTCGCCGGCTCAAAGCTCGGCACTCCGCTGCAGCGTGGCGAGCGAAACTTCAAAACGAGGAAGAAGATGAACAAATAACGAATGGAAAAGGGGAATTTGAAGCTGCCTCCAAAAAGTTGGGAAATGCCGGAAAATCGGTTTAAAAACGGATTTTTTTAAAAGATTTGTCCCGTGGCACAAATTCACATATTACATCATTTTTTACTGATTTAATTCGTGATCATGACTATTGAAAATGTCGTGTTCTGGAAGTAAAATTAATTTCTTACGGATGCCAAGTCCTTGTTGCTGCTTGTACATTGTAGTAGTGCTCTTGGCATGTTCGCGGATCACAGTTGCGGTTGGGACACAATTCTGCCAAACAGTACCGGGAAAACCCACGTTTGAGAAAAAAATATGAAAGTCACTCACCAACTGGGATTAATGTTGGTTTGATAGGCCTACTCGTGATGTGAGAAGTATGGATACCAGAGTTCTTGATTCAAGTACTGGCGAATACGTTTTGTAGTATCAGAACTACCCTTTCTCGATAGAAATAAACTGCAATGTGCAATAATACTTTTAAAACACTAATTCTGACCCTTAAGCGCGTTCGATCCTTCCTCCGTAGCTCAATGCTTCTGTATCGTAAGTTATTGCTACATAGAATTTTGTTTACGACAAATTAATGATTTACAAAATATAATTAATTTAAATATATAATAAAATCGATATTGTTGCTGCGTTATTCATCACTTACTCATTTTGGAAATCTCATCCCTCAGGTTCGATAATATCTATTATCGATTCCTTCATATATTGGTTTCGATGCTAAGTGTACGAAAAATCGCATCATCCCTTCTGATGTTCCCTGCGTCGCCAACAGATATCTCGTGAAGCGGTAGCGACGAAATTTGGTTTGTATCTCCCAGCACAAGGTTGCTAGCTGCAACGGAAGATACCTCATGATTTATATGCGAAACGTGGAGCGATATCCATAAATTACGAATAGCGTGTGACGGTGCTCATCCCCTTGTAGATTCCGCAATATAAATGCCGAACGTTTCGTGAAAGGAAATGTATGAGGCGGGATGTTGAGGGAGAGATACGGCGGAGGGGAGCTTTACAAAACGAGGCAGATCTGCGCTTTTACTGGCTCGCGGGGAAGATAAATTGTTTCAATCCTTTGTGGTGGCAATTGTAATAATGTCGTCTGCTGTTTCGTATTAATCTGGTTTGATTTTCCAGAGATATATGGGACTTGTCTGCATAACTATTGTAATCTATTGTTATTAAATATTTGACATTTTGATGTTCGGAGTTATCCTTGGTATGTAATATTTAACTTCCATTGAAGTGAGTTATAATAGAAATAATACGATTGAGTAGTTCATAGAGATTTGTTTAATTTTTATTGCCCTTACACATAGTTTGGACTGATTCGACTATTGCCGCACTGGTTGAATGGAAGTCCGATTTTATATTTTTTTAATCGAATATGTATTTTAAACTAATTAGTTAAAATTTGCGTTGAGGTGAATGGCGAGCATCGATATTCTTAATTGCTTGAGAAATTGTAGAATTTGGGCGTAAAGATAGGCATACACTCGGCCCAGAGGAAGCTGAATTAGGTTGTATAAGTTTCTCTGCAATACCACACCTGGGAGATCCATGGGTGAGCTCAGCAAACAAGGCTGCGTAGATACTCGAGTTATGTAAGCCTTGACTCTCATTATGCCAAACTATATTAAGGGCGAGGTCGGCGAGACTTATGCACTACGTTATTCGCGTTCATTTCACGAATGTTGGGAACTCAACTGTTTTACAACCTACAAAAACAATCGTCTGCTGGTCTGGACCCTGCACGTCTCCCAGTTCCCTTGCATTTCCACCTCGGGCATTATTTCAACAGTGCAGGGCGTGGAGAGGCGATGGGAACAGAGGGATGAGGTCGGTGTGAAGAACATCGCTGTGCGGAAATTTCGGCCAAACGAGTGGAGAATAGCCGCCGTTGCGACAGGGGCCGGAGAAATTGTGTGGGGGGGAGGAAGGGGAGGGGCGCGATGAGCGGAGATGGATGAACCGGCCGAGAGAGTGAGAGGGGAGGGTGGAGGATGGGCAAAGAGGAAGGGGTTTACTTTTCTCCTTGGAATTCACGTCGTTTCCCTGTTAGATTAATGGCTTAAGAAACCCAGCGCGGTGATGTAACAAACGGAACAGGATTTTTAAAAGCCAAGCGAAAGAGGGGAAAAAACTGGTTTGTTTTGTAAATAAACAGGCGCATGTTGTCGTGGGTTTATCTATTCAGACTGTGCGTTTGCAACTTGAGTGTGGTTAAGTGAAGGTGATTTTAATTCGGTTCAAGTTGTCTAGTTTATGCACGTGAACTCGTGTCCTCAGCCTTTCGGGTCTCTGCCGGTATCGCTGTTTACCCGGCTGGTGTTAACGCCTCTACTTTATATTTTTTTGCACATTACTTCAAAGAATATCTACATTTCCTCTTTTCCTATTTTAGAATATGTTTCTTTAGGTACAAAATTTGCATGATTAGATATTGTAATTATTTGAAAATGGAAATAAACGATAAATTCACATGTAATCCAGTACATTAAAAAATCGATACTATGTAATTGAGTATTATATATGTAATTGTACTATGTAATTGAGTATCCTTAGATCGGCGATCAGGGAGTAGTATGTGGTAACCTGCAATTGGATTTACTGAACTCCTTTTTCTGCATCATAACTTACTGGCTAACTCGTCCACAACAAAGCGACCGCACCAGCATTATGAACCTCCGGCAACGCAACAACATCCCAACAATATTTTTTCTCCGAGTATACAGACATCCTCGTGTCGCTGCAGCTAATCTTTTTTCCCTATCATGATCACATCCATTGTCCAAGGCGTCCTCAACGCGACTGCGAGCCGCAAAGTTAAAAATTTACGACTCGGCCGAGAGGCCGGAAAGAGTTCCCCGGCATCTGTAGCAAGCGAGCGACTTAATCGCCGCCTTTTTTGTTGGTTTTCAAAAGCGCCGCGACTCCCGTGACCTCGCGATCCGAGCTTTCCCTTTCGCCCGCTCAGGGCGCGGCCGGTTCCGGCCCTCCATTCCGGCCCGCTCGCACGAAACACACACACACACACACACGCGCGCACACAGAGGTATGATCACATACACACGTGCCTAGCACGTGCAGGTTCTCGGAGGTGATCTACTTGCGGCTTCAGTACTGTGACGATTAGCGTGTCGAACTCATATTACCTAATTTCGTGGGTTTAAACCCGAACAAAGCCGTGGAAATTTAGTAAGAAGAAGTAAAGTCGGCTGTCCCACGTTGTAGATTTCTGCAAGTCGAAGATCCTGAAGCCTCTGAACTAAATTCTAATTGTCTGATTTGTTGACAGAGTGATGCTCTCTTTCTCGGCTAGGTAGCGAAAGGAACATGGTGAAATTTGCCTGCTCTGGCAGAAGAGTAGTCCTGATGGCCTGAAGTCTCGCCTCGTAAAATAAGGCATCATTGAATTGAATTGAACGAATTAATGTCTAAGAGTGTCCGCATTACGAACTCTAGTCAAATGAGAACGAATATATTGGATGAAACGCTGTGTCCTTAATGTAAATGAAGTATTTGCACTGCAACTAAAATGAGTCCGTTGAACCAGAAACATAGCTTCGAAATCTTATAGTGATTTTTTTTCAGAGCGTAGAATCAACTGATCTAATCCAAAGAACAGAATAAATCAAAAATAGATGATAGAAGCAGACATTTGGATACGTCCATCAGAATCAAAATATTAATGAATGTCAAAGAATGTTAGTGAATTTGGAAGTATATTCTCTGCTCATATTTCAATGGCATGATGGTTAAGGAAAATGTCAACTATTGCAAGGGAAAATTTATTAAAAACAAAAGTAATAATTTAATTTGCGTAAAATAAAACTGATGGTCATTGCACGTAAACTAATACTACGGCAAAACTGAAACAGCTGATGAAAACACGCGTGAATCTACGATAGAAGTGTCTTTAAGTTGATGTTTAAGAAGTATATTTGGCTGCCATCGCGTTCACGTGCAAGGCGCAGTGTTTCCCTTGAGTGAGCCTCTGTCCCTCGGGGCGTCGTTCAGGAGGAAATTACACGGGTCGCGCACGTGCGGGAGCTCTGCGGTGCAGCCGGCCTCATTAGACGCGCGTGCGCGTGTGGAAGAGTCTGTTTGTGTGTGTGTGTGGGTGAGGGTTGGTGTGTGTGTGGGTATGGGTCGGTGTGAGTGGGTATGTGTGTGTGTATGTGTGTGTATGAGTGTGTGTGGGGGGGTATGGGTATGAGTTGTGTGGGTGGTATGGGTGTGTGTGTGTTGTGTGGGGGGTATGGGTGTGTGTGTGGGGGGTATGGGTGTGTGTAGGTGTGGGTGTTCAAAGCTGATCGTAGTTTCGTGCGGGCGCCTCTTGCAGTCAGACCTGGCTACGTGAGTTGCGAGGCCGCAGGCACCTCAGCACAAAGAGGCGAGGACCCGACTCTCGGTGTTCGTCCTGCGGAAGCCGAGATGTGTGTCGAGAGTCTGGACACGAACACTCTCATTATGAGTTGTGCGAGCGGAGTGGATGTAAATTTCTGCTTAAGGCGAACATGTTACAGGGCGTTTACATGTTAGGTTAGTTACTCGAAGAAGGAATCAGTTTGACAGATCGCGAAACAAATGAACGTTATGACGGGCGATGGCATTACACGAGGTGTGTTGAAACCATTCACTCATGACCCATCTGCAAACCAACACGTTGACGAATTAAACGCATGGACATAATTTGCAGTAGTAGTTGTCAATGCGGCCCTATGTTAGATTATGCTGTCTGCTTAGGCGTTTCGTTTTCGTTTGCCAGACACCTAGAAAACTCTCTTAGGCATTAATTACCAGTTTGTTTATTTTAATTAATTTTTTAGTAGAAAATAAGATAATCTTCACAATTTGTTTAGTATTTTAGCATTTAATTCTAGTGTCTGTATACTCGCTGAAACAAGAATGGCTCATCTGTGTTAATTCCTAGGATGTGACCTTTCGGAGCGTGGAAATGTGTATTACTTCATATTGCAGTGAATATAAAATGAATTACTCTCATCAGTTTCATTTGTGGAAGAGGCTGCTGGTGTTGATTCTTTTGTTCGTCGCAGGCTGTACACATGTGCCGCAAGTGTTGTGGGAAACGGAATGTGGAAAGAAGGAAATTCAAGAGCGGAAGGAGGCGAGATGGAGACGTAGTGACGCGGAGCTGGGTGAGGGGAGGCTGAACAAGAGGAAGCGGGGTCAGACGAAGAGAAGCGGAACTAAACTAGAGGAGACGGGAGAGCGGGAGCTGGTCTAGGCGGGCCGGATTCAGTTGACGTGAGACCGGGCGGTTGGACAAAGGAGAGGGGGAGAGAACGTGATGAAGCTATAGTGGGCGTGTCATTGGATCCGAAGATTATCTAATTTTCAGGTGCATAAATGTATAAAAGTACAGTGATTTGCAGTTTATCTGTAAGAGTGTTTCGTAGATATCTGGTTACCTATTGAAAAGGAACGGTATAAGCGTAATCGTCAGAAATCATTGCGCATAAAACAGCATTACGTATTACATTCAGACCACACAAGCGAAGCGGACACAAGCTTGCGCGGCTTAAGCAAGAAGAGGAAAACATCATGTAGGGGCTGCATTGTCCATTACCTTTTTTACTTACATCCGACATATTTTAGTAGTAAATAATAATACTATAAGAAAGATGTTATACCTTTTTTTAATACAATGAATTCATAAAATTTACTTTATTTTGAATCTTTTCCAGGGTTCTCACATTAAAAATGGGGAGCCTCTTCTTCAAGTGTACAACAATTGTCTACATTGGATGGTTTAAAAACTGAATAATCTGAGTTTGAACATACATTGGGTGGATGCTTTACTGCACGAGATTACTGGGCCTGTTTGATAATTTTCAGACGTGCCGCTCACTCTCCTTCCTTTCCCTGCCCCTTGCCCCTGCCCCCCCCCGGGCACACCGTGAACGCGGCAATGCTTAAAAACGAGGATTGGCGAGGGATGGCGGTGAGTGCGGCGTGTTTCGGGCGGCAGGCCGCGGACGGGGCAGCTTGCGAGGACGTGCGCGGCGCGGCGGGCCGCCGGGCGTCTCGTGTGGGCGCGGAGGCGTCGTCGTCGTTGTCGTCGTCGTCGTCGTCGTCGTCGTCGTCGGGGTAGGGTAGGGGACATTCCAGCGCGCGGGCAAGTGGGGTCAAGTGGCCCGGGCCCCCGCGCGCGGCGCTCGCGTGGCCTCGCCTCGCCCGTGCGCCTGCCGTCGCCCGCCGACGCTTGCCGTGCTGGGCCCTGCCGCCGCGCCGTCATCGTCGCTTTGGGAACGCCGCCACTTGGGGGGGGGGGTTACTTTCCTTCTGTTCTGCTCTGGTTTCCTTTCTTTGAGGCCGCCTCTATTCCTCTCCCTACTCTTCGTACTTCTCATTTCCCTCTCGATTCTCCTCCCCCTTCCCTGTTCTCGTCACTTTTGCTTTCTCTCTCGCCCTCTCCTTCTCTTCCTCTTTTCTGATCTCTCTCTCTCTCTCTCTCTCTCTCTCTCTCTCTCTCTTCCCCCGTACTCTCCTAGCCATCTCTTTCCCTCTCCTACCTCTTAAAGCATAATCTCGTTTTCATCCTTTTGTCTCTCGTCTCCTTTCCGGCCCCTCTCTATTCTTTTCTATTCTCTTTTCTCCTTTCCCTTTCTCTCTTTCATTTAATCTGAATTACATCTCTCCTCTTCTCCTTTTATTCCATATCTTCTGCTCTTATTGAATTTTAAAACGGGTCTGGCTTTGTCAGAATCGACTCACTTTTTCAAGAAACTGCAAGAAAATATCTGCATTCTTATCTTTCTTGCAAAAAAATCTTCCTTTTCTCTTTCTCTCCTCTCATCTCCCTCGTCCCACTCTTTTCATCTCCGCACCTTCTGTCCAATCATTTGCTTCATCATTTCATGGAAACAATAAACATTTATTTGTTTCGTATGGACACTTGTAAGAGAATTTCAACCTTTTTATTTCCCTTGGAGAAAAACTATAGCGTAATAGGTATCTTCAATTGAATGTAAGACAGTGTTTGGCACTGCTTTCAGACTTAATAGCTGCGAGAGATCAAATTGACCGCTTTGTCGGTCAAATTGGCGATTTTAGCGTTAATCTCCTGTTTCCTCTCCTACATCCGTTCTCTCTGCCTTCCGCTACAAGCGGACGCAGCCCTGACTTCGTAAAACGGCTTTGGTCCCTTTCAGCTTCCTCGACTGTTCCTGGCTGCATACAGTCACCGCGTATAGACACGATAGAGAACGTACAGCACTGTCATCGTTTTCATGAAACATTGGTGAAGTTCTGCATTATAACGTAGACGTTGTGGAGCCGTACTGGATATTGGGGATGCAATATTGCCAACAAAACATCGATGATCGAGTTAAATACGTCAATGGCAATATTAGCAACACATCGTTAAAAACCAGCATTGGTTTTTTATATACCTATGAAAACTTGTCTTATTTACGTTCACCCTTGCTCATTCTTATCCTGATCTTATATCTATGTTCATTTTATTTATATCTAACTTTTTTTTGTAAAATATTTTTGTAGTACTTTTTTACTAAAAAGGGTAAACGTGCCTCTAATAATAATAATAATAATAATAATAATAATAATAATAATAATAATAATACACTAAATATCGATGTTTAAAAAGCATCAGTTCCAGTAAAATTGATCTTTAGAGACATAGACTATTTTGTAAAACGTCAGTGGATGCCGACATCGCTGTCGAATCCCTACTAGTAAGGACGAGCGAATGTTCAACGATTCCGTGTGGCGTTGCTTTGAGCGCGCGGGGCGACCGCAGATGGCGGAGCGCGCAGATCCTATCTTATCTCCCGGACGGTGCGAGATCGCTGATAAGAGCCAGTGCAAACGTGACACACATTTTAGATGCAGAGGATATTTTCCGTGTCTAATAATGATTCATCCATAACATTTCGTTTTGTTTATCGACTTTATTTTTTATTTTTTTTCGTTGTGGTGGGTTTGCTCTGACTGAAACATTCTACGACGTGTTTTAAATTTTGGAATAACCCTGTTTGAATTGATTCTGCCTCTCTATGCATGCCTCTTGTGAAAGGGAAGATGCGCAAGAGAACAGAGTGGGAAAATAGCACTACTTGGGAGCTGGAAAGAATTGCGCAATTCACTTCATGCTTACAATAAAATTAGAAATGAAGGAAAAATACTGTACAATAATGTTATGACATGCAATAAAAGTTTACCGAATGCCCATCTTTTCATTTCTTGGTAGTTTTTCTTATTAGCCAGCATCCTTCTCTAGAATAACAATGATAACTGGTGAGCACATACCACAACAAGATTCAAAATTTGTTTTGGAAGACTCTTTGTACTATTTCGCTAATAATTGTTTCGAAAAGTTATTGAACAAAATTCTATGATAAATTAAATTTCAGTAAAGTACCTTTTAGGGTCATAAAATAAGCGTTTGTTAAACCATAAACAAGTGAGAGATGAGAATCTCCAGTATTGAATTTGTGTGGTTTGCATTTGTGAAAAAAGTCTTCTGTGTTAAACAGAAAAGTTGCTGCAATTTCATTGGAAGAAGAACGAGTCATACTAAGTGGTTTTAAACCGGATGCTGTTTACTTGCATCAGTGAAGCCTTCGACTGAACGTAAATGAATGCATGCTTAAGTCGTAAATAAAAGAATACAGAACTGGCATTGAAAGGTATCTATTGGCTTTAATCCGTTCTGTGGGTATCCGCTGCTACACTACATGTTCCTTGTGAACAGATATTCGAGTAGGATTACAGGCGAGGATCAGCCTTCCCCGTTCTTAGGGCTTCCGCACATTATCCTCGATCCTGAGGTTTCCTTTTGTTCTATGCAGCCGCTGACTCGTGGCAGATTGAAAGAATGTGAAGTGGAATACGTTGCCTCTACCTCAAACAGAACACTACAATGGTCTGAAATGTATCTGGAATGAATATTAAAACTTTGCGTTCATCTCATTTTAATACATAATTATTCGTATTTAAATATTTAAACGTTAGCTTTATAACACCCAACAGGTAACCCTATATTTCTACAGTTTTTATATGGAACTGTAGTAATGGTGAGAGGAATGAAGAGTTTTCACTTGGAGTTGTGTAGCTCACTGCACGTATCCTGCTGCTGAAAAGAGGCGGGTGCATTTTTTATTACGCAGAACATAATGACACAATAAAAACGCTCGTAACATTTCAGAGGCTGGACTGGACAGTCCACAGCGACTGCATCAGAGATAGAAGTTGCCTATTCTTGCTTGTATTTCCTCGTCCGTCCACCATGTGGTCGGTGCCTCCCAGC
The DNA here is from genome assembly GCA_017312745.1 of Gryllus bimaculatus. Taxonomy (NCBI): domain Eukaryota; kingdom Metazoa; phylum Arthropoda; class Insecta; order Orthoptera; family Gryllidae; genus Gryllus; species Gryllus bimaculatus. The sequence goes on along the minus strand of BOPP01000076.1, from coordinate 3,431,870 downwards.
GGTGGCCTCTCGCGCGTGTGAAGGAAGAGAGGAAGGGAAGAGGAAGGGAGGGAAGGGCGCCGCGAGGATAGCATCAGGCGGATGAGAGCAGCGTCGAACATAGCATTAGACTCCGCGCCGCGGGCCACGGCTTCGCACGCCGCAGCCTCGCTTCCGCGCCTTCCCGCGCCTCTCTTCCCCGCCCTCCCTGCCTCCTTCCCTGCGCTGTCCCTACCCTCATCTCCAGACTCCACCGCCCTCCCCATCCCCCGTCTTCGCCATCTCCCGTCCTCCTTTCTCCTCTCAGCCCCCAGTCCTGGACTCCAGTCCCTCCCTGTTCCACCGTCCCCAACCCTGCCCCTCACCATGAACTCCCAGTCCCACCAAATCTCCCCGTCTCACCGTCCCCAACCCTGCCCCACCATGACCTCCCAATCCCTCCTGTCGTAGCGTCCCTCCCCGTCCGCTGTCCCTCCCAGTCCCACCGGCCGTCCCTGCCACCACCCTGACATCTCAATCCCTCACGTCCCACCATCCCTTCCTGTCTCTCCCTTTCCTCCCTGACCATCTTCGACCATTACTGTTCCTCCAGGTCCCTGAACCTTCCCGTCCCTGCCAGACCCTCCCCGTCCCTGCCCGACCTTCCATATCCCCTCCGTTCCTTCTCCAACATCCCACCACGCCCCTCCTCATCCCGCCCCATCCCACCTCGCTTCGCACTACTGCGCATAGCCGACCTGCCGCGACTCGTCTCGAGCCGGCAGAATGTGGTGATTTGGGTGGGAGCTGCAATCGCGCAGCTTGTGATGGTGGCAGCGCTCCTGCTCCGCCAGGTCGTCAGGAAAAAGTGGCCATGCGCATTTGAGGTATAAAGGCTTATTGTCATCTAATTCGACTCTTGAAAGTTTCTCGAATCCAGGCAGTTATCTGATTTTTTTTACGTCGTCATAATCAATAAATAATACATTAATGAATGTAAACAAAACTATGTGAGAAGAAAACGTAACGGCTTACTTGGAAAGAAGCCGACGAATTAGGGATATCGCAGCTAATCCATAAAAATATATAACACTCCTTCCATCTAATAATGAGTGTAAAGGAGGTTGTCTGGAATTCATGTAAAGGAAATACATAATATTTTGTAGCTTGGAATCGAAGACGGTTAATAAATAGAGTATAATGAATACGATTTCTAAAGTTTCGGAAGATGAGTGCCCAAAAAACAATGGGACTGGCGACTTCGAATTTTGACTGTTTCTTCGGATCAACCGATTGCAGGATCCCATCCGTTCTATTTAATTGGATCTTTTCGCATGTCCTGGTAGCGCGGCGGACGACGTCTTGCTTGTGTCGCCTGGTGGCAGGGACATTAGTAAGGGCTGGCGCGGGGCGGTGCGGGGTCTGCGCGGCATATCTGAGCGGCGCGGGTAGGGGGCGGAGGGAGGGGGGGCGGGCGGCCCAAGCGTGGCGGCGGTGTTTCCGCGTCGCCGGCAGCGGCATAACAAGCGGCAATCCGCCGCCCTCCTCGCCTCCGCCCCCGCCCCCGCCTCTCTTCCCGTCGCCCTTGCGGAGACTAGCCGCCGCCGCCGCCGCGCAATCGGCGCTGTCCGTCTTGGAGATCGTTAAGCCAAGCTCCGGAGTACAATATTGCACATCTTCAAACCTCGGAGCTAATAAAGCGTCCAGGATGTGACACATCGCGTGACGTGAGGAGGAAAATTATAAGCGGTTAGACACCGTATTCGATTACGTCCGATCTTTATGTGTCACTTTAAACGACGGTTCGTGTGAATGGGCGGTAAAATTCCAGCATGAAACTTATTCACTCGACAGATTTGAACGCCGAAAATGTTTCGTTCGTCTCAATCTGGGATTTGTCAGGGACGAAAAATATTCCTCCAAGAATGGATGTCCATCGTATTAGCGCTGGGGTTTTCACACTTTTCCGTCCACGGCTCTCCTGACCTAAATGAAACTTCTCGCGGCTCCCCTGGCGACAATAAGATTCAAATGTAAATGTTAACATAGGGCTACTAAAACTTCGACGCAAGTGACTGAATAATTCAATTCAATTTCAATGGACAATATTTTTATGGATTCAATAGGGTAATGGTAAAGGACTTTCCGGGTTCAATTAATCCACAATTAATTAAAAAATAAATAATTTACATTATAAATAACATTTAGCGTGACAATACAAAATTATTATATAGACATAAACGACACCAGTATTACAGTAAATCAAATCTAAATATCACTTTTATCTCTACGACCCTCCTTCCTTATGGCCACGACGTTCAATTTAAAACCTTTGTATTTGCGCAATATCCAACTTTTGTGTCGTACCCGCATCCTTCCTTCCTACTCTCTTACTCTGACAATGAGTACTTAAACGTGGTCTCTTCTTCCTCATTACTTCAGACTACGTTTCTCCGGTTGTCCGAGTCGTAGGTCATCTTTCATTTTGACATCTCAAGGTGTCAACCTCTTGTAATTCTTCCCCTCATCGAAGCTGTTGTGTTTCAATTAGGCGCCTTCTCAATTATATTCATTCTTGTTATTCTTGCCTCACAACCCCCTTTTCACCGTCACTTCTCTCCTTATCACCACTCCCCCGGCTCTCGCTCTTCACTTCCCCCTTCTCCCTGTTCATATATTTTATCCCATTCGTCTTTATCCATTTCCTGTCGCCCCACAACAGGTTTTCAACGGAGGATATATCCATACTCCGTACAATGGCGTCTTATCCAAATGTCGTGTCGTATCGCAGGCTCCCAAGTTGCCCGTGAGCTCGCGTGGTGGACACCCCTGGCCACGGCGTCGGGTGACGTCACGGCGGCGCGCGCCCATCGCGGACGCAGGCAATCGCGGGAGGGCCGGCCCGGCGCTCGCTTCGCGAATTGTGTAATTACGGGAGTCGGATTAGCGTTCGTCGCAGGCGCTGGCTTTGCGGCCCTCGCGGATGCAGCAGGCGGCGCTCGGCGTAAGGCCCGTTCACGAGGCAAACATAAACATAAGCATGGCGTTAACATAAAAGTTAGGACTACATCAATAAGCGGACTCATTCACAATGCGTTCGCGTAAGCATAACACGTAAGACGTTAACTTAGAAGCTTGCAAGCTTCAAGCTTCTGTGCTTAGGCTTAAGTAAGACATAAGAAATGAACCATGCGTTCGCGTAAGCATAACACGTAAGACGTTAACTTAGAAGCTTGCGAGCTTCAAGCTTCTGTGCTTAGGCTTAAGTAAGACATGAGAAATGAACCAATCGCAGTACGGTAACTAAAAAAAAAAATAAGAGCGACGTCGATGGACAAACTAACTCCATATGGGCCATGGACACTGCCGATACCTTGAAATCGATTCTCACATCCAACCAATAGAATGCCTCACATTCAATAGAAACTCTTTATATTGTTTACATTTATGTTAGACATTTCGAATACTTCAGTGTATCATTCATGTTAATGTTTACGTCAATGCGTTATGCTCATGTTTGCGTTTGCATTGTGAATGGGCCTTAAGGCCTGAAACCTCTCGCTGCTGCAAAACAGAAAAGAGTTATTACGCGAGATCGTTCACAACGCCTTGACGAAACCGTAGTCGTTTATCGCCTTCACGTAACCGTGTCTATCTCCATGGCTCCAAATCTACATGTGGCTTTTAAAGTATTCGCGACAGACTTGATTTAAAGCTTACTATTACAGCAATTAATACAACAATTACTCGCATAAACGAAAGATTTAAATTGATTCGTAAGTTGAAGAAAAAGCTAAAAACGAATCGATGAATACGCTGAATTCTGATTGGTTCCGGACAAACTTACGTTCCAGCTACAGTTTGTCATTTTCAATGCTTGTTTTTACGAGAAAAGGTTACTGATAAGTTTACATCATTATTTTACCGTTAAGTTTGCATTGTGAATGAGGCCTAGGCGGGAAGGGATGTAGGAGGGAAGGCGTGTAGGAGAACAGGTAAAGTGCCGAAACGTTGAAGAACATTTGAAGAGAAATTTTTCGGAACACGAAAGAACGTATCCCGATCTGGAAATTTCCAGGATTAATTTTCTATGAGGAAATTCTGCACGCGTATCTCGGCAGAAACCAATGTGAGGAGTCTCACCAAAGTGAAGAAAACTTTTATTTTTCTTACTAATACTAATATAAACCAAATTTAAAAAAATCTCTACCTTATCTTTTGCAAGATAAAATGACCTGTGTACTATACGTTGGCATTTAACATCGGTTCGACCACTGAAGTATACATGTTTTTCTCGCCTGAAAGCATTTTCAGCTGTGATTCCTCGTTTCCTTAGTGTGTTTTAAATGTAGGTGATTTGTATATTAGAAGTATAAATAATACGTATTTTGAGCTATTAACATGGAAAATAGTTGTGATATTAAGTTCGTAACTATTGGATAACTATTTGCGAATGGCTAGTTGGACAAATGCCTGCCTTGATGATGATGATGACGACGACGATGATGCTCTCCGTACGTTAATTTATAGCACTTCGTTCCAGTTAGCTTTGTTGCGATACTAGATTCTAGGGTTGGTATCGAATAGTAATTGATACAGTACAGTATCTAATATTAATACAATTTACAATATTTTATTCGCAATAAGGAACATTAATAAAAATGTATTTCACACTATATTATTTCAATTGGTTTGTGGTGAGCTTTTACTTATTTTGAAACTTGGAATTATATTTAACACAGGTGTGTGAAATTGGAATGTGAATTATAAGAGTTCCAATAAAATTCGTTCAAAATATTCTCCAAAGCCCCTGATGTTATGTAAATTTCGTACTGTACTTCGCCTTTTAAAATAAGTACCGATACCAACCTAAACTTTTAAAATAGCTGCGTAGCGATATTTTGTTCCGCTGTTGGTACCAATAAGAAATCGCGTCGGATCTATCGCTCTCGAATCAAATATCGCAACTTCCCTGGCAACCGGTTTCCCGTTCGCGGTCGCGCTCTCATAACGAGATGTTGTGACAGCTGCGCCCGAAACGCACAAATCCAGCACTCTTTCCGCCCGTAGTTGAATGCAGCAACACCGCCTATGCATAGTCAGTTCGTAGTAATAGCTAATTAACAAAAACAACTCAAAAACAACTCAAAAACAACAACATAAACAACAACAAAACAACAGAAAACAAAAAAAAAAAACAACAAGAAAAAACAAACAACAAAATAAAAAAAGTTCACTTGCACTTTCCGCTTGTTCGCGGCGGAGTCCATACTTCTGCCAGCGGGTGAAGGGAACATGCTGCTACGGGAGGGAGGAAAGGGGCGGGGAGGGAGGGGGAGCGATCAGAGAACAAGTGCAAGTGTGCGCGACGTGACGGAAGGGAGCGGTGAAGTGATCGGCCTTGAGGGCGGTATTAGAACGGATTGCGCGCCACCGCCATTGCCATTGCCGTCACAATTACTGCCAACTGCCATCGCCGTTGCTGTTCTTTTTACTGTTTTTAATATATACGTACTTTTATTTCTTGCCGAAATTATGCTGGCGATCTATATTTCGGGTCATGCGATTTACTTTTACCTTGACATCTAGTTCATCTTACAATTTAATTTATTACAATTAACAAATTAATTTTATTTTGACGATAAAACATAATATCCTTTTTATTTTTTTCGCCATTATCATATCGTATTAATATTGACTAAACAACTTGACAGTCGTAATACGATCGTGATTGTAATCGTAATCGTAATTGTAATCTCTAGCATAGAGAGACAGAGGGCAAGACTATCAACGAAAATGTGAACATTTAATTTGGTGTGTATAAGGTTTTAACTTGTTCAAAAACCGTGCTTTTATGTAGTGCATTGCAGTACGCCGTTGCTGTTGCCGGTACACTCGTCATTACCATAACCATTGCCAGCAATGGGCTAGGTGGCACCTGCGGCGAGGCGGAGGCAGAGGCGGGCGCTGCTGAAGTAATGGAGTCCCACAAGGAACAATTTTAAAACTGATGTCCAAATGCTGCGGTCTTGTTGTAATGGTGTGTGTGAGAAATACCTCGTGGAGAAAACGTGAGCTAGAGCATCTCGTACATTGCAAGAAATCATTATGTTTTTTATTCTTTACTCTGCGACCTTAAATGATGAACCTAGAAATTCTCAAAACTATTTGTTACTCGCCAAATCTGGTATTGCTTGGTTATTTATCACAAACGTGTATTAGATAGCTGATGTACATGACATTATCCGGGATGTGCGTAAAATACTTCACATGAATTAAGTGTAGGTTTTAATATAAACATAAAGCTTTCCCTGTGATGATTTCCTGTAGAGTATTTCTGATGGATTAAGATAGAAGTTGGCGATACTAAGGTCGTTCGTAAAATACTCTAATTGATCATGCTTGGCACGTTCTTTGTTTTGTGGCAATTACGTTGAGGCCTGCATGTCGAGGAAGGAACAAGGTAGCCACTCGCTGTTTGTTTTTCCAAGCGTCCAGCTGCCCACAAATGACGCTGTCTCCTTGACCTACCGCTCCGAAACAAAGAGAACCCTGCTATCGCAACGTGAGTCCACAGACGTTAATGACGTCAGCGTCATGTACGTGTTCAGATCAAAGTATAATTTCTGGTTACCTCGGAAGTCATATGTTAATGGTTTATGGTCATATATTACTTGCTTAGGATGGAATAACCTTTGAACAAATTGAACTTTAATAATTGATATTGCTTTCAACGAGATAAAATTCTTTGATATCGTCCCAATGGACGAGGTCTTTCGTTGCATTTCCGGGGCATATGGAAGGCCAGTTGTAAATAGCCTGTGATTTCCTTTTCACTGATTCTGTACTTCTTAATTGCCAAGTGTTTGCTGTACGATGTGTGTTCAATAATCATGATGTATATTGTTAATTTAAACGGTTTTCTCTGTTTGTACATTAATGATTGCAAATTGTATTGCGTAATATAATTAATTTATTAAACTTAATATTTCTCAATGTTAGAGGTTAATTATTTTTTCGCTTTGTTTCAGGTGAGTAATTTTCTTCCAAGGCCATTTTCCGGTCACATGAGTAAACATCCTTTGGTGAGTCAAAGCAAGCTGCATTAGTAATATACACATTTTTTCATAATGCATAATTTTCATTGAATATGCATTTAAAAAATAAAAAACAGGGATTTTCACATCGTGGGAAGGAAATAGTTATCTTCAATCTACATTCGACGACATTGCCTAATAGAATATCGCCTGTAGCTTAGCGTACGCGTGTATTGCGTTAATGATCTATTAGACTTGCGAGGTGGTTCAATGTAAATGTATTTTCTGCCAAGAAAATGCATTAGTTTGTTTTGAAAGCACTGGTTGAATTAATTTTCTACACTATTGAAGGAAGGCTCAAGAAAAAGGTGCAGAACGGTTAATTACGAGCGAAATTCATTTTGGCTGTTACGTCGCAAGGAGCGAGTAATACACTTGGTCGCCTTTTTGTGGAAACGTCCGGTTCCGCAGCAATTCATTCGAGCGGTCACGGTTGGATGCGCGCGGTCTGAAGGGGGACAGCACCCGCCACCTCCCCGCCCCGCCCACCAGCTGCGGGCCGGGATATGCGGCTAGTGCAACCGGTACGAGCACCCGCCAACGCCACTACCGTCCCGCACTCCCCCCCGCAACTCGGCCCGCGCCACTTCCGCCCCGCACTCCGCCCCCGCTCTCCGCCCCGCTCTCCGCCCCGCTCTCCGCCCGCTCTTCCGCCCGCCTCTCCGCCGCCGCTCTCCCGCCCCCGCTCTCGCCGCCGCTCTCCCCCCCTCTCCGCCCCGCTCTCCGCCCCGCTCTCCGCCCCGCCTCTCCGCCGCTTCTCCTCCCCGCTCGCCTCTTCCTCCCCAACCAATCCCATTCTACTCCGCCCGCTCTTCTCCCCGCCCAGCGCTCATCCCCGCCCACCCTCCTGCCCACCCCGGCTCTCCGACCCGCCCCCCCTTCCTATGCCAACTCGATTTCCACCATGCTTTAGTACCTCGTTCATCCCAACCCCGCTCCGCCCCCTCCACCATTACCACAACCTTAATTCCTCACCCCGCTTTCCGTCCGCTCCAGTCAGTTCATCCCCAGCCCAGTCCCCGTTTCCCGCCACTCCCCGCACCCCGCTCACCGTTTCGACAAGACTTGCTTCCCGCTTTGTCTCATTCCGGTTCGCACTCCACTCGCTCCGACTCGCTTCGCACTCCGCAACCCTCACCGCGCCCCGCACCCCGCACTGCGCTCCCCGCCTCGCTCCTCTCTCGGCCGTGATCTCCACCCAGTTGTGCTCCCCGCCTCACTGTCCACGCCACTCCGCGACTCTTAACGACTCGCGGTGCCCCCTCCCCCCCTGCACCCCGTCGCTCCGCAATTGAACACTGACTGTTCCCAACCGCCAGCTAGCGGACGCAATCAGCGCGCACATCCGCTGACAGGTGCAGGCGCAGTGCGCACCCTCTCGTTGCGGTGACGCGGCTCCTCGCTGACGTCCGACCCCCACCCCACGCCTTCCTCCGTCTCAGGGGCCGTGAATAGGCGAGTGCTAATTACAAGTAGCACGGTCGTTGTCATTTATTTCAGACATGAAAGTCTTCGGTAACATGCGTTTTGGTCATCTTCACTGCTGTACATTAATACATTAGTTACGACATTCCAATGTTAGTACAATGTACTGTTGTTTCTTCATCTTTTTCTTTTCTTTTTCTTCTTCTTCTTCTTCTTCTTCTTCTTATTATTATTATTATTATTATTATTATTATTCTACTTATTATTATCATTAAACCGAAATCTCACCCACTTCTATCAACAGAATCACAGTTTACTTAAAAAATCAAAACATGTTCCGTTAGGTATGAATACTGATGCTCTGAAGCTCAGTCCAATTAGAAATGTTGTCTCAACAAAATAGTTGTTCCGGAAATTCCCCTTCCTTCACGAGTGCTCGACATCTTGGAGTCTGTAGTTTTCCGATGTTTAATCGCAGTAAGATGATATCATATAATGTTAACTATTTGAATACTTTGAAAGAGAGACTTTTCAATCATTAAGATAAATTTACGTGAACTTTGTACGCTTGTTTACCCCACGAATATCACTCGTTATTATTTTATCTATAATAATAATAATAATAATAATAATAATAATAATAATAATAATAATAATAATAATTTATTATTGTGTTGTTTTGTTTTCTTTTCTTTTGCGGATGGCATCTTTCAACTCAGAAACGTCATTGACCCTTTCTTCATATTCAACATCCATTTCGTGTCCTCGCTCGTCAAAGAACGAACTCTCGAACCCCTTCTTTCTCTGCGGCAGTGTCTACCCTTCCATCCCCGTTTTTCTATTCATCACCGTCAACTAGCAAAACAGACGGTGGGCGCTGGTGGAGTTGTCATAGGCCTCCGCCGCGACACCTGTCGCGTCCCGATGTCGCCGTTCCCGCTTTGCCTCCGCCTCCGAACAAAAAACCTTGCAGCGTTTCCGCCGATCACTTCCGCCGTAACGAGCGTCTTTCCTCACTGTGACGCTGCTCTCGACGGGTTTTGCCCCTCTCGCGATTGCACTGGCAGTCGGAATGAGAAGCTGTCGGTGACGTGAAGTTCATTTTTTATTACTTTCCTCAACCAAGTTGTAGCAGGTTCTTGTAATTAAATGTATCTCTTGTTGGTACTAATACCGCTTGCGATGGGCCCAACAGCAACATTTTACATTTCGAGTTGCTTGTGATTGGGAGGTCGCGGAATCGATCCCGGCAAAGTGCCAAAATGTAACTTGATGGTTTAACTTCAATGAGTTTTCTTGGCGTCTGCCGGAATTGGATTCGTTGGCCGATTTCTCGGGTCAGTGGTTTCTACGATCTCTTCCAGATGGATGCCTGTGTAGTTCCCTTTCCAACAGATGACGAAACGTGTGCGAATCTTCCTTTCCTACTTCACGATGTTTCCCATCTCTACCACTCAGCGGCTGGCAGATTACCTGCTCTCATACGGTCTGCCCTATTGATTCAGAAAATATCCCACAATTGTCGGATATCTGCAAAGAAGTGACAAGCTATGAAGCCCACCGAAGCATTAAATAAAAAATAGTATTAATTCTCCTTGAGTTGCCATACCTCTTATATTAATGTACGGTGAAAATATAAATAACAAAGAGGAATACGTTTTCGATTAAGGTTAAGACAACGATTACAATCTGACGCGACTAAGTTTCTTACCGATACTAAATAAATGACATCGACTTTTTTTGTTGAATTGAATCCTTTCATATTTGATTGTATTAAATAATACTTTGATATCCACTTTACTTATCTTATCTAATACTTATTACGGAAATTTCACTCTTTAGTATACAGCGCTTTAAATGTTAATAATTCACACATCATTTGACTCTCTACTTGGACTGCTGAAGATTCGTAAGCAAAACATATTCTATTCATGTGCACGTTGATAGACGTTGAAGCGTTGAGTCTCCCTAGAGTTTCCCACTCGAACCGCCCCTTGACAGCGCCCCCCCCCTCGCCCACACCCGCCCTTTCGCGCAGCACCACACCGGAAGTGAGGGGGCGGCGGCGATCTATTTTAGCCAGCCCCCGCCTCTAGCCGCGGGCCGTCGACCGACAGACAGACAGACAGACAGACAGACAGGCCGATCTGCTACCGCAACTACCTTCGTCCCTACATTTCCTGACAGTTCGGATAACATTACCCTGAGCCTCGATATTCAAGTCCTATTTTTACGTATATGATTGTTATTACTATCATAATAATAATAATAATAATAATAATAATGTGTGTAATTATGGGGATCAACTTTTACGGCTGTATACCTTGACAAGACAAGGTTGTTACGTCTTGAATTATGAATAACGAGGTGATAGGATGATAATGAGAGGAAGAACACAACACAAAATACTCAGCTACGAACCTGCAGCCTCCTCAACGCAGAACGACGCTACTGCAAGCCCCGTTGCTCCGTGGGTTTATTATTATTATTATTATTATTATTATTATTATTATTATTATTATCTGAAGTCACGACTGGCGTTTTAAGGCGTCGGTTGATTATAAAACTCTACTCCAGGTTGCCACCAGCTTGGCAGGCAACATATCCAGAGGCTGTGCGGGAACCTCAGCAATAATCCACGCATAATGAGGACTCATCCCAATGACACAAGGTCTTGCGGTTCCCATTCTTTTGAGTGACCTGTAGCAGTTCAGCATTGTTCTCCGTATATTTCGGATATCACGCACCGCTACTGAAACGCGCCTTACCTTCATTGAACTCCTGCCAAGAAACGAAGCAGGCCATTGGATAGAGTGTGTCTGCGTGACAGAAAACACTTCCGTGTCTCAAAACTTACCATTTTTATTCGTCGCGGTGGAAGGATGTGTTTTGTGTAAAAGTTATCGTTGTGCACAGTCTTGTCATCAGAATCTATCCCCAGTGCGAACTCGTTGTTGCAAATCTTGTCCCACCCTGTTCTTGCTCATACTCTAGTTGATATTCGTGCGAACTCTTGTAGAACCGATAAGTAATAAATTACTATCAGTGAGCTATTGTATTATAGATCTTTTAAAGCGTGCCTTGATTGCATCAGGGAGAGAGCCAATGATATCCCCTGGAGAACGTTTATCCTTCACATAATACATCGTGAAAAACTCGTTTCTCGAGACATGCATATTGCACTGCACTTTCCGATTATATCGTATTCCCATGGGTAATAATAATCTACAATCACGAGAACAAAAGCTTCCCTGAACGACGCGAAAAACACCATTACTTATCGCTCCTTCAGTAACTGTTTTGATATTTTTCTCCAGTCTTTCACGTCTTGTAACTACCCAGACCGCTGTGATATAACGTTCCTAGCTCTTCCGTTCTTTAGAAAAGAAAAGGGAAAAAAAACGAACTTAGCATGAACTCCTCATCCTCCCCTCCTCTCTCCCTACCGGCAGCGTGACTCTGCACGCCAGGAGCACGCGTGCGCGTGCAGAACGTGCTCGCACGTATACACGCGTGCGCGACCGGCCACTCTCCCTTGTTTGCGTTTTCTGGCGGCGGCGGCGACGGCGGCTGCGGTGGCGCTCCCCCATTCACAGAAAGGCGTGCCGCGAGCGGTGCCGTGGTGTCGTCGCCGTGCGTGCGAGCGGGAACGCCCGCGCGGCGGCGGCGGCGGCGGCGGCGGCGGCGTGGTGGTGGAGCGGCGGCGGCGGCGCGGCGCGGATTCGAGCGCGTCATCCCCGAAACCCGCTTCGTTGAGGTCCGCGGCGTTAACGCCGCCCTGCTCCCGGCCCTGTTTGTCTCGCGCCATCTGCCGCGCCCCCTATTGTCTGCCCGTACGTCTAGCCCTGCGGTGAGGGATGACAACAATATATGTGTTTTCGAAATACCGGCTTTTTTCCTTTAGGTGCGCTTTGGTGCGTTGATATCGGAAATTACTTAATTGCTTGCTATAGAATTCCTGCATTTTGTATTTAGGGCAATTTCTTCATGAAATTTATTATGCATTGTATACGAATGCAGGCATGTATGTGCGTGTGCATCTGCGTATACGTGTGTGCATATAAGCATACATGTCAAGTCAGTGTAAATTGTGGTGAGGTAAATTAGGAGAAGGATTTGTTAAATGAAATGACATTCGTATTAAAGAGGCTTGCTGAGAAATAAAACTTGGGTATTAAAAAAATGCAACATCAGTTTATTCAAATGAAATTTCTGTTCACTTTTCGGTAACTTGTCAGTTCCTTGTAACTTATTACTTTCATATTTAAATAATGTGGTTTTGAATTTTAATGTTGGCAAGAATTCATATGCGATTGAAATAGTATGATCATATGTTAAGGAATGGAAATTTGAGACTCACACCAGTGCTGGAAATTTGTAATTTGAAGAGCTTAATTTTGCCCTCCCGTTTGCCGCTTTTAGTGATATGAGCAATGAAAACAAACCCTGAAACGTTACTGTAACGAAAGCTTAGCTGCCAGTTAATACTGGCTCGACGAAAATCGAAACCGAAAAGTTTTCCTTTGAAATTAAATTTCATATCGATAATGGCAGGCTTTGTAGTCAAGGATACATAAAATGATAGTTGCGAAATATCTTCCGTGGCTTCGTAGACAATTTTCGTTCTGTCGTGATCAGTTATTTTTTTTAGTCTTGAGGGCCATGAATGTACTCACTGTGGGATTAGTGGAAGAAAAAGTCAATGACTAAACTGGCCTATGACTCATGTTTTAACGGTATTAACTTGCAGATGATTCGTTTCGTTGAAATGTTGAAGATAAAGAGAAGTTATTCTGTGGTGGTAGTAACTTCAGAGAAAACCTGTGCCTAAGAGATGTAGATGGATGTAATATTAAATTGACTTGTAAGTTCGTTACTTAATAATATTTTATGTCGTGTTAATGTTCATCTGTGACTACAGTGAACAACATTCTTTGAAGAAATGCTGTAATGACAAAGTTTATTTAGAAAGATAAAACGTATATGTAGAATTATGTCTTGTAAAATAGTATAAAACAGTTCTGTGTATATTTTATACATTAACACAAAAACAGTGTCTCCCATTTTTCGAATTTGTATTAATATAAATATAGTGAGGGAATTCACTTAAATCAGGTTCAATTAGGCACTATTTTGAAGCATATTTCTAAAAATATTGTAATAAATATATTTTAAAATTATGTACTCAGAACGATGTTCACTAGATAAACTCCTAACTTCTGTTCATATCTGTGCAAGCCCTTTTTTTCTGAAACTTCTCCCGTGGAAAGTAATGAACGACTTTACCGACCTGTTTATTGAGGTTCAACCCAATCTGTTTGAAGATTGACCCTTTCCCGGCGAGCACCATCAGGCTCGATTTTGTTTGCGCACCGGAGTCGAAAGCGGAATATTCGTTTACCGGGCCAGCTGCACGGGCTGTTGCGCACCGCGTGGCGAATTGATGCTGGGAGCGACCCGTTTGAGATGCGCGATTGGGTGCTGGCGCGGGGGCGGAGCGGTGCGGGGCGGGGCGGGGCGCAATGATTCGGGCGCTTGGCGTCGCCATCGCCGCCGACCAGCCATCTGCTGTTTAATTTTCTGCTCCGCTGACCCACTCCCCCGCGGGCGCCGAGCCGCGCTGCCCGTGTGAGGTTGTATAGTACTCGTAAGCTCTGTGAGGTTCAGCTGTCGAGGCGCCGCCCTGGCTGAGCCATTAGGTGCCCGCTCGCCCTCCGTTCGCCGTCACTGCCGCACGCCACGCTCCACCCCATGCTCAATTGCCGTGCGGGTTCAAGCCCCTATTTATATATCCTTTCTTTTATTTATTTATTTTCCCCCATGTTCTTCTCCTCCTCTTTGTTTGACTCCGTCTCCTTCTTTGTTTGACTCCTCCTCTTTTGTTTCACTCCTTCTCCTTCTCATTTGTTCTACTCCTTCTTTGTTTGTCCTCTGTTCTCTTTCTCCTCATTTGTTCTCCTCCTCATCCTCCTTGGTTGTTATCGTATTTTTGTTCTTCTCCTCCTGTTTTGGTCTTCATCTCCTCCTTTTTGTACTCTTCTTTATTTTTGTTCTTTTTTTTCCTCACAAGTAAAAACCTCATTGCACTATATCTATTGCGATTTTCCGTTTTGCCTTCTTCGGATGTTTAGTCAAATAAAATACTCTTGAATATAATGTGTTTATTACCTTTCTGTGCAATCACGTATGTGTTTGTACCCGATGTTCTGTTAGCACAGACCTCCTGATATCAGAAATTCCAGCTGCAAGATTCGACCTTTGTTAATGTTGCATCGCCTTGCGAAACTAATGAAAATTCATGCGTGGTAATTAAGTGTATAGGAATATATATATGCGGAAACTAATAAGTTTCAGTTAATCGATGATCGTGTTATCTCGATTTTTATCGCATGGTGACTCTCCCCTGCTGTTGCGTGGGTTACGTCAAGATCATGCCACGTCTCTCTACCGATGTATTGAAATGAAGAAAAAAAACACAATACAATTGTTTCCCTCAATTAACACTCAATATTAATTGCAGAACAACGGGCTACCCCACATTTACATAGTTCTGAGATATTGAAGATTTACCAGAACTTTCTTAAAATAACTCAGTATATTTGTAAACTTTTAAACACAGTTCAGTTGCAAATAAGTCCACACTGGGTTTATTATGCAAAAAGAATAATATCTGAAGTTTTATGTAATACTGAACTGAATTTTATTCCGCAGAATTGTTGAATTGGTTTATTTACACATCTCAAAGTCTGTTTGTGCTATTTTTAATTTGATTAGCACCGTGGGTAAATGCAATCGATTGTATTGAATTTCACTTCAAGGAACACGGACCTACGTGCCAGCTTCGTTGATGTAAGAGTAATAACTAATTATGAATAGTAATAGATTATTGAGAAGGGTTCTGCGATCATTTCTAAATTACAATGAAGGAATTACACTCACCTCTCGTGCACGATTTCCATAGGGTATGCGCTGGACTCTGCTTTGGGTTTCCTTTTTTCGTTCCACCCGGACGGTCGTGCTGTGAGTCGGCGTTTGGTCGCGATTCGGTACATAGACGGCGCGACGCAAATATTGGTTTAGCGTTGGGTGTGCAGTATTGAATGTCAGGAGAGTGATGGTTTTCGGGGAGGAGTTCGAGGCTTTTTATTTTATACTCCTTCAGCGGAACTGTGTGTGGAGCCAGAATTCGGTGAATGGTATTTGAAATGCCGTTCCGGCAGATGTTCGGTTTGGCCAGAGGGTAACGAACCATTGGGCGTGCACTATTCTCGATCCTTAATGTGCGCCTGTGTAAACAATTTCCATTCACAATTTGTTTCAACATGGGGTTCTATGTGTGGTGTATTGCGTAATATTGGGCTCCGTAGCTAAGTTCTACTTCATAAAAGTTTATAGATGTTTTTGTAATCCCCGTGGTGGACTTTCATACAAACAAAATGAACCGCCACAAGGGATACGTTTTTGGGAAGTGTTTCGCTTTGGGCGTTTTCGAAATAAAGTGTCGCGATATGGCGAAGTTGTGTCGGACGTTTGCATACAATTGTGAAATCCGTAACAAAGGGTAACATTGCAGACATTTTATTGTTAGGGTCTGCGTATTCTTTTCACGTGTCGACACAGAACCGTCTTCAAAATTAATAATTCCATAAATTAATTAAACCTCTGAATACTTTGCCAAATCGAACGCGTCATCGAACGCTCTTACTAAATGTCCAGTAAAGGGCTACCCATAGACATTCAAAGCAGCAGAGTCGTGGGAAATGCTGGTATGAGCACTGCCAGAGGCTGCATCGGCGTTCAAAAGACGCATCCACGCGGGATCAACGCGCTGTAATGGGCTGAGGGGCTTACGAAAGACCGTTCAAGGCCCTCCGCTGCTCAGGACGGCGAAGTGACGAGGGCGCGAGCACGTCGGGAGAGCTTTAGAATCTGCAAATCGAACCGGAACTAACGTATTGGTCTCTGCCACTTGCAGTTGAAAAGTACATGATCGGTCCCAGTCCTTCCGAGACTTCTGACAACCTAGAAATTTTATTTTTCTGAGTACTAGTATGTTTTATTGAAATTGTAAAGGCTACGTAGGGACTTTTTTATTTCCGACGATATATATTTTTTCACTTCTAAAATTGTTCACCGGATAAAATTGTTCCTTTACCCCTACTTCACTCAAATGTCTCCTGCGCATGAAATAATAAGGTAGTAGTTAATTCTGACTCGCGCTTGGTTTTATTTTCAAATGCCTTTTGTCATTTTAGCTCGTGAATTCCACGAGTATTGAAATAAGGTGCGTGAACTACTACCTTATTATTTCATGCTCAGGAGACATTTGAGGGGAGTAGGGGTAAAGGAACTATTTTATCCGGTTAGAAGTGAAAAAAAATATGTCGTGGGAAATTAAAAAAAATCCCTAAGTAGCGTGTACAATTTTAATGAAATAAACTACTACTCAGAAAAGATATACATACTTTCATGTGAAAAAATACGTGATTTCTATGGCTAAATTAATATGGATTGGAATATATCTAAGATTCCTTCGTATTCAACCCACGTGTGTAATCATGTGTGTAATATGTAATAAAAAATGTAACACATGAACTTTTTTTTTTAGCTCTTACAAAATCGAAGGATGTTTTAAATGAGTAAAACGAAAATAAACATTTAAATCAATAAACATTAAATTTAAAACCCAAAACTTTCGGTTATGGAACTACGTATTGAATTCAAAATTTCTTCTTTGGGATTCTTCATACGCTGTTCCCCGATTTCCCCACATCACCCCTTCCGTCAGCCCTCTTATGTCAGGTGTGTTACTCCATACTCTAAGGAATTTCAAGTATCTCCATCTGCCTCCTTCGGCCGGCCCGGGTGTGGTGGTGCGTGGTAGGGCTGTGGGCTGGGAAGGGCCGAGTGCAGCGCGGGCGGGGCGCAGGGCCGGCCCAGGTGCGGGCCCGCAGGTAGGCGGACCGTTAGGCGCGGGCGCGGGCCGAACGCCCTGCTTCGAGGCTAGGGCGGACAAAGAGAGGCTGGAGCCGCAGCCGGTCGCGAGCATAGATAGACCCGCGCGGTCCGTGTGCCAACTTTCTGCGGCGCGAGGCAGGACGGTGGCGCGGGCGCAGGCCGTGGGCGGGGGGGGCGGGGCGCGGGGGGACGCGGGCGGGGCGCCCTGGGGTTGGGGGCACAGGTGACGCGGGCGGGGTTGAGGGTGAGGTCGGGATCGGGCAGGGGCAGGGGCCGCGGGCGGGGCTGGGGACCAACGGGCGGGGAGCGCAAGCGGGGGCGGCGTTGGGGCCGTGGCGCGGGCAAGGCAAGTGGGCGGGGCGGGGCGCGCGGGCGGGGGCGGGGGCGTAGGCGAGGGCGCGTCCTGGGGCGAGGGTGCTCTAAGTGGCGCGGGAGCCCGCCCTCGCACGCGCCTACACGAGCGAGCGGTGGGGGATGGGGAAGCGAGGGGAAGGGACGTGCGATGCTTTCGGTACTGGAACTGTAGGTGCTGTAATTTTCGATGTCGGAAGTCCTTGTAAAGGGATATAAGGGAAGTTGTGCTACTTCGAACGTTAAAGCACTATCGATCTTCTGCGCATGCGCAGGTACACTAAAACGGTGCGAAACTCGAACTGCGCCTGAGAAGACCGATAGTGCTTAAACGCTCGAGGAGGTGCAAACTCCTAATGAAGAGACGGATGCGAGTGAAATCCACGTGGGCTGCTGGAGTTGGGAGCGGGTGGGCAGTGCCCTATAACTTCCATATAACGCGGTGGGGACCATTACAGTGACGCGCTCTAGAGCAGCCCCTTCTTACACGAACTTAAGTACGAACTGCTACCAACGTTATTTACGTGGGTGCGTGCGTGGGTTCTCTGGACGCAACAACACGCGCTTGATACAAAAGTTCGCGCCGCTGTTTGGGCTACCTTTTCTTTCAAGCGTGTTTTATTATGAATAAACGAATTTTAGAAGATAAACACATACTATTTAACTTCTTTTGTAATTTATCTCAGAAATCGCTCATAACCAAAGTGTATACGTATTTGTTGACCAATTTTTATGTGCGAAAGCTGTATCCGGCGACACTAGCGCATCCTATAGTAGCAACCTCTAGCTTTGTCCCCAATTTTGACGGAGAGTTGCCGGGCCCTGCGGGTGCGCTGCCGCGGCGTGCAAGTGCAAGTGGAGGTGGAGTGGGCGGCCGTTGGCGCGCAAAGCGTCCGGAACGAAGTGGCCCAGCGCCGCTGCGCGGTGAGCGTCTGAACTTGTGGCGCGGCTCGCCGGCGCTCTCACGTCCCGCGGTTCACCAGGTCGCAGCCGCAGCCAGGGAGGGTGACTCACGAAGCCGGAAGGCGGGTCGTGTTCGACTTCTTAAGACTTCTCGGGGCACGTTCGCCCCGTAAAGTGAAGGCGATTATTTCTTTTGCGAATGTATGGTAATGGGTGTATTTTCTCATGAAGGAAATTAAATGCCTTGTTTAGGATCATGAAAATTCCTGTATCGTTTGACGGAAGTTATCGTTGCGTGTGCAAATGATGAATTGGACGAATAAATATTCATCTCCTCAAACCATGAAAATTTTTTTTGAGTATTCTGATAAGATATTAACGATTCTAGTTTTGAAGAAAACACTCATATTTGCGTTATTTATTGATGTCTCGAGAATAATTCATGCTCACTCTTAGCTTAATTTTGTTTCCTATTTGTTTTTCCGATCCTCGTCACAACGAATGTTTTCCAATGTATGAAATAGTAAACATGGATTACTTGATTTAGAATTTGGATATGATAACAGCATTAACAATGTGGTTTTGAGGCTCTGAATTATAGGGAAAACTCTCGTAGTAACCAAAAAATTCAATGTACAATTGTTTCGGAACTTTCTTGAAATGTTTGAGTGGATGTTGTAAATAAAATAGCTTGGAAAAACTTTTCCAGATTCTTCACCGATATTTAATGACCAGAGATAAACAATTATATGGCCGGATTTTTGCAACAAAATATATTTTTACGTTCATATTATTGTTTTTGCTGAGATACAGGAGCCTTAGAGGAAGTAACGCCTTATTTCACAAGGGTAAGACCGGGCTTCCTGAATCAGGTTTATTGCCCGCTGGAGTGCAACGTTTCGTGACCACATCTGTCGGTGAACTGAACCGAAAATGTGGAGAGTGGCCATTCCAGGAAGGAGCACGTGCAGCTCGTTAATTGACTCGGCGATCAAAACGAGATTACGTCAGAAGGGGAAAGCTCTTTGTGCATGTTGTCTTCATCTCGTCACCCGTCAGATCAGATGCCCTTCGAACGGAGAAAAGACTGTATGAGAGGGAGACACACAGATGAAAAGAAAAGGGTTACGCAGGGACGCATTTTATGCATCTTCCATTCTATCGACATAACTCGTGAACTCCTTCGATTGGAACTCCTTGGATTGGATGTCAAAATTGGATTTAGATGTCAAATTTATACATTCGTGTATTGGGATAAACGTAAATATCGAGAATTTTTTTCTTCTGAAGTTGAGTAAGGTATTTCTGCTCTATAAAAGTCGTCACTTGCTTCAACCACAGCATTTGACTCTGCACATCCCATTAATGCGAGTTGCGAATTCATTTCGAATTTGAAGTGGATATTCAGAACCGCCAAAGCGAAATCGTCAAGGTATACCCGATATACGAATACGATCACAGGGCCGACAAGCTAATTTCGCTCTCTTAGGCACTACTATAACACGTTTTCGGACAACTATCTGTTTTTGGGGGACGTAAATCAAGCATCTAAAAATATATTAGGGGACGATTGTGAGTAGTGGTTCAACCGCCAATGCGCATATGACCTCCATTCATGGTGTAACGTCCCATTCGACAGTAACACAGGTTCATCGACTTCCCGTCAACCACTTACGAGAACGTATTTTTCAATAATAAAAAAAATTACAATTAATTACAAGTCCCCCTTCTTACGGTTTCACAACCTACTTCAACGTCTTTAAACACTCAGAAATTACCACTACTAATGTCTTTACCAAACAATGTATACAACTGCATAAAACCCACAATCCGTGGAACTGACAACCTCTCGATTTGTCTGCACATCATGAAGCATTCTGCTTGTTTACCAGGCCCTTCCAACTCTATAACCGATGCCTAGGTACGGCCAAATGACACGCATGACAACGATACAGTGTCTACAGCCGCGACCTCTCCTTCCTGTGGGCGAACTTTTCCCACGTGTGGCGACGCAGGTGCGCTTGCATGAAAGGAGGCCTCCGCCCCTCTCACCTGCGCCCAGCTCCGCCGGCGTTCGCGCCCGCGCGCGGGGCGGTGGATGCTGCTGGAACCTGCCCGCGCACAGCACCTGCCCCGGAGGAAGGGTCGCGCCTTTCGTGGAGCAGGAAGAGGCTGCCCCTAGACGCCGAGAGGAGCGCGATCTCAAAGGCCGCCGCCATTCAATTTCCCCTTACCTGATAGACGCGCTTGGCAGCGTACAGGTGTTGTGGAGAAATTATAGGAATTGAAGGCATGATGGACATTATTGTTTCTATTAACATTGGTTTCCAACGCGCACAATAGCGTATAAGTCGAACTCCTCCGAAGACTGGAAAGAAACTCAGATTTGGCGCATAGGATTACGCTACTCTTCTTCATATCTACGGGCTCTTGCTATTCCCAGCGATTCTAAATACCCAGGAGAGCAACGAACCGGGAAAGGGTAATTGGGACGTCATCCCCCTCCCTACAGAAGCAAGTCTCATACATATTAAAAAATATAGCTTCTACTAATTTCCTATTCTTACAAAAGGTATTGAGTATATACAAGTTATACATTTAAACTTTATCAACAATACGTTTCATATCCAGCATCAATGAAAACGTATTTATTAGAAAACATCAATTCAGCTGGTCACTGTACCTTTGCCCTCACCCCTCCCACTAGAGAAAATCCTGTATGCGTGCCTTTGCAGATACCTTCATTCTATATAATTGTACTGAAGGTAATATACCAGAAACTCTGTCATGCCGCGCTATGTCACAATCTCTCCTCAACTCGTGAACGCTGCCTGGCGTGGCGAGTGGACGAGAGGTTATTAAATGGCTGCAGCGGTGCAGGTTGCGCTGCTCCCTACGTCTAGAGCCTCTTAGCTCCACCGACGCCCGTGCGCGCGCGGGGTGGTAGATGCTGGAACCTGTCCGCGCCGCGCACCTGCTCTGGCCAGGGAAGACGCGGCCAGCGCCCGCCTCCGGGAAGTCGTTCGAGCTGGGAAGAGGAAGGAGCGAAGCACTTCGCGCTGGGCATTGCAGCCATAGGGAAAGCAGGGCCCGCTGTCATTTCCATCTCTTGTATTTCTGGCAGGGGAGGGTGGAGCAATTAAAGGAAGAACCTTTAGGGAAGAATAGTTTGCCAAATAAATCTCCGGGAGATTTAGTATTCGTCAACGCGACTTCCTCTTCTTCAGTACCTGTTATATATAACGGAAATTCCGACTTATCAAATATGGGAGAACAGAGCTAAATTAATTTCTGACAAAACAAACATCGCAATAGGTGGGGTTGATACTATATTCGTGCTAGAATTGAAGCGTTTTGTTTCAAAAGAATATAAGTGGCAGATACTAAATTGGTGGGAAATAACGAGAAGACAATGGATGCGTTGCTGGAGGTCGACCTGAGGCCATCTCGTGACATTTTATTGGTACTATAATATGACCATTGTCCCACAGAATTCTCAATGGGTACCTCTTACTCCCTTGGAGCCACAATAATTCATATTCCCCACTTAAAACAAATGCATAAAGATTAATTTATTAAAAAATACATTATTTATAATTTGTATTTTACAAGAAATGATTTACAATTAAAGCAAATGTACCTTTTTCATAAATAAATAATTGAATCCCATTGTGCAACCACCTTGAACGACTCATGTACACACACTAATAATTTAAAAGACGTGAGGCGTGTTACCATTGTTGCAGCAGCGACGGTGACTGTGCTGCTTCATGCGGCGGTTGCGGTCTGTCTGCGCACCTGCACCGAGGTGGGGGCGGGGGCGGAGGGGGGAGTGACGAAGGGGCTTCCGTCCCCCAGGGTGTGGGCGTCGCCGGTTGACCTCGACCGCCGCCGAAGCCCCAGCAATTGTTGCGGCCTCCCTGGGCTTCGGAATCCGCAGATCGACAGTGTCCGTTTGCTTGCTGCGGGTCTCCCCGAAGAGGGCGGGGCTCTCCGGGGTGCAGGTGGCGTTTCTTCGGTTCTTTGAACGCGGCGGTTTGGCCCAGGCGAACTGAGAGCATTCGGGTTTCAGGGTTTGCAGGTGTAGGAATGTTACATTGGCCTGTTGATAGTAGCGTGTTTCCTGTGTTTTCAAATTGGATGACAGTAAAAAAGTATCTCAAAATAGTGGAAATGACGGCATGACATTGAGAAAAAATCTCCTATGGGATGGGTTACTCATGGCATAGCAGCCATCTAATTTGCCTTGCACCACTGAAGGCTGTGTTGCCTTCTATTCCTCCAAATTGTTTTAGAAAGAAGCATTTTTTTCAGTAGTCTACACACTCGTTTTATATTCTTCCTTCCTTACCAATCATTCAATTTCGTAACTAAGTGTCCTCCTCTATTAGGATGACCGTATTCAATGTCCCATACCTCAAAACCATTTCGCTTGATTAAATCCTCGGGTCGAAATTTTCGGTATTTGGAATTTTTTAATGTCTCCTTCCGATTAAAGATATCTTGGTGCCATTGTGGCATTTAGTATATTTTAGTAAAGAGCATTTTATTTTTGCATTTATTTACTTAGGATGGCTTATTGTTTTTCGTACAATACGCAAACGTTTAATGTAATGACTTAGATATTATTTATGAAAAGCGTTTTGAAAATCGTAAGCTCTTTTTTGGCGTGGGAATCTCTTCCGCGTTGCATTTTCCTGTCGTATCAATATATTAATTATAAATGTTGAGCAGTGTAACTCGTAGTTTATGATACCAGAAAGGACAAGGTTTCTTGCAGCATAATAGAGTTATCGTATAATTTGCGTTGCTAAACACGGCAGTACTATCTCAAACGACGACCCGGCAATATATTTTAGTTCCCTCAGCGCCCCATCTGACGACACTATCGCCACTTTCCCACTCGTAAATGACGATTTTACGTTCGAATCCTTGTCTGACATTTGTAACGGCCCGTCATATCCATCGCTCTGGCTGTAACGGCTGTCCGTGCCGGCCGGGGCTTGGTGAGGTTTTTGCCTCGCGGGGCAACGGGGCGTATGGAGGCTCTTCCGATCATTTGGGCTGCTGCCTCGTAAATTCTTGGCTTTATGACGCGGATCGGCGGGCAGCGGGCGTCCGCTGCCGTAGAGGATCGTCCTTCGGCCATTGAGCGTTGCCTTCCTTCACTCGCTGCCTTATTACCAGAATGGACACTGTTTGGAAGGCATGGAAAAATTAGGGAATTGCGTTGCTGTGGAAGAGGCAGGAAAAGTCAGGGAGTTTGCGGAGGAATTGTTTGAAGTCACGGAAAATTTTAAGACGGCTCTATAACTAGATATTATTATTTTAAAAATATTAGTTCGGCCAAAAATAGTCATTCGATTTTTATTTGTTGAGTTTTTCAACAAACAGAAAAAAGTATTTGGTCCCGGTATTTTCCCCGTTTAAGGGCAGCTAGGGGACTCGAACCAATTTCTGCTTTTCCTTCTTTGTTTCTTCTTCTTCGTATTCTCTGACGTTTCATTTCTTTTGCCTTTCTTCGGACCATTTTGAAATGGTTTTCCCTTCTTCTAAAAGTTTGAAAGCTAAGAATTAAATTTGAGTTCACCGATCTTGCATGTATATTGTAATGTGGTAGATCCACAATCGACTAAGAAAGAGGAATGGTCCAAGATCTCGTTGTGATTTGTTTCCTATTAAATAATACTCTAAAGATCGTCTTGGGTACTTTTGTAATTCAGTTCCTTCAGTAACTTAATAAAATGTATTTAAATGCATTGTTGTGGCTTCTTAACGCTTCAAGAGATACCGAAGAATTTTTGTGCTTGGAGAGTCATCGAAAATTGTTTCTCCACATTTGTCACTTGTGACAATGGCTTTCGAGATGAAGAGAATACAAGTCTGCAGGTCTTTTTGTTCCGTTTCCTCCAATAGTATTTTATTGCGTAATGCAAACAATAAAAGTAATTATAAAGATGAGGTACGTAACCCTCGTGCAAGACGAATACGTGTTTGAGAACGTGACACGTCCAAAAATGGCGTACAAACGATTATTTCCTGAAATGACCCATCATATTTCAACTCTGGGCATTTTATTTTATTTCGAATTTTTATGGTACGAACCTGTTTAATTTGTCATTCGCACGGTTATGAGTAATATAGTTCTCGGTCTTCTTTTGGTTCGCTTCCGAATAAGACTTTATTTATGGCCGATAGTTGTCAATCGGAAGAAAGAGATGAATCCTGTCTTTTGATCGCCGGTCTTGTGTGTTGGCCGTTGGCGACTGCACAAGGCGAGCATCTTCCTTTTCCGAGAACCAGCAAGGTTCTCCCTGGGCACACCTTATGAGGGAGTTCACTTACAACTTCCCACTGACCTATCCGGTTTAACTGGTATTGTGCTTTGCGGTCGAACACAGTATTGTTGGACAACCATAGAAAAGTGAATTACTAAAAGGAAAGAGAAACGGCGTGTTGTCACATTAGCATGGTGCGTTTTTGTGAAAGGATATTGATTCACTCTGGAAGGGAATAATTTCGAATTTCTTTGTCCTGTGAAAGAGATGTGTTGTTCAGTTTTGACTGACAGCCGTGCAATACTTTTTCATCCTTCGATAATTAGATCAATGAAACGAAACTAAAATTATTTCATCAAAATATCCGAGTTTAGGATCTGTTAACCACTTATCATTATGTAATATATATCAACAACGAGAACAATTACGGTTAAAATGAAATTCATGTGTGCCCTCGTTCATTTAAATATTCGAAGAAATTAATTTGAAATGTTATTTTTTTTGTTGTATGAGTATCAGTTAATAACCGAAAACAACAGGAACCTTTTATAACACATATTAGTAAATGCAAAATTACATGTGTTATTGTCTTTTTCTGAATAGAGAGCCTAAGTTCTCTTACAGTTGATTTACGAAAAACGTATGTTAGTGCATGGGCTCGTCCGTAAATATTTCCCTTTCAGCCACAACGTGGGAATGGCCCCGGTTTTCATTAGGACGGATATTCCGTGTCCCCTCTTGGGGAAAAAAACGCCGAGTGGCTGGTGTTCGTCTTGGCCCTAGACCCCCCTGTCAGGAAACGGGTCCGCGTGTCACCAGCGACTGTCGGGGCTGTTTGGTGGAGCGGCGCGCGCGGGGGCGGTGACAGCGAGGAAGTGGTGGTCGTGACGGAAATGTTGGAGACGGTTGATGATCATTGGATGTGGTTGATTGTGGTTGTTTGCGCCATTGTTGAGGAGAAGCTGTGTTGGGGGTAATGGGGGCGTTAGTGGAGAAGCATTTCCGATATTTGAGGTTCGATATTATTGTTTCCGATATTTGTGTGGGTGTCGATGCTACATAACATTGATGTATGTACCAAAAATTTCGGATTGTTATTGTACGTAGATTTTCTACCTAGACAATTGTCAACACCGTCTTAGTACTTTAAGCTATTTATACGTTTTGTTTTGAAAATTGAACATTTTTTAAAAATACATATCGAAATTTAAATTTGGTGACAATAATTATATTATTAGCAAACCGTATATGAATGTTACTATTATGCATTTTTAATGTATTAAAACAATGTTTAAAATGATATATGTCGTTAAGAGACGTATGAACGTGTGACGACGTGATGTGTGACGTCATGTGAAACGCCGCAGGATGGAGACCTTTCGTTACTAGGGAGTTAATACAATGTGCGAAAGGGATTAAAGAATAATCCATATTTTGCGATAGTTTTTGTTTGTTAATATAGTTCCGTAGATATTTTTCTGTTTTGATACCAGTCTGCACTGTCGCTTATCAATTAAATGTTCACAATAATATTGACGGTACGTAGCGGCTAATATGAGATTGGTTACTCGTACTTACACTACCTGTATTAGAATCCGATAATATTAAAGGGTTGTTGATATGAATACCAAGAAGGAGGAAGACGAATCGTTGCATCCCTAGTTTTTGTGTGGGACGACGGCGGCGTCGGTTGTGGTGATGGTGGTGACGTGACGGCGGTGGTGTGGTTTGGGGGCGGTCTGGCGGCGGGACCGGGGCCGCGACGGCGCCGGTTTGTTTACGTGGCGGGGGCGGG
>BOPP01000076.1:3382029-3405080 GCA_017312745.1 Gryllus bimaculatus | reverse complement strand
AGTCTTCTATTTTTTTCGAGTTGTTCTCTTTCATTTTTTTGGTGTATATTTGAATAAAGTCACTCCAGTTTATATGTCAATTTCATCGTTTTTATTTCTGTCTTCTTTAAGGAATTTTTTTTCTAAAGTTTTTTTTTTGTTTTTTATTATTTTTTTTTTTTTTTTTTTTTTTATTTGTTTTTTGTTTTTTTCTTTTTTTTTTTTTTTTTTTTTTTTTTTCTTTTTTTTTTTTTTTTTTTTTTTTTTTTTCTTTTTTTTTTTTTTTTTGTTTTTTTTGTTTGTTTTTTCCTTTTTTTTTTTTTATTTTTTTTCTTGTTATCTTATTTTTTATTTTTTTTTTTTTTTTTTTTCTTTTTTTTTCTTTCTTGTCTGATTTCATTGATTTGTTTTATAACCTTCATTCTCTCAATAACAAATGATATCAACTTGGAGACAGAGTGTTTTTTTTTATCACATTGTGCTTGTTTATGTAGTATTATTTTTTATATTACTGTCTCCAGTACTATGGCTGGAATCATTCGATAGTTAGCTATTTAGCTTGTGTATATGAAAATCCTGCATCGCACAGGTGGGACTGGGAACCCAGGACCTTGCCAGATCTAATGCACTGTCAGTGACATCAGATGATGTTTATGCAGCCACCGTCTCCTGGTCTGTTTCATGGTGTCTGACCTCTTAATGGAACGTGTGACTGTCTGAATCAGGTTTTTCAGTATGTATTTTCTTAACGCGATTGTCATTTAGATACGTGCCTTGACGCATTTATCATCTGTTACTGTTTTCATTCCATCCTGTGAGTTTTTTTTTTTTTCTTTCTTTATGGGGGATCGTTTCAATCGTCTTATTTTCGTTATTTGTTTGTATGGAAACGTGGATACATTGATTTTTATAAGTCAAATGGTTGCACGTGTTAAATATTATCCTGTTAGTTATATACTGCGATTATTGCACTTCTGGCCTGGTGATGGTCATATCAGCTGTTTTAACGGTGTTTCATCCTAATATCGTGGTATTGTTCTTGACGTCACCCATTAGTGGGATTCGTCTACTGGTAAGAGTAAGCGTAAACTCTCTCTCTTTATTGAGATTGAATAACTTCTGTATAAACAGTCCTGATTTTATTATTGCATGAGCAGACTACAATTATTAAATCGTAGTCTATAACACTGATAACACCTGATCAAACGTTTCCACTCATTTTTAAATGTCAACCCCGTGTAAATTTATGACAAGATGCCGGTTTGATTTGTAGTGTCTCGCCTCGGCAACTTTCGTCTCGCAACTTCGCCTCGCAACGTCTCGCTCCTTTTCGCAAACGTCGCCTTCGGCAATCGCTCGCAACATTCGTTCCATCGCAGACTTTCTTCCTCGCAACTCGCCTCGTCATGAACTCGCTCGCATACGTCTTCTCGCACTTTTTCGCCTCGTGCAACTTCTCGCCTCTGCTAAATCTCTGTCCTCGTAATAATCGCCTTCGCAACTTCTCCTCGCATATACTTTCGTTATCTCGGCTATACGCTCTGTCCTCTGTGGCCTCTCACATCGTCCTCGTGCAATCTCTGGCCTCGAAACATGGCTCTCGCATACTTCGTCCTTCGCTTAACCTTCGCCTTCGCATACTTCGCCTCGCAACTTACTCCTTCTCGCAAATACTTCTCTCGCAAATCTTCGCCTCGGCAACTCGCTCTTCGCAACTTATCGCCTTTCTTTGCAACTTTTTCTCCTCCAACTTCGCTCTGCAACTCGCCTTCGCAAATCCTCGCTCGCAACTTCGTCCCGCAACTCTCCTCCGTCAACTCGCCTTCTGCATACTTGTTTCGTCCTCGCTATACTTTCTCTCTCGCATTACTCCGTTCTCGGGGTGCAAACGTGTCTGCCTCGCATTACTCGACCTCGTCAACTTTCGCTCCTCAGCAACTTTTTCGCCTCGCATACTTTTCTCCTGCGCTCAACGTCGCCTCGTGCAATTCTTTTTCTGCTCTCGCAAACTCGTCCTTCGCAACTCCGCTCCTCGTCAACTCGCCTCGCAACTCGTCCTCGTCAACTCGCCTCGCATTTTAACTGTCGGCTCGCACTGCTCCTCGAACTCGCTCGCAATCTCGCCTCTTGTCAACTTCGCCTCGCAAAACCTTCGCCTCGCAACATTCTCTCCGCTACTCGCCTCTCGCATATCGTCTCGCATACTTTTTCTCGCAACTTTGCTCTTGAAATCTTCGCCTCGCAACTCGGACCTGCTGCATAACTTCGCCTTCGCAATACTTTTCGCCTCTTGGCAATTCTTCTTTCCTCTCTGCAACTCTCCTCTGCAACTTCTGGCTTTCGCAACTTCGCTCGGCTAAACTCGCCTCGCAACTTTCGCCTTGTCAACTTCGCTTCGCATAACTTCGCCTCGTCAACTTTCGGCCTCGCGTCAACTCGCTCTGCAATTACTTCGTCCCTTCGCAAACTCGTTCCTTCCCGCCATACTCCTCGCCTTGGGCATACTTCCGCTTCCCGCATTTAACCTTCGGCCCTCCGCCAACCATCCGCCTCCGCCCCATTAACTTCCCGTCTCCCGCTAACATCCGCCTCCGCTACTTCCGCCTCTCGCAACTGTTCTTGCGGATTCTTTTTATCTTGGCGTAGTGGTTCTGAGTGGAGTGGATCTTTTTTTATTTTTCTTTTTATTTTATATCTTTAGTTTTTTTTTTTTCGTTTTTTTTTTGTGTGTGTGGTTTTTTTTTTTTTTTTTTTTTTTTTTTTTTTTTTTTTTGTTTTTTTTTTGTTGTTTTTTATTTGTGTTTCGTATATTTTTATTAATTTCTTTTTTTTTCTTTTTTTTTTTTTTTTTTTTTTTTTTTTTTTCTTTTTTTTTTTTCTTTTTTTT
Source organism: Gryllus bimaculatus (assembly GCA_017312745.1). Taxonomy (NCBI): domain Eukaryota; kingdom Metazoa; phylum Arthropoda; class Insecta; order Orthoptera; family Gryllidae; genus Gryllus; species Gryllus bimaculatus. The sequence continues at coordinate 3,402,214 of BOPP01000076.1, read as the reverse complement.
TTTTTTTTTTTTTTTTTTTTTTTTTTCTTTTTTTTCTTTTCTTTTTTGTTTTTTTTTTTTCCTTTTTATTTTATTCTTTTATCGTTATTATTCTGTCTTTTTTTTTTTTGTGTTCATTTCTTTTTTTTATTTTGTTTCCTTTTTTTCTTTTTTGTGTTTCTTCGCATTATATTTGTTTGTGTTTTAGTTCGCTTCTATTGTTTTTTGCCTATTCTTTTTTTCTTTATTTTTTTTTTTTTTCTTCTTATTTTTTTTTTTTGAGTGAAGTTATCATTTTTCTTCTGGGTTCGGTTAACGGTGTGACAGTTTTCAGTTTGTGTTACTTTATTGTGGAGTTGTATATAAAGGATGCCGGACCTGGGGTCCGGTGCTTTTTCTTTTTGTTGTGCGTTTTTTTATTCTTATTTTTTTTTTTTTTTATTTTTTTTTTTTTTATTGTTTTCTCCCGCTCTGTCATTTTTTTTTGTCTTAAGGTTACCCTGTGATTTTTTCTTCTGTTTCTGGAGTGATATTTGTGTCTGACGCTGCTGTCTTATCATCTCTCGAGCTTTATTGTCGAGCCTTTGTGGTCCCCGTAGTATATCTGCCCGTCATAAGTGTTGACTTTTACGCGGCTTTTAACTACTCGTCCTCCTACCCCCTTTTTGTTTAGGCCCTCTCCCCTAAGTTTTGTTTGTATTTTTCCCCACCTCAGTGTTGATTGTACTATAGTACCTAAAAGGTGTGATTGAATTGGTCAAATTATGCTGTATAGCGGGCTTTATTTCTCTTATATATATTTATTTTCCTAATCAACAATTTTTTATATTGTATGTTAAAATTTGAATTTCTAACCTTTTGGCACTGCCGTACTTCTGTATTTCTATACCTTATCTGTAATTTGATTCATTATGCGGGTAATATTTTTTATTTATTTTACCTTATTTGATTCAATATTTAAATGGTTTTAATCCTCATTAATTTATCACATTTCCATTTACCACGATGACTCTTTTTATTATTTAATAGTTGTTTGGTCCCTCCATCTTTTTTACTTATTTTCTGGTTTTTAAGAAGAAACCATTTGTAACTTTTATTCGGCTTTTACTCGTTTGTATCTTTTTATTGAATATTTTGTTGAAGACAGCGGACCGTGTCCCCGATTCGTGTGTTTTTCTGTTTTGCTCACCGGACCAACTTTTATTAATCCAAAATCGTGCGTTGGATATTATTCGTGATAATTAATCCTTTAATGTTTGTCCCTGATGTTTTTTTTATCATTTTGGTTTATCTACTGGGAAGCTCCTCTGTCTAAATTTATTTCCCCGTGGTCTTGCGGTCTGAAAATATTTATCTTTTATAGTTAGGTTTTGTTGAATGTTGCTTTCTTTTGTTTGTGAAACTTTTCTGGGTTTATTCACCGTGTTTGGATTCTTTCTTTTTTCTTTTTTTTTTTTCTTTTACGTTCGGGGTTCTCTTCTAATTCTTTCCCAATTTCCTCGTTACCCGAGTTCTTCAAATCCATTTGTGGAATACTATGAATCGGCTGGAGTCTGGTTGTTTCCTTTCTTGTGTTTATCGCTTGGTTTAAATATATTAATTTTTTCTTGGGTTTGTTTGGTTTTCTTCCTTTCTGTTTGCGTTCTTCTATTTTTTTCTTACCCCATTTATTACTTTTTATTTTTCATTTTATTATCCAATTACCCTATAATTTTAAAACCTATTCATTTCCAAATTATCATGTATTTTTTTTTTTTTTTGATACTCCGTTAAATAACGGTAGAGATCAGTCATAATCGTAAAGTAGTAATTTGCCCCTTGTAATTTGCCCAATTTTTTTTTCTTTTTTTTCGTCCTGTTTATTATTTTTCTCTATAGTTCGTTTTGCTGCTTGCGATAGTTATGTTTTTCAGTGGTGTTTCCATTTTATTTCCCATCGTGTTTTTTTTTTGTTGTCTTTATCGATGTTTTTTTTATTCCCTCTGATGCTGGCGATTTTTTTTTGCCTTTATTATTTCGACCGCTGATTCTTATGTGTTTTTTTTGCGCGTTTTAGGCCCGCCGCGTTGTTCCGCTGTCCGGCGTTCCGTGTCGTGCGCTGTTTTTTTGTGTGGTTAGTCGTGCGATTCCTTTCTTTTTCGTAGCTTTTTTTGTTTTTCTTTTCGTCGCCGTGTTTTTATTTTTTTTTTCCGTGTTCCTCTTATCTTTTTTTTTATTTTTTTTTCTTTCACTCTGATTGCGTTAGTTACCGCTGTCCTTTTTGTTTCCTTCTTTTTCCTTTCGTCCAAGCGTTGACTGTATCTTGCGTATTTTAGTCGTGATTGTTCTTTCTTTAGTTTGCGTTCGGGTTCTGGTTGTTTACATTGGCTTTTTAGCTATGTCTTCTTAGCATGCTTTTCTCTCGGCTTTGTGTTCTTTTTATTTTCTTTCTATGACCGCTTCCGTTTTGCCTTCTTCACCTCTGACCTCACCTTTCGCCCGCTTTTTTCCTCAAGCCTCGCCTTGCTTTCTTTTCCCTCACCTTCGCCCTTTGGTTTTTCTTGTCTGCCTTTTATCGCCTTTTTTTGTAGCGTTTTTCGTCCCCTTTCTACTTTTTCCGTAGTTCTTCGCCTCCCCCCGGTACATTTTTTTTTCATCTTGTTTTTTTCCCCGGCTGTCTTATCGCTTTTTTCGGCTCTTTTTCTTTTTTCTCCTCCCTTTCTCCATTCTAGCTTTTGCCCTATGTCCCCTCCCCGGCTCCCCTTTGTTCCCTGTTCCTCCTCCTGCTCCCGCTCCTTGTCCCTTTTTCTCCGCCGCTTTCCCTTTCCATTTTTCCTGCCCTTTCTTCCTTTTTTTCCCTCTGTCCTCTTTCCCTTCCCCGCCCTTCTCCTGCCCCGCCCTTTCCCTTTTTTCTGGCCCGCCCGTCCCTTGCCTTCGCCCTTCCGCTCGTCTTTCGTCCTCTCATTGCCCTCGCTCCGTGTGCCTCGTGCCTCAATCTCTCCAACCTCTACGTGCTACACACTCTCTACTCCCAGCCGCTTTTTCCTACCGCTCTATTCTTCCCTGCTTCTCCACCCGCTTCCCTCCCGCTTCCACCTCTGCTCTCTTTCCATCCCGCTTCCACCCTTCTCTTCCCTCTTTCCGCTTCCATCCGCTCCCTTCTCCGCTTTCTTCACTCCGTCTCCCTCTCCGCTCGCTCTCTTCGCTTCCCTCCCTGTCTCTCTCTGCCTGCTTCCTCCTCTCCCGCTTCTCCGCTCCCTCCCGTCTTCCCACCCGCTCCCTTTCCGCATCCCACCCGCTCCACCCGCTCCTCCTTCTTTTCGCTTTCACCGTTCCTTCCCACCTCCTTGCTTCTCCTTCTTCACGCTTCTCTCCTCCCGTCTTTCCCTCCCGCTTGCCCTCCCGCTCCCTCCCGCTGCTTTCCCACCCGCTTCCTCTTCCGCTCCTTCCATACGCTCTCCACCCGCATCCCTTTCTCGTTTTCCATCCTTGTCTCTCTCTCCCGTCTTTCCTCCCTCCGCTTCCACCCTGCCTCCTTCCTCTCCTCCCGCTTCCCTCACCCCCCCTTCCTTCACCCGCTGTCTCTCACCCGCTCTCTCCTTTCCTGTTTTTCCACCAACTGACTTCTCTCATCCCTCTGCTCTCTCCTCTCGTCTCCTCTTCCTGCTTTCTTCACGGCTCCTCTCCGCTTATCCTATCGTCTCTCCTCCCGCTCCACTGTTCCCTCCCCTCCCATCCGCTTCCCTTCCTCTCGCTTTTCCCACCGCTCCCTTCCCTCGCTTCCCTCTCTCTGCTTCCCTCCCTCGCTTTTTCCTCCGCTGCCTCCGCTTCCACCGCTCCCTCCCGCTTCCACCTCGCTCTCCTTCCCGCTTCCACCTGCTCCCTTCCGTCTTCTCTCCTTCTCTCTGCTCTTCTCTTAAAACGCTCCCTCCCGCTCTCTTGTCCGTCTTATCCTCTCCCGCTTCTCCTCCCTCGTTCTCCTCTCCTCTGCTCCTCCACCCGCTCCTTCTTTTCGTCTCTCCACCGTCTCCCCACCGCTCCCTTCCGCTTTCTCTACCCTCGCTTCTCCACCCGTCCCTTCCCTCGTCTCCTCTCCCGCTCCTCTCCGCTCCTCTCCCTCGCTCCTCACTCCCCGCTCCTCACGCTTCCGTCCTCCCTTCCGCTCCCATCCGCTTCTCTCACTTCCGCTTTCCTTCCGCTTTCCTACCTCTGCTCTCTTCCTCCCGCTTTCCTTCCCTGCTTCACCCGCTCCCTTCCTTGCTCCCTCCCGGCTCCACTTCTCCGTCTCCCACCCGCCCTTCGCTTCCCACCTCGCTCCCCACCCGCTCCCTTCTGCTCCCACCCGCTCCCTCCGCTCCCACCCGCTCCCTTCCGCTTCCAACCGCTCCCTCCCGCTCGCCACCCGTTCCCTCCCGCTCTCCTCTCCGCTTCCCTTCCCGCTCCTGCCGCTCCCTGGTCCGCTCCTCGCGCTCCTTTCCCGGCTCCGTCCCGCTCCTCCCGCTTCCACCCCTTCTCCTTCCCGCTCCCCTTCCCGCTCCGAAACGCCTCCGACCTACTCATGACCTGCTACGACCCGCTAGCCTCCTACGTTTTCGCCTTCACCCCACCCCTCCCCACCCAGTTTCAACCGCCCTCTCTGGCTCCGCTTTCGCGCCGCTATCGCCCGCGGGCGCTTGCGCAAAGGCGCGTTGCTGGAGCTGTTCGATGTTGGCGCTCGTGGCTCGGATTTGTTGCGCACGTGGCCTCTGCGCCGTGCAGCGTGCGCCCGGCTCGTAATGTTCGACACTGCCACATGTCGTTAGCATTCTTTGCAGCTCGGCTTACTCCAGTCGTGTCGGCCGTTTTTTGACCGGATGCGATAATGAAGTGGCAAAGTCGTTGTCTCAGTATCATTGTCCGGGAGTGCCTAGGGACTTACACTTACCTATGCACTTACTAAAAAAGGTCGCTAAATTCAACCATTTGCTTGAAGGGGAATTCTTAGGGTTGCTCTGATGTGTGGTTTGTGTTCCGTGGTTTCTCTGAGCAATAGCTGGGGAATGCCGTAGCCAGCTGTGGGTTATGGACAATGGACGACACGAAGGGCGAGATCTTTCCTTTTTCGTCCTTGTCCTTATCTTGCATTACACACACACGCACTCACACATACACACTCCTGCATGCACTTCATTTCCACGGATGTCGTGTGGGGAGATCAATCAGAAGCTTAGAGCTTGTTTGACTCGCGCGATATCCCGCTGGAGGGCGATACTTCGATGCGAAAAAGATGCAGATGCGGCATTAGGTGGGCGCTTGATCTCACGTTCGATTAAACGTCGCCATCTCTTGGGATATAACACACACACACACACACACACACACACACACAACACACAACACACATACACACACAACACACATACACACACAACACACATACACACACAACACACATACACACAACACACATACACACACAACACACGCATACATACGCATACACTCATACACACACATATACACATACATACATACACACACGTACACACATGTGACTGACGACCATTGCAGATCCCTCCCTTCGGAATCAATAAATACTCGCTCACTGCTCTCTCACGTGCACCTCTTTCGATTCCAAATCTCTCGCGCGAGACAGGACCGTGTCGCCACGGCCACGACCATTTCCTTAGGAGCGGACGGCCTGCGGCAGCACTCGCGTCGGTCGCCCTCGGCCCCCTCCCCCGCGCTGCGGCCCCGAGCGGAGAAAGTGGTGCGACGGAGGCGGCGGAGACGGAGGCGCCGATGAGTCTGCACATCAATGCGTGACGCTGCGCCTTGGGGCGGCCCTCGCCGCACCACGCCCCGCCCCCCCCTTCCACTCTCGCCGCCCACGCGCCTCCCCCTCGCTGTCATCTCAGCGCCCAACGCCTGAATGCGTTTGGAAGTGAGCACGATCACCTATGATTCAGATGTGATATTGTTCTCGGTAATCCACGAAGGTGGTGATGAAATGCAGAACGTGCGGGAGGTGTGAGTCATTGCAATACGCAAGACGTGTGCCTGCATAAATCATGAAAGTATAGATACAGTTATCGCTGTTTGCGTGTCATAACATATCGCTCTAGTTTTTGTTTTCATAGGAATATGTATGAGAATCGTATGTCAAGGTATGTGGTAAGCCTCATTGGCGTCTCACAATGGTTAGTTAATATTTCATGAATTATTTAACCAAAAAATTGCGTCTTTCTAGGATAAAAATCTGAATGCTCTGTTCGTAGAATATTGGCTTCGCATTTGTAGTTTCCTTCTCTCACCACCACATTTCTTGACATGGAAATCGTTATCAAATAAAGTGTAATATTCCTTATCGATCATCGTACTTTCGTAATTGAAAGAAAAGGGACTATATTTCGTAAAAAAGTGTTCGTTTCGTCATCCAAGTTAACGATGCGCATGTTTACGTTACTGTATTTCATCAAACGAGCCTTTGCTATTCAACGGCTTAGACAGGTTCAAGTTAGTATTCCGTTAAGAGCAAGGTCTCTTCTTGTGCTCATCTTGCGACTTTGCCGCCATCTAGTTCCGCCAAATGTGTCAAGTAATCTCCACCAACTCCATCTGCATCTTTCAGGGCTCAGCTTGAGATGTATTTTTAATCTCTACCTGAAGAAATTTTGTCTTCGTCTGTCCATCACGAAATTAATTCTTTCAAACATAATAATTACAACATTTACTTTAGTGGCTTCACAAACTATGAAAATACATTAAACTTGACAACTTAAAGCTAAATCATCAATCATCAACCTGAGTTCTCTTTATAACCAATTAAACCATTTCTTACAATGACCAATACATTAGCATTTACTATTGCTGCCATGCTGTCATATTCATTATTACATTACAGTCCTACTAAACATAAAATTTACGTGAAGGGTCACAAGCAGCCGACTTCAGGAAATGCTAAAAGGAATTACCCGTTCGACGCCCGCACAGTTACTCCAAGGCCTCGGCGGCGGCGTGTCCACGTTCCGCTGCGCACCGCTCTTCGCCAGCCCGTCTCTCTTCGCCACCCCTACGTTCCCTGCACACACACCTGCCCCGCCTGTGCCTCGATTCGCATCCGACCCCTGCCCCCTCCCCGCCCCTGCCTCGCCGCTCGCCCTCGCCTCGCCCTCACTCTCGCACATTTGCCTCCGGCTCTCGCCTCCGGCTACCCATCTGCCGTCTCTTGCTCAACGGCCCCTATTTCTTCCCCGCCCCTCAGCGTGTCCTCTCTTTCTGGCTTCGCCTCCACCCTAACCGCGCACTCTTCCCCCGCCACGCGCACTCTCCCCCGCCCACGCGCACTTCCCCCGCCACGCGCACTTCTCCCCCGCCCACGCGCATCGCCCCCGCCCACGCGCACTCGCCCTCGCCCATCGCCCACGCACACTCGCCCCCCGCCAACACGCCCCGCCCTTCTCGCCCCCCTCCTTTCCTCTTGCTCTCGCCCTTCGCTTACTTCCTCCCCCGTTCTCACCTGTCATTACTTGACGCTCCACCGACGCACTGCCGCGTCCCCTTCGTGTTTTTGTTGGCTGCGCGAAGCTCGCATTGCCGAGTGGCGGGAGTTCCGCTCCGAAGCTGCCACCACCGCCACCGCCAGCGCCACCGTCACGCACTGCGCCTCCTCTCCTTGAGGAGCTCCCGCAGGCGGCTTCAAAGCCACTGGCGGTGACCTCGCGATCCGTTAAAGGAATCGCGCCACGCAAAAACGCCTTAAAGCGGTCCATACACGAGCAAACTGGGCTTGCAGGCTTGGTGCCGACTGTAAATCTGATGTCGTTGCTACCAGCTCCATTGTGGGGAAAACGCCTCAGATTGTCAATCGGTGCACACCCGGGTTGTGAGCTGAGATTGAACGTTTATGGTCAACTTGCATTCCTGGGCGGATGGTCCTTCTTGGGGTGTTATCAGAAATATCTTTTACTTATGTGGTATGGCTCCTTTTTGGTATAACATAGTTAATTAAATAGAAGAGCAGAAAGGTTAATTAAAGAATCTACAAGAAAGGTATAATCGGCAGGAAAAACAAAAATTGAATAAATATATTTTTCTCACGTGCTAAAAATGTTAAGTCATATTTTCTCGTTCTGTCTGGTAGATCTTTCCGCTTCTGGAACTGTTATTTTCTTTTGTCATTTCTACAATTTTTGTTCATAAGCATGGATTAACAAAGTACTGTGTACTACTGGAAAAAAGTGTGCGGCTTACAAATCATTTTCAACACAACTTCTGTGTATGTTTTACTCGTGTTTTTAAACGTTTCGTCACTGCGTGTTTTGCAAGATTTCAGTTGACATTTTCTATGTACATGATAATTACGTCCACAACCTTGGGCTTGTTTAGTTCAACACAAAAATTAATCGTTTCTGTTTCTCACTAAAAGAACATTTCAATTATCGGATATCATGTACGTTACATTTCAATTTTAAACCATGTTAAGAGTTCCCCCTTCTTTAAGCCATTTTTAGGGATTGTGAAATCCTTCTAGTATCCCACCGTAAAACACGGTACATTTTGCAAGTCCCCTTGTTCCGCTCGTGGTGAGATCAGCAAACTCCCAATGGCAGTTTCTTTTCCATGTCCATAACTCTGCCCACGCGGCGTCGCTGTTGGTAGTAATTAACCTTCAGGCCGGTCCGAACAAAAAGAACAGCGGTAGCTCGGCCGGCGGCGCGGGTCAAGGTGACGGCTGGGCGGCGTCGCTGGTCTCGGCCCCGCCCGCAACCTTTGGCGCTGGCGTCGGGTGCGGTCGAGCCAGAGGCTCCGCATGATTGGGGGAGAACTGGACAAAGGAACTGCACATTCGGAAGAAACGAATTCTTTTTTTTTTTATTGAAGCGGAGAGACTCTGGTTTAAGGACGGCGAATCGGATGATTTGCGGGTGAATAGAGATCAAATACTCGTAAAATTTATGACGTAGGAACAAGTTTAGTTTTAGAGCATGACGAATTTTGGTGACTAACTTTTTTAGAGACAATTTTCGCGAAGTGTTGTGGAGTTGAAAGAATATTGAAACTGGAAACAGGATGCTAAAACGTAGTTCGAAGTAATTTAATATTTAATAATGTGGTATTCCCCACGTTGTTGAATAGACTGGCACATCAGTCTGAGAAAAATTAAATCTTCATATCGCACCTCCTATAGAAAAGTGACACAAGTGCGAAATCGTCATTTTTCAGCTAAAACCTGATAAGAAGTTACCAAGAGGTACTGCTACTATTCTGAAGTTGATTTTGAATTAGTTCAATTACTGTCCGCTAGAAGGTGAATATTTGGTAAAATTGCAATTTCTGAGAAATCGGAAAATCGCACTTGTGTCACTTTTCTATTGGAGATGCGATATGGCATGGTATAGTATCTACATATGGATGGCACAGTAATAATTGAATTACCATTAACCGTAGAATATTCCCATACTTGCCAAACAAATTGTTTGTAACTATTATATTCAGACAGTATTGGATCATCTTTTCAAAGCAGAGCACGGGTCACAAAAATATTCAAATACAAAATACTAATACATCTCTAGCATTGCTCCTTGGAGCTCTTTGCCTTGTAGTAAAACCCCCGTGGAAACAGAAGACGTGCGGCGATGCGTGTCCGCTTCTGTTGGCCGACCGTGCGTACGCACTCTTCGCAGCGCAAAAGGTAGTGGCCCAACTGCACGCCTTTAGCAGCTTGTTTGTATTCTAAACGGTTTTCTAAACTCCGCGTACACCGTTGGTTCGAGGAGTCGCGAGGTGCTGAGCAACAACAAAAATTGGAATGCGTGTCTGTTTAAGTAAAACATCCGCCGCGAAAATATGCAACCTTAAAATTCTCATGGCTGAGTATAGCTCCGGTTTGTTATTTTTTTATTTATTTATTATTTCGCTATCTCTTGTTTTTTTTATGAAGGTGAGTTCACATTTGCGCTTACCTTCTTTGTGACTACTTGCCTATTTCCTTATTTTTGAAATTAAAACCTGGTCATGTCGTGTATGCTTTTTTCAAAATGACCTGTCGATCTAATATTTCCTCTTGAAGCCTGTACTTGGAGGTTGACTTCTTAGATTTATCCTCGTAGGTGTTCTCGCGTTTAAATTCTTCCATTTGGGTTTGAGTGGTCTTGTTGCTTTCTGCTTAAGCTTCTTACTTTCCTTGCTGTTGACCGGGCTATTACATACTTACCTGTCACAGTACGTGGTCAGTTGCTTCATAATTCTCGTACACTTTACTCTTGATGCTAACTATAATTATCACTGTATCGTAATATCTCATCGGAAAAGACGTCCTTTTTCAACTCGCATGTTCTGACATTGTTTTTCTTCTCTTTAGCAGCATGTCGCCTGTGTTGTGTTTCTCTTTTTCTCGTCCGACCCGTCCGAACCAGCTTCCCGGTTGTTCCCGAAGTGTCCCACCGTCCGCACGTCCATCAACGAGGCGTTTGGGCGTGGTGATGAGAAGGCCTTTGAACTCGCCGCCAAATTACTGGCTTTACAATGACTCGTCGCGGTGCTATATGCGGACGGCCATTGTCAACCACGCACGCAGTGAATGTCGTTTGTCATCGCACAGTTGGTACGCTTGGAGTAGCTGGAGGAGGAAGAAAAGCAGTTTGCGAGTATTCTTTTATGTCTGGGCGGGTGGATATGGTTATACTACACGACGTTTCAATTATGAGAGCTTTTTTTTCAATTATGGCTGGTTTGATTTACAGTCGTCTTGACGTAACTGAAATGGCATCGATGTTTTTTTTTAACAATGCCATATGCCATATGTGCGTGGGTAGCTCAAGCGCATCGTTTGAGAGTACACGTAAAGACTTGTACGACACATCAATGCCTCAGTACCTTCTACGTGTTTATTTATGCTTACAATACCCTCCATGCTCAGTCTGTGTATTTCTACTTTTTGCAGACAAATACTAACGTTGAATTGTTTGCCCCAATAGGCTACCTGTATTGGTTGAAGGGAATAGATGTTTCTGAATCCTGGAATACAGCTTTAGTCACTATTTATTCCCTGCATTTTCTGTATTCCGTTTCTTCAAAAGTAAGTGAGAGTGGCGGAATGACCACGTACTTTTTTTCTCTAACGGTTTAGATTTTCCTTTCAAACTTTCTTCCGGGTTCTTTTCCTGTTTCAGGTATTCGAAACACGCGTTTTTGTGCTGAATGTTCCACTGCATTGTATAAGAACAACCATTATTCTTCTTTCAGAAAATTGTGAATAGAAATTACTTTATTTTGAATGCACACTAACTCTTTCAGCTAGTGGAATGAAGAGTTATACATTTTTCTTTGTTGCAGGTGAGTGTTCAGAGAGGGAGGCATTACACGACACGCATGGTAGTAGCAGTAATGGTGAGTGCATGGAAACCAGTTGATATAATGAGTACTTTTTCGAAGTTGTGTCTTCTAAAAAAAGTAATAGATGTTTCCATGGAGAATACAGAAGAAGTGTTGTGCTGAACAAAAAAATTCTGATTTTTGAAATGAAGTCATATTTAATGATATTGCAATAGTGCCACTATTCAAAAAAAGAGGTTAGTGAAATTACAGAGTGTAGGAAGAGAAATATAAATCTCTGATCAAGATACTGTCGGTGCATTAAAAAAGGGAACATAAAAAAATGTAATTTTGCTGTCGAACTGTTTAAACTTGGGCGGAGCAGTTTATTTCATAGACTTAGTGTTTTAGTCTACCTCTCTGCTGTTTTATGAACTATGTTACAGAAATTTTGCTAGTAAAAATATAAAATGTTCTTCACGAAATATTTACAATTTTTAAAATGTGTTCTTTTTTTATACACATACGTATGTACGTAAAAGCATACGTACTTATTCTCGCTCATAGTACCTGTTTGCTCTTGCTGTTGCTTCTACGGCGAGTGATTGTCCATGGCGTTGGACTCGCGTGTGTTTCCGCGCGATTAAACCCCGGCGCCCACCATGAAACATGTCTGGACAAGCACAGCGCCTCGCGAGCGTGTGCACGCCGTGTATCACATCGCAAGTTTTCGTTCGCAGCACAGTTAGGGCGGGTAGGCCAAGCGGTTGCAAGGGGGAAAGTAGCGATCTGAAGAAGACAATCGCCGAAGCCCAGTAAAACAGCAGTTAGCTGTCAGCAGTAATCGTCACCCCTTTCGGGCCTCAAGGACCCCTAAATTCATAATTTGAAATACCAAGGACCACTAATATGATTAAAGAGTTCGATATATATTAAATAATGATGGGAGAGCTGCCATGTTATTAGTATGAACTGAAGATATTAAATATATTTAAATTGCTTAATTGAGTGGTGCCACAATCGTAAATGCTTATTAAGATATATTTAATTGTTATGTAATTGTGACAAAATTATTAAGGTGATTCAACATATTAGTTAATATACATTGCACACATTGTTATGTTAATGAGATATTTGTTCCTGCTTGTTGCAGATAAATCAATGTATCTTTGTCTTTATTACTTCTATTAATACAAACCAAAAATGCAATTATGTCCTGACCACCATTTTCTCGGAGATAACCAGTGGTCTGATCCGCTGATGCGAAGAGCGTAAAAGGTCGAGTATTCGAATAAGTGTGATTGTATATTCGTAGAGAATCTCCATTGCGAGTGGCTTTAAAGCGCAGCTGCCAGAAAGGCTGCGCTCGCCGCTGCCACCCACGCTTCCCGCGTCGGCTGAAGGGGGAACCGGGCGCTCCGTTAGCCAGCTACCACCTGCGCCGACGCCGCCGTCTGTGCCCCTGCTTCCGTTCTGTGCGGGCGCGTGCGAACGTACGCGCTCCCACCTCCACTCCCACTCCCCTCCCCCCCACTCACACACACACACACGCGCTACTACCGTCTGCGGTGGCGGTTGTTCCCACCCCCGTCAGCACACGGTCGCTACTTGATTGTTTACTGACGTATAGGTGTTGTGGTGCGTTATCGTTGGTATTTGTAATGAAATAATTACATGCGTTGTCATTGCCAACAATAGTATTTATTACAAGAGCAACTTTCGATGGCTTAGCCATCATCATCAGTTGTCTGCTTTCGTAATAAATTTGTAATAAATACTATTGTTTGCAATGACAACGCATGTAATTATTTCATGATTACTGACGGCTACTCTCGTATCATTCCACACATTCAATCCCAGACTCCATCGGGGGCTCTCAGAGTGATATCCTCTGACAAACTTTGTTCATGCACTACATGCCCCATGAGAAACCTCTTGTTGCCATGCGCTGAAAATTTTGTTGTTTCACTGTCTACTTTCGTATCATTTAACCCATTCCGATACCTAAAGTGGTTGCAATTTTTCAGCTTATGCGTCATGTGAAATCGATTCCAACAAGAACACGCGTTACGGTGTCTTATAATGAATCTATTGTATATTACTAAAATATTGTGGATTACTAAAATGTAGTAAACGCTCGTTAATTTATTGATCATTCGTAAATTTAAAATAATCAATACCGATACTACTGAAAACAAAATCATTTGATGTTTCAAATGCGTGTGTACTAGAGATATGCCACGTTATAGCCATCATTTAAAGACGGTCCTTATTCCTTGCCGCGTTGGGAACCTTTCTATTCCTCCTTACTGGACATCACCCGTCCGCCAGTCACGTGACTGGCTATGGAGAGCACTCGAGGGCTAGAACTAGTTGCTCTTTGGTTCGGACGGCGGCTGCTGACAAGCGGAGGTGCCGCACGTCCTTTTGACAACACCAGGTATACCCGCCCCTAGTGAATGTAACTCTATCGAATGCTCTGTAGTTCAAACCGTGCTATCCTTGTGCATCATATTTAAATAAATGTACATATTATGAAATCTTATCATTATAATTTTTTCATCACCACGCTCCAACCACACTTAGTGACGAAGCGAGCGCCCCGCAACCGTGCCCTACTGCAGCCGTAGAGAGCAGCGTTCGCGGGTTTATAGGCCGTTGACCTCTTTACAGAAATTCTCAGCCCCCTCGCCAATGTCTCCGTTACGCTGCGCTGGGAGAAGTGTTGATTTTACGACGCCGATTTACAATCCTGGTTACGCGCCGCTGCAAATGAAGGTCGCCCCTGCATTTTCCCCTGCCGCTCCTGTTTCTTTGGCGCCTTTGCGTCACCCAATCGGAATTGCTTGGCGTTAATGCTTTTATTCCACTACAGTCATCGCAATTCTTTCAGTAGGTTCTATGCAGGGGATAGTAGTTACTGAAGTTTCTGTGACGTTGTGTTTCTGTGTTTGTAGATGAGAGGCAGTTGTTGGTGTTTATAGTTTACACTAAATTAACAAATTAAAAAAGGAAGATAGTTTGAGAGAGCGATAGTGAGGGGAGGCTAAGAATCAAGTATATTAAATTGAGTACAATCAATATTGCTTACTCCTTACGAGCGAGAATTCTGCAGTAGTAAAATTGCTGCTACCGAAGTTTTGATTTGACGATTCATAAGATTAAATGCAATGTAAACAATAATGTTAACTTTTTAGTTGATTATTGCCTGTCGTTCTATTCAAATGATTTTAACTTATATTTGTTTGGCCGTTATAGTTGTTTTGACAGGTTAAAAATTGACCATTAGGCTTCAATTCATCATGGTAAAATCAATGAAATTATGTATTTAAAAAAGTAAACCCAAGGACAGGTTTAATAAGAGTCTAACTTTTTAATAGCAGTGTTTTGGGGAAACATGTATTACGATCTTCAGACTGTAATGAAAGACAAAACATAATACAATGGCACATATATAGACCGTAGATCGTGCACGATTAGAAACCCGAGTCAGTAAAGCACCGAGGCGCACCGGAAGTATTAACGAAAAATAATACAATGGTACATATATAGACCGAATGTTGGAAAACCAAAAAGATCCCGAATGAATAGCATTTGTTAACTGTTGCGGTAGAGTAAGGAGGTGAAACCTTCCAATCTCAGAGGCCCTCGGGTTCGAATTCCGTTCTAGTAACCCTTTCAACCCGCAACCAGTCCGTCGACAAAGAAGGATCGTGCACGATTAGAAACCCGAGGCAGTAAAGCACCAAGGTGCACCGGAAGTATTAACGAATCGGAAGACGCGTGTTGCGAGGTAATAAAGCATCCGAGGGCTGCTCGCGCCGCGCGGGGCAGCTGCGTCGTGTCAAGGCGGCTTCTTTGCCTCATAGCCCGCGCTGCCCCCGTCTGGCCACGTGTGCGCTCTGAGGCCCCCACGAAAAGCCCGCTGCGTTCTGGGAAGACACGTCTTTGACGCGACGCGCGCATGCGCAGTGGACGAGGCTGCCTCGATCTCCGCCCACACTTTCTCTGCGTGCGAAGAAGGAGTGTGACATTGATAACAAAACAATGATGTAATGATATTTTTTTAAAAAAAGGAAGAAAGTACAAACACAGCTCTAATAAGCGTCCAACTTCGTAATTGCGACGTTTTGGGGAAACATATTTTGATCTTCAGACTGTAATGAAAGATAAACATATATAAAATGGTACATATAGAGACCTAATGTTGGTAAACCAAAATGATTTTGAATGAATAATATTGTTTTTTTAATAAGAAATGTCGATGCTGGAAATTAAAACACCAATATTAATACAGCGACCAAAAACTATGCATTATTTTTTAACCTGCCGTAGTAGACTCTAATATTGAACTCGTGCGCAACAAAATCTGATTTGACAGTAGACTAGTTTATTAATTTATAATTTATAATTAAGAATTAAACGAAAACGAAGCTAAAAATATGCTTTCTCGTATGCTGAATACGTGGAAAGGCCTAGGAAAAAACGAAAGTTCGGTCATCTTCGACGCGAGGTAGTCTTCTCGATAAAGGTAGTACAAACAGCGTTCATTTGGACGACGAAGAACCGTAAGTTGTTATTTCACATTTTAATTTTTACAAAATTTCATTATGGGAATCGTATATTCACAAAACGTCGTGCCGAAACATAAAAATATCGAGCACAAAACATCAATATATTACAGCCGATGTTTTGTTACATCCGTGATTTGTGCTAAATATGTTTTAAACATTTTTCGATTTTTCTTTGTGAATGAAAATAACCTATAATGTCGAGTTTATAAAAGTTAAAACGTAAAATAAAATCTCATGGTACCACTATACATTTGTGTTCGAACCAAAAACTGTTTGAACTGTCTTCATTGAGCTATCTCTCGCCTGAGATGACGCTGATATCGTGGTATGCACGATGTCTTTGCTGGTGTTTCCACCATGAAGATGTGTCCAACACACTCTTCCTGGACATAGGGGCTCCCCTCTTACTTCGACGAACTGAGAACTGACCTTTTGAGATGACTAGGGCGATAACGTTTTGTTTTGTCCATTATACTTTCTTTCTCAGTTAAATCTTAATTTTAAGTACACAGATAATCAATTCACATTAATAAACACGACCACTGTCAAATTAGATTTTGCTCCGTACGAATTTGATGTAAGGGGTTACTTAACCAGCTTTAAAACATCGATGTTTAAAAACATTACTCCCGTTAAGTCGCATTCACGAGTACATTTAAAAGTAGACTGAAATGCTGTTCACGCGAAAACGTAATGCTCTGTTGTTCGATGGAATCGTTGAGAATGGCGAACGTAAACATACACCTAAACGTCACAGTTCCAGCTTTCAGCTTTCACGACCACGTTACCGTGATCTGAGAAGAACACACCATCGTGTATCGCAACAAGATTCAGTGAAATGCTAAATTCCCGAAATCGACTTAAACGCATGTAAAGTAGTTAATGCTCTCCATTCTGTTATTTTGTTTGATATTTCGATATACATTATCTAACGCATTACAGAATCAATAATATTGAAAACATTGAAACGTTGTGATGTTTGTTGTTTGATACGTGGTGTTCTATAACGGTTCTCTGGCGTCATCCATTGTCTGAATGACTCGAACCTTACGTTCCGTGACTATCGATGTTGTTGACTTTAACTTTTCCTTTTTTCGATCTTCCGTTTCTCGATTCCTTACACTCGTCAACTGTAGCCTCTTCATACCTTACATATGTCTCAAACGTTGCCGCACAGTGGTTCAGGATGTACGAAAAGGGCTACTAATTTATTTCCTTTATTTAAACTACGTTATACTTTAATAATAGTCGATCCAGATAGCCGCTATCGCTAAGGCAGTAGTGTCGTGGCGATCTCAGATCGAATCACGCCTCTGGCATGGATGTATTTGTGATCGTCTCTTCACCCTTCATCCTTTATCATCATCTTATCACCTCATTACAGAAGGATTAATCATTTCCTGAGCGAGCAGGAGGCCATTGCCCTTCACGGGATGTGCAGTTGGCTAATTAAAAAAAATACTTTAACAATATTTACAGTGAATTCGCGATGTCGAAGCCTAGCACTAAGCTCACGGATTTACTATGATAGTAATAAAAATGTTTAATAGTATGCTGCAAATAATAACTGATTTATTTTAAAGGTGTAGAATTCGAAGGATTCATATGATGGAAAATAACATTAAAATTGAAGTTTTCGAATTTTGAAATTTATGAGGCTTGTAACATCACATCCCTTAGGCTTACTACATTTTTTGTTTTTTTTCTCTCTGTCTGGACCTTTGGCAGCCATTGCTGGCGTCATTCGCTTCCAGTCGCCATAAAGCTGTCCGACTCCACTGCCCTTCCCTTTCCATTCCTTCTCTGTTCTCCATGTTTTGGCTTCGACGCCATCTTTTTTCGATTTCCCCTTCGCTCAGGGTTTTTGCAGACGTATCCGTTCGCTGCTTCTGCTGCCGACGGCCCCAAGCGATGGGTTTTTGTTTTCCGAAAGGGAAACCGCGCCATCCACGATTGGAGCGGCTTCCCAAACATTTCCGTTTGTCTTGTGGAGCACCGCAAGGGCCTCCGCTTGGACCGTTAACGGACTCGAGGGACTGTGTGAAGACGCCGACCTGGGCAGATATTACGGGGAGTCTTAGAATGGTATGAATACTACAAATGCCTCACCATGTTAGGAAGACGCCATGCATTTTCGCTCTGTCCTCTCAGTGGGCCTGATTTTGTGAATCTTTATCTTCAACAGTCTGCTAGTATAATTGGAAAATACAGTTTTAGTCGTGTTTTCTTCATTGTATTAGGATGCCTGTCAAACATTTGAATATTTATTACATCGAAGTGAAAATATTGAACGTGAAACTTTTAATTTAAAAACTTGGGGCAGCTACAAGATAAATTGCACCAGCCACAGCAACCCTACCGCTATTTCTAAACCTATTGTTTTCGATTTTAGTGAGGGCTGCTTAACTTGTTACTCAATACGCTTCGCCTACAACAAGAGAGACGAATTTCAAACCACAATAAAAATATTTAGGATTAATGTAGCCGTAGTTTGATATATCCAGTTACTGCCCCAAGCACTTCAATTCATGTATATTTTTCTATGTAAAAATTGTACTACCGGTCAGTCGAAACGTGCCCTTGTCTTAGGTGAAAGTGACATTTCAAACTGTTAGGTTAAGCTATTAGAGAGGCACAGTCACACCCAATTCAGTGTGTTTTTCCGAACGGTGTGGTTGACTCAGGCTTCGTTTCGTCCTAGTTGAGAAGCTCCTGCTACATCGTTCGCATTCCTCCCTGCGAGTTACTCCTTGCAAGTGCGTTAGCGTTCATTGGCACGTTCCTCGGGAGACTTGTGTGGGAACCGCATGCGCGCTCGGTTGTAGGTCAAGGGTCGCCAAAGTACGAGAAGCGTGCGGAATCCTTTCCTTCAATAGCCCGCCTCTACCGAACAAAAATTTCTCTTCTCAGTGTTGAACAGAAAATTCAATTTGCAGAAGTGGGCGAAACACCCTAATGATGCTGGCTTATTGGAGTTTGTCTAGTGACCCCAAATTTTGCGTTTGAATTTCTTAGAGAAGTAAATACTGAAGTCTGCATTGTTGGTTTCATTAAGTTATGAACTATGTTTGTTTGTTTTTCGTGATATTAGACATTCGAGAATGGGGGGTATAATAAAAACACATACTAATTGTGACATAATGCAGTTTCAACTATCGCTACCAAAGCGTTGAAATTAGTTTGAATCTGACTGAAATACGTATAATAGCCGTCGAATTGTTTTTATGCATGAGAGTCGTGTTTAGACCGCTCACCATCGCTACGCTCGGGTCTCGAATCCCGGTCGATCAAATGGAATTTGTGACGAACAATGCGGGTTCTCCCGTTTCCCGTACGCCTCATTCCAACAACTCTCCATCTTCATGTTCATTATTCTAATCATTTCATTACATCTCAACACAAATGCCTAAACTCGGCGGTCGGCCCTCTGCACCTCCTCCACCCCCTATCCTTCGTAATTTCGTTCGCCTTCCACGGCTAGGACAGGGGCTCAACTCCCTGTCGATCTTTGTGGAATTTGTGGTGAACAAAGCGGGTTCCCATGTTTCTTCGGAGTTCTCCCGTTTCACAGTCTCCAATGACCTATACGTTAACATGTTTGATACATTTGAGGTATAGTGTTAAAGATTTGCCACTAGCGTCATAATAAAGAATACTATATCTCTTACGTCACACATCACTGACTGCCCCTCAGCTGTTACGACCTCTTGGCCATCCAAAGAAGTAATCTATTTGTATGCCTTGCGGCGTGATTTCGGCCTGTCCTGGCGGGCGAGAGAGTTATCTCCGGGTCAACACCCCACACGTCATGCGTGGATGGCAATTAATTCTCCGGGGCTACTCTCTACGCTCGCAGGAATACGCGGGCGGTCGTTACACGCAGGGAATAACGAGCGAGCGGACGTGCCCGGGAGCGATCGAGCGCTGAGGAAGCGGTTGATGCAACGGTGCGATATGCGGCGGCGGTCGCTGGTTATCGTCCGGAGCCCCCGGCAAGAGTTGTCGGCGAAGTTGTGTGTCTGTCGTAATCAAATGCGGTTGTGGGGTGGGGTGGAAATGGCAATGACTGACGCTGTTGCTGCACTCTTGGTGCAGTTTATAATGCAAATGTATTAGAATCAGAATCGACTGGCTTGATCTGTACGTTTCATTCGATTTTAAAGTTTTATAATGTATACATATTTTTGTTATAAATGAAATGAAAGATTCGTGTAGAGTCAATTTCCCTTCGAGCCCGCCGCCGCGTCGTGTCGTCGCTTAGCACGCACGCTCTTGCCTTCGGCCAGCGTCGACGCGTCCCCCCTGAACTGGTCGTGGGCGGTGGAAGGGCGACGGGGCGATCGAGGTCAGCCTGAGGG
>BOPP01000076.1:3343256-3361028 GCA_017312745.1 Gryllus bimaculatus | reverse complement strand
CCTGTTTTCGCCAGCGCCTTATCGGCCCCGCGACGCGACGCACCGCGCCGCGTCCGCTTGCGACCGCCGTTACACGCGAACGGTAGCGGCTTGTCGGTCGTGTGGTGCTAACCGGCAAGGTGTTAGCGACGGCGCTGCCAGAGCGTGGGTGCGATATTTTGCCCGCCACGGTCGGTGAAATGGGCGCGGGAGTGTCACTTCCGGACGCTTGAAAAAAATGGTGTTCTGTAGCGACTGTCGATGTGAGACTGCGGAAGGCGAAGGTAGGTGGGCTTTTCGCAAGTTACGAAGATTTGTAAAGTATGTTACAGCGGTTATTTCACTCTGGAGATAACGTGCATTTCTTCCAATGCGATCCGTATTCTGGAAATGTAAAATGGATCACAATGTAGCTGCCGATCATGCGTGTATCGACTGTGTGAAAATGTTTTGCTATCACTACGGCGCGATTAAAATAGCAGTGATGGACATTTCGACGCGTTAGACTCTTTGCCATTTGTAAATCCCAATTGTAGAATTTAAATGAACGCGAACTGTTTCAAAAGCTCTGCGATTGGTTGTTGTGCATATCAATCACAATCCTTGCTTTAGAATTGTGTCGATAGTCACTAAGCCTCCTGTATGCAAATTCTGTACCAACGGAGAGAACTCGGAAAATTATACCGGCTGAGTAGTTTCAGTTCAGACTCATCATTGTCGATGTCTCTACAGTAGTTCTGGGAGGTCATGGAGTTCGACTACGACGACAACGGATTATGAGTACTAGTCTAGGTCAAATTAAACCGCCGTATGGAGGAGAATTCTAGTATCCGGCTGCTCTCATTGGTTTCACGTGGTTTCTCCGACCGGTATCTGGCGAATGTCGGAGCAGTGCCTTTACAAATGGGCCTCGGAGCTTACTCTCTACTTACTCGTTTTAATATCTCTCTCTCTCTCTCTCTCTCTCTCTCACACACACACACACACACACACACACACACACACACACACTCACTCACTCACTCACTCTTTCACTCACTCTCTCCTTCACTCTCACTTTCTCACTCACTCTCTCTCTCACTCTCTCTCTCACTCTCTTACTCACTCACTCACTCTCTCACTCACTCACTCTCTCACTCACTCTCTCCTTCACTCTCACTTTCTCACTCACTCACTCTCACTCACTCTCTCTCACTCTTACTCACTCTCACTCACTCACTCACTCACTCTCTCACTCAGTCACACACGTACTAAAGCACACGTCAAGAGACTACTCTGGAGCCAAGATCTTGTAACGTCTGGAGCTATTCCCCGCTGGTAGGAAATACCTGGAGGGGAATATCCCCTGCAGGCCGACATGTAGATTGACGCTGGATTTAACTATTCAGGAGGTACGGACTCACCTCTACCTCTCTGAGTATAAAACATTCTCGACTGAAACTTCACTAATAACCACCGTAGTTGACATGTCTGAAAACACCAATCGGTTGGAAGATATCACTTTCTCCGCCCGTTTAGTACGCGTACGTTTGAGAAGGAAGTTAAGGAAATACGAAGGGAATGCCAGCGTAAGTGAAGGTCCCGATGGGAAGCGCGTCCAAAGCAGCGGCCGCGGCCGCCCGTAAAGCACTCAGGCGCCGCCCGCGGGGCCTCCGCTCCTCCTGCGTGATGGCCGGCGCGGCGGTTCCCGCGCCGCCGCGCGGCATAAAACGGAGGTGCGCCCGCCGCCGTGGAGGCGCCCGGCAGACGAACACCAACCGCCGTCACCGCCACGCCACCGCCCCACCACGCCACCGCCACACGCCAACGACCACCGCACCACCACCGCCACCGCCTCACACCGCCACCGCACACGCACCCCACCGGCCACACCACCACCACCACCACCACCACCACCACCACCACCACCACAACCACAACCACAACCACCACCACAACCACCACCATCAACCGCACGCCCGCACTCCGCAACCCTCCCGTCGCTCTGCTCTGGAGTTTCACTCGCGGCCGCCCGCAGCCGAAGGAAGTCGCGGTCAGGGATTGGTAATTTTATCCTGGAGGGGACGGGGACGTTCTGACAACCGCTGGGGGGGGGGGTCTATTCCACGAAACAGCGACTGAATTGAAGGATATCGTTGTCTTCGCTGCACGGTCTGAATAAATTCAAATATTCGTATTCTTGAAAGTTTTAGTCTCAAAATTTCTAAATTTGGACATTTTTAACAATAGTTGGAATTAGTCTAGAAACTAAGCTTTGGATTTTTCTTTTAAAATGACTAAGTCATACTTTACCGGCAGATAAGATCCTCAGTATTCCTGTGTCAAATCGTACCTTAATGACGGTACATAATTGGATGTGGTTGTTGGTATCGGTAACATCGCAAGAAGCTAGCACTGAAAGATCTACAGTATCGATTCATCAATGTTATCGATCTTCGATTATTGTTCAGTAGATATCTTTATGCACGTGTTCCATGTCGATACATTAAAAACACAAAAAGTTTGTATTTATAGAAAAATACAGGGTAAAAATATTTCTCTGGAATCAAACCTCATTAATTGATTCGTTGTTATCGGACTTCATATAAACAGTCGTTGCTGGTACAACGCAGGTCCGAAGCAGGTCCTAAAAAAAAATTGACGTATTAGAAATATGTTTAGAGAGCATTTTACATTTTCACATGACATGTTCATGAAGATAGATCACAAGAGAAGCGATGTACAGAGTGAATCGTTTCATTGACCTCGAAATAAACGAGAAATAAAAATAAAACTTTTCCTCTGTAAAATTACATTTTTAACTGTCACGTTCTCTTGCGTCGATGATAAATCAATGTCATTTTATGTATATGATACAGTTTGTATGTAAGGGTCGAATCAATTGTGTTGCAAATAAGTGAAAGCCACCGAGTCTCTTGGCGTCGTATTGCGCCCTGCGGCACTCCTCCAAGCAAAAGATCCGGGCGGTGTGTTCTGCATTATGCGCGTTATCCGCGTCGCTTTACTTCGCGCCGCCCTGGGGCAGCAGCGCCGGGCAATTATTCCAAGCGTCGCCGCCGGGCAAGAGATTTGCAGCCTCGGCGTCCGTAGAGGATTTCCCTCGCGTATATGTTGTTTTTTTCTCCCGAAGACGAGCGCACGCACCGTTCGAGCGGGCTATGCCTAACGAAAGCGGCGTTCGGGCCGAGCCGAACGCCGCCCTGGCAATTTTCTGGGCCAGTTGCCCTCCTTTCCGAGGAGTCGTCTTCTTATGGCTGGAAATGGTCTTGCGGTCCAGTGGTTTTGTGAAAGTGGTTTGCGTTTATTAGGTAAACTCGCTTTCATCATTTGTAGTTGAAATAGTAATTTGGGTTTCGAATCTTGCAGAACTGTTTGATCTTTTTTTCTTTCTTTCCTTTTCTTCTTTTCGTGTCTACTAAGGTTTTTTAATTGTCTACCCTCTTAGCTGTTCTTTCGCTACATTCTTTATTTTCTTCCGTTTGTTTTCCTCCTCCTCCCCCCTCCCTCCCTCTCTCTCTGTCTGTCTGTCTGTCTGTCTCTCTCTCTCTCTCTCTCTCTCTCTCTTTCTCTCTTTCTCACAACATACAAATAAATAATATGTGAAAATATCTTAAAATACTCTTTTACTTGTTCTTGCAGAAGAATATCAATTTTGCTAGTACTTGATCATTTTAAGGTATTAATTTTTTTGAACGCGCTGAAACCGTCTCTTAAATATATAATTCAAAACAAAGTATGCGTGAAGAAGAGTGCGTGATGGTATTCCGATATAAAAATTTACAAAACAACTTCTGTGCCTTGCATTGTTCTTCTAAGCCGTACATATAGAAGCTGCGGTAGACGTCTTTCAAACGTAGCTGTGGCTCTTCCGCGTCGCCTGTTGCGCGGATGTGACCGGATGAGCCGAGTGAGTGGGTGGGTCGGCGTGGGGGAGGTAGAGTAGCATCGGTGACTGCTGTGAGTTCACGCTTTACGCCTAGACGACCGGCTGCGAAGCCCACTCAGCCACTGAGACACCCTGCTTTCCGTCCCCATTCCACTCCCATCCACCAAGCCCTTGCTGACCAGACCGCCCACCCATCAGGCCTATTCTAACTGCTTAAACAATTGCCCCACACCCCGCACCCTTTCTGCTGATCAAGCTCTCTCCTCCCACTCGCCAAACCCTCTCCTCGCTCCTTTATCACAAACCCTCCACACCCTCTTGCCTATATCCTCTCCTATTTTTCACTGCCCTTATCTTCCACAATCCCACCCCCTCTTCACTAATATCCATATTGTTTCGAACGTATACTTGTTTTAGTACGTTTTTCCAGCTTACCCGTTTCTCACTCTCTCATTCTCTCCGCCTCGTGCTTCACTCTGTCACCCCGCGCTCTCGATCGTTATCTATTTGTCTCTGTCGTGTCGTTACTGAAACGTTACGTACAGTGTGCATTCCCTCCCCATCTCACTGGCCTTTCGACCTGAATTTCTTTTTTCTCTCTACCGTCAACTTCCTCCCCTTTTTCTGCTCGTCTGCTACTCTGCTCCACCGACCTCTTCCTCTTCCTCCTCCTCCTCCTCCTCCTCCTCGCCCTCCCACCCGCTGTTGACTTCCTACACGATCGAGGGCGTCGATGCGTGAGGCACGAGTTATTTTGTTTACTCGAGTGATGAAACCTGTGTCGATCTACTTACGCTCTGCCGACTGTGAATGCTCTTCGACCAATAGGTGTGCTTTTTTTTTTACCTGCGAGATTGTGACCTGGTTGAGCGATTTTTCTAGCTTTTGTATTTATACTGGCTTTATTCTAACTTGTTTGTTTCTCTGATTGCCTGCTCGTGAGGATATTTTCGAAACGTGTTCACATCCTAAAAAAAACACTTCTCCCCCTCACAAGCAGAGTGGAGTTTTGATGTTTTGAGCTCTACAAGCATAAAACATTCATTCGAGCGTGTCACATGTTTTCATCTACATTCTGTGTAGATGGTGACTCTTTTTTTGTAAACGAGAACTTTAACACATGTCACTTTCTAAGCTGTATGAATACTGAAGCGAATTGTCATGACACGTTTCTTTTGTACTTTTGTGCTTTAACATCGTATGTTTGTAACACTTTTCCTCTCCTTGTTGCAGGTGAGTATCCAACACGAAAATCTCCAGCAGTGCACCTCTGTCCGTGGCGAGGTGGTGAGTGAGAAGAAGAAATGACTAGTGACTTTTGTCGCCTCCGTGAACTAGACGTAGATGTACTAATTTTTAACTCTAAATGTATTGATGGATAATGTACACCAATTTATAGGCGTATGGAACGATAGTAGTATATTAATTTGGCATTTTATTATAAATACAGGTTCAGTGATATTCAGCACGAAACACTTGAGTATTATTTTTAAAATATTAAATAATAGCGATAATAAATTGACAGTATTTCTGATTGGTTACTACATTCATTTTGTTTGGAAATCATTACAATAAGTAATAGGCTGTGTTGAATTATGATGATTATGATGATGATGATAAATGCATGGTGAATTTGCATTTTCGAATTTAAATATATAAAAATGCTGTTTGATATTTCTTTTGCCTTCAGGGGTACATTTTCTACCCTAACATACAATTCGGAACCTTATCCAACAGGTAGCCCCAATCTTGGGTATCATGACCTATTCGAATCGTCCTCTGTTCGTGAATTATATCTTGAACGTTGTCATATTGCCAGCTGGGAACACTCAGTCGCAATTTAGTTTCTGCAAAGACCGGGGTCAGTTAAGTGCTCTTTGATGGCGATATGTCTTCGCATCTCGGGCGACCACTAACAATTTCGCTCGGAATTCCCGACAGTACCTCAGCACACGCTGTCGTTACTCTTTATAGACACGCACGAACACACACACACACACACACACACACACGTTCTTTGCAGTCTCAAATGCATTCTTAATGTCACCCCGCTTCGACCCTTGTGGCGTTATGTAATTTTTTGTCCATCTGTGTCGTCTTTCGTGCTAAATAAGTGGTAATTTGTGGGCCGAACATTTCATTTGTTGTTTTCTGGTTCATGGCAAAGTTTATCGGTTGTGTACGAAAGCCATTGCTTACCACAAGCCATTGCTACCTCGATGGGTGACATTTTGACTGTCGCATCTCACATTCGCGATGGGCTGATATGGACTTTGATTCGTTCCTTGGTTCGTTAAATTTAGTCGTTCTCATTATTATTCTAATTATTTCGTTAATGTTAATTAACATTTCTATACATATTGCTATACATTATCTGTGAAGTTGGCTGCAAAGAACGCGAAAGAGTTGATCGCCAATCAACCAGCAGGTGTTTTTTTTTCGCCGGATTGTATTCCTCGCTATCTACAACATCTCGAAGTATTTCACCGACGAAGGTGGCTCAGGACATCAACTGACTGTCACTGCACTGCGACTGACCGAGGGGTCCACGGGTTCCAGTCACGACGGTTGCATGGTTTTCGAGCTAGACAACTAGTTCGAATTCTGTTCGGACGAGAATTCGAGCGGTTTTCTACTGTGGTAGTTTACTGCGGTAGTTTCTCTGGTATACACCAGGCGAATGCCAGGGCAGTTCCCTACCAAACGGGCCGTGGACCACACGCGATCTTTCTTACCTCTTCCTTCAAACATCACTCCTTACTTATACAGATTTACACTCATATGCACCAACACACTTGTCGGGTGCTTAGAGCTTGTCTCGTCTACGACGGTGCTTCGCTGGGGAGAGGTACCTGGTTGGGGGAAATCCCCGCGTGTGGACGTAGGTCTGTGCCGGATCTCGCCAGCCATCAAGAAAGATCACAGCTATCTGACCTGACGCTGTGGAAACATGAACTACACTTACGGGACCGATACTCTTAGCCGTTGAATCATTGATCAATCAATCATCAACGAAGATCAATCAATCGCATAATTTTGCGAGCTTGATCTCGAAGCAGCCTATCGAGGTGGCCATTGCCCCTCCACCAGCGATGTGCCTCTCTGCCAGAACGTGCGCGTCGGCGGCAGCGTTCGTGTAGGTGGCAGTGGTGTGGTGGAGGTGGAGGTGACGACGGCGGCGGTGGGCGCGTGCCACTTGGCCCCGGCAGCCGTGTGCGTTGCTTCTTCCCCCGCCGCCGCCGCCGCCGCCGCCCGGAGAGAGCGCGCTCGCGGTGTCTATGGCAGAGGCTGCCGTGCCCCGGCCATCGAGGTCGCGAAAGCGGTGGCTGCGGGAGCCCCTGCTCGCCCCGCCCTGCTCCGCACAGCCCGTCCCGCCTCATCTTCTGCTGGCGCCGGTTTCTCTCGCCGGGTTCTCCGTTGCTCTCCGCTACAGGCAGGGTGCATTGCAGAAAACAAATGTGTGAACAAACATAACTGACGCGTAGTGCCAGAAAACGTTTTCATCTGTGGACAATGGTCTGAGACATCGGATCTCAGCTCAGAAACATGCCAAGAAAACGCTTTTTTCTTTCTGCGAGGTAAGAATACCAGTTCGCGCGAGTCGTACGGGAGTGTCAAATGAAACTGAAAAGGGAAAGCAGAACGTATGACAAGATACGTCGCAAGATGATTTTCCAAATGGCATCACATTGTAGGAGGCAAAGAGCAGAGAGGTGCTGTTCTTCTCCTATAAGGTAGAAAGGCACAGACCTGAGGTGGAAAATTGCTCCCGATTTCAACCGGACAATATTCAATCCAATCCAATTAAGTTCTACTTATTTCTGCATTACCCATTTCACCGTGAAATAGTGGTCACCCTTTCGGCTTGCGCGTTCATTGGAATGCATAATGCATAGGAAGGGAGATGAGGTTTTGGACACAGCATAGCACCGAACTCCAGCCTCGTAGATTCAGGGTTCATTAACGATTCTGAACGAACCTGATTCCCAAGACCTCTCCTACCTAGTCTATGGGTCAGTGAACATTTTTTTAAAAAAACATCCGAGCATCCTCTTGGTTGCTGCTTAAACGTCAGTTTAAGGCAGCTTCACACATTCGGCATTCGCCGAGCAACGAGCTTCTACTTGTCCAATTCAGAACAGCTGATATGCTCCGCGAATGTTCGCGCCCTTTGACGTGTCCTAAAGACCGACACGCGGTGGGTAGGGCGAGCACCGAATGTTCGTCACTTGGCGAATGGCAAGCACCTCTTCCACACTTCTTGGTATTCGGCGAGCGATTGCTCGCTTCTCGATTGAGTGGCGCCGCCTTTAGAATGTTCGCATTTGTTTACCGACTGTTGCGAGGAGTTTGAGGCAGTCTGCGTTTGTCTTTGAGATTGAGATCAGTCCGGCCTCGGGGACACCGCGACTTAGAGCAGAGTCAAAGCACGCGAAGGTTGTTGGTTCGATTTCCGCGTGAAGCATAGCGGTTTTCACCATGTATTTGAAGCTTGATAGGTTTTTCATAGTTTCACGTACGTCTTCTGCACCATCATCCCAACCATTACCTTTTATGTCTGTTCTTCATTTTCCCTTCGTGATTACAAAGATTACTTTCTTCAAACGGAATGGGAACCCCCCTCCCCTCCACCCTGCAGGTTACAGCGAAGAGTTTGCGAGTGAGGTGTGCGCCTGTTGTGTTTTTGTTTGTGTGGGCGGGAGTTGGCCATCGTTATTTTAGATAAGCTTTTACTATTTTTGCGGTCTTTTTAGCTTTAGTGTATGTTTTTTATTTTTTATTCTCTTTTCAAAATTATATTCTTGAAATGTTAGTTAATATAACTTTTTCTTGTGATTTCATATATCATTTAAATAGTCACAACGATTGTTAGAATGTAATTTGTAGAAATGAGATATAAAGAAACATTTATTCTTTTGTAAGATCTTGACATGCAAGTTCATTGATTTTGATTTTGTGTATAGCTTTTGTCATTCTAAGATGAATGATAAGATCTTCCGTTAAAAATCTAGACTTCGATTTGTACCCGATTTGTTCGTACGTTGTTATCTACTATTTGTCGTGCTGCATTTTATAAAATATATGCTAGTAAACGACAGAAGCAAATATCATAATACTTTTCCGATTTTGCCCTAGTTTTGACTGAACACAAACATTTAGCAACGGTGAGTCCGAAGACAAGTCCTTGTTTCTTAAAGGGTCGTTTCTTTCGTGTCAGGAGTTGCTAAGGCGTGAAACATGCAACAAGTGGGCTGCTTTCAAAGTAAGTCTGTAGCGTCGCCTAGTTCAACGTCTAGGCATTGCGAGGTGGGGTGGGGCCCGGGGCGGTGTCGAAAGCGCGCTAAGACGTGACGCCTCTTATATGGACGCCTAATAGCCCGTCGTACCTGCGAGTCTCCCGCTGATTGATCGTGCGTAGAAACTCCGATGAGAGAGGGCAAATAGGTCGTGTATTCATTGACAGCAGGCGAGGATTGTTCACAGACGAATGGGATGCATGTGCACTTCGTATGACAAGCAGTGCCTGTATGTTTGAAGAATGTTGTAGTATTACGTACGAGTTTAGAAGTGAGGTTATGTTAGCTAAGAGAAGTTACTTGACGTTTATTTCTTGTAGCGTCATATGTTGCCATCTTCATCAGATTAGTCTGTAGGCGTTATGGTATACTTACAAATCAAAATGTTTGACAGTGTAGTTTGTCATGCTCGGAATTTTTACCTCCTTGAACGAAGTTCAAAGACGTCGCACGTGACCAATGCTCTACTCCGGAGAAGTTGCATACCATTGGCCTGACAGTAATTATGTGAACATCCATTTTGCGCCTTACTATTGACTTGCAGTAAGTTGCTTCTGTTGCATGTGAGTTAAACCATCTTGCACAATATTTGACGCAAAATGACAGCTTGTCAAATAAAACGTTAGAGGCGGCCTATAGCAGCTACGTGCAAGATTTTCCCCAATGTGCAAGAACATGCAGTGTCAGACCTCACATTAATAATGCAACGTCGAAAGTGGTAAATGTTGCTTTTTAGAAATTGTTCGTCAATTTTAATTTTTTCCATATTATTGTTATTATTTCTATTATTATTATTATTATTATTATTATTATTATTATTATTATTATTATTATTATTATTATTGAGGCTAGTTG
This sequence comes from Gryllus bimaculatus, assembly GCA_017312745.1. Classification (NCBI taxonomy): domain Eukaryota; kingdom Metazoa; phylum Arthropoda; class Insecta; order Orthoptera; family Gryllidae; genus Gryllus; species Gryllus bimaculatus. The sequence goes on along the minus strand of BOPP01000076.1, from coordinate 3,351,011 downwards.
TAAAGTGATGGGGATATACTAATCACAGGATACCTGCGAGTAGAGAGTTCGATATCGTCGACTGGAAATGTTGTTCTGACCTTGTTGTTCTGACTTGGTCACAATTCCTCCTTTTTTCTACACTTGGAAAGTTCATCCCCCTTCAAAAAATCTTGGGGAAAAAAATCCATGCAAAACTATTTTTATTCTCTGTGCTTCGAAAACACACATTGTTTTCATTTCATTCGTTAATTCGTGGATTCTCCCTCCCCGTAGTCCCGACTTCGTTTAGGGTATTTTGATTATTTTAGCGAACGCGCGCTCAGCCGCTCCAGAAGCCGTCGTTCTTCGACACTCATTCTCTCTGACCGGATCAAGAATTCAATTCAAATGATTTAAATTCTTTGATTCTTTATTTGACGTGGTGCGATGCTCAGTTCTTCCGCAGGGCTAAACAGGTTTTGCTACCGCCTTTTGCCATTACCACAAAAATGTGGTATCACGCGGGCGATGAAACCAGAGACTAGAGTTTAGCTCAGATGCTTCATTTAGGCTTGATTATCTTGGATGTGCAGTAAATCTACAGCATGGGACAGTCGGCTTTACTTCCACCCGAAGGAGTTTTTTTCGCCCTTAAAAATCGAAGCTTTCGATGGGATTTGATCCCGAGAACTTGGGAATAACAGTTCGACACGCTAACCATTACAATATCGATGAACGATTTCTGGAATCGGGTGCGTCTTGTAGGCGGTGCAGCTGTGTCGGAGTCCAAGCGACCTGTGCGCGGGCGCGATCCAGGCGTGGGCGGATCTGGGTAATGGAAGCGGCCACTTATCCCAGCCAGCCAGCCAACCAATTACCGGACGTTACGTCGGCGCCTGCCGGCGTCGAACCGGTTGCCTACCCCCTCACCCCCTCCCACCAACCTTCCCCTTAGATTCGACACCGGTCTGTCTGCCCTCTCAGAAATAATGGACGCGACTTCGGAGCGCCTTTTAATGGCACTCTTCGCGGATGAAAAATGCAGGATCTTACGACCACTCTCCCGAACCCGATTGGCGGCGGCAGAGAAAAATCGAATGTTTATTGCGCTGTTACGTTGTGCCGCGGGAGGAGCCGAGCTGATGATTGCTTGCAGAGCCGAAGTGTCGTCATGCAGGAAGCTGCTTTAACCGGAGGAGCTTTGCTACCGAGAACATACTCCTTACCGACGTAAAAGCGACGTCAACGTCTTCGCATCAATAGGATAATAGAATGTCAAGTAAACTTTACGAAAGGAGTGGTATTATCTTTGTGAAACAGCAAACAAGATAACTAGGTTTCACGATAGAATTGTTCAAAGAAGCTATAGAAGGAATGTGTTACGAACTAGATTAATTTTTCCCGCGCACAATTGTTTTCGTGATAATCAAGCTGGCGAAAGGAACTATTTGTTTTAGCGCAATGTTTGTTGTAATTACTGGAAATACGGAGGTATGTATATATGTTCACGATAGAAGCGTACAGGGTATGTGACGTACACTTAGAAAATAAGTTGTTTTAAAATTACGTATGACACATTTCCCATACATAAACAAAGCGACATAAATTTTCGCCCAAGGGGTACCTCTTTCGAAATACTTGCTTCCCGCGTGTCGAGATGTGTCCTTAATGCATAGCTTCCTCGTCAGCGTGGGGAACTTGCTTTATCGCGGAAGGGAAAAAGCTTTTCTTGCTTCCTGTAACTCATTGAAGATCATGGATTCTGCTTAGCAATGGTGTACGTAAAACAATGTCCTTAATGCAAATACAACTCTTTTTTTAGCCTTCTTCATTCTTCACTGTTTTGTCTCACTTCGTGGACTTCTCCTTTCCATTTCCTTCCTTCTATTCTCCTTTCAGATGAAATGATAAACGTCATCATTATCAACGGGTTTTGTGATCACGATGATGCCCATAATTTGATCCGAACATCTCACTATCAACTGCGCCTTACCGCAAATTACTTATCCTTTATTTCAGTATTTAACGTATGTTCAAAGTATCCTTAAAAATCTTTACAATCTGAACATTTTCTTTATTCCACAGCTCTCGCACCTCTCTGTTCTGAATATTGGCGCACTTGCATCGTGTACTTTTTGGCAGCCGCTCCAGGTCAAGTGTTTACATATTGGCGGCCACTACACGCTCCTTCGCTCTTAAAGTGGGAAGCGATGTATTGATCACCGGCTGTCGCCTCCTGTGTATTTTTAGACGAACTCTGCACAAAAGAGGAATCTATTTCGAGGTACTGCATCCTTGCCTGTACGCCGCATTCGAGATAACTATAAAATTAGCCGATGAGTAATTTGCGAGTTTGAATTAATGACGTGATATATTGTACAAGTGTGTGCAGTGGATCAGTTTTCAATTATTGGTTTACAATACGGGTAGAGTATTTCCTGTTTTATTTCAGTAAAAACGAATTGCTGTTAATATTGCATTTGCGAATCAAAACGCTAACGAGTTTCATCTTCATGAAGTTGAACATTTTACATTTATAATAGCAATTATATTTTGAAATTAAATGAGTACAGTTATTATAACTTTTGGCGAACGATATGTTTTGCTCGTCAGGGAAAGATATTTTTTTAGCAACTAAACGACATATTATTTCTCTACATTGCTACGGTATTCGTACCATTTGAAGTCACAAGTCCCCTTGTTATGTTTTTCTTTATTTTCCTCGTCTGACGAAATAGGAAAAGGAAAGAGATATATACAAAGGAATGTATATAGAACTTGATGTGAACTGATGAATTCCTAGAAAACTTAATTAGGAGAATTATTTGTCACTTGACATTTCTACAAGAAATATATTATTATGTCCCCTGGAACCTCGATAGCTGGAATGAGAATAAAACTATATATCGAAGATTTCAATTTACGGAGATTGGAGTCACTAAAATCAGTGTGCTTGAGTAATATGAAGTGGGTATGACCAAAGTTATTAGTTCTTTTGGAAACACAATAACCTGTTTTCGATCGATTGATTATTTGTTTCCCGGAGTGCAAATGCTTTAGTAGTTAATTTCATTAGAGCAGTGCGTGGAAGCGATGGATTACTTCCCTTGGATGCATGAAATGCGGTGCCGATCTAAACTTAGACATTAAGGGGTTTCCCTTCTTCAGATATCTCGGCAGGACACCGTACTTTCCTGGACAAGAACACACGGTTTTTCGAAGTTAAAGATCCGATTAACCGACTTAAGAGTTTTCGGGGTTTGATCAAACGTGTTTCAAACTATCAGGGATTGATTACAAGTTTCGAAATATACGGGTTCAATAAAATAAAATTCGAGTTATCGAGGTTCTAATTGAATATCGATAACTCGAATTTCGTTTTGAGTTATCGAGGGTAGACTAAAATGGGATTATCAGTGGGATTATAGTAGTTTGGGATTATCAATGTTCGATTATAGTAGTCGAGATATCGGGTTTTGATTAATCGATCCTCGAGACAAAGTTAGTTCAGTCACAGAGCCTAGCACGCGAGTTGGCCCCGCCGCCGCCGCCGCCGTTCTCCTCGGCGCAAGTGGCCGCGCCGTGCGCTGCGCATCGCGGTGCGTTGCGGTGCTGCGCGGCGCGCGCGCGGCCTTGGCAGCAGCGCGGAAACGCGCGCGCAGAGAGACCCGCGCGTCCGGCGGCGGCGGCGGCGCGCGGCGGCGGCGGGGATGTGTGTCACGCGGCGACGGGCCGCCTAACCTGCTTCCTCCGCGGGCTCCGCGGCGGCGGCGGCGGCGGCGGCGGCGGCGGTGGCGGCGGCGGTGGCGGCGCCGTTGCTGCCTCCGCCGTGGCGCGCCGCCAGTCGGTCGCTCGCCGTTCGCCCGCCCGCCCGGCGCCGCCACCGCCACCGTCGCTCTTCTCTCCGCCGCCGTCGCCGCTCGATGCGTGTGCACGCGCCTGACTGCGCCGAGGTAACAAACACGCCGCTGCTGTGTGTGTGTGTGTGTGTGTGTGTGTGTGTGTCGGCCCAGCGCGCTTTTTCGCGCCGCGCTGCCCCCGGGGGCGGCGCGAAGGGCGGTCGGGCGCGTTCGATATCAGACGCGCGCTCGCCGCCCCCCAGTCGCCGCCCCGCACGCGGACCAGGTCGCATCCGCAGGCCGGAATCTCCGCCTATCTCGTCCGATCCGATCCGATCTGATCTGTTCCGATCGGTTCGTCCACTGTGCTCCGATCGCCCAAAGTGCGCGTTACGTCGTGTTGCTCGTGCGTGATTTGAATGTCGGATCATATCGATCCCTGTGTTCGATTTCTTCTCCAGTGACCCACTTCTGTTCTGATCTGATCACCAGATGAACGCTCACGAAGTAACCATGTGCGAGTGATTGTGGTAATGAGTGGGGAAATGGACATTCTCTATTCTGGGCCACAGAAGTTTTGTTTTATGCCCTTGACTCTTCAGCAGCTGCGATTCGATCTCTGAATGTGAGACTGATTAATTGCTAGATTGTGTTATGCAAGTGCGTGATTATGTTAGTGTTTTGTGAAATTATTGTCTGGATTTCCAATTACCTGTAAGAACACCGGTAGCTCGATGATGGTGCTTCAACTACGGCGTCCACTATTCCATTGAAAATGCCTGCTTGTTGTAAAGCAAATCACCGTCGATTTGTGTGGTCCATGGTACTTCATTTTTAGTTTTTCTCCAAGAAACGCACAATCCAGAACAGTGCACGTTTGTTCCGACATGGAAGACGATGTCTGATTCCAAGTTTCGACCTTGGGGAACGCCAGCACCAAAAAACGAAGCGATACAGACCCCACGGAATGCGCTGTTGAACGAATCTTCGGAGTAGTGCTGCGTATTTTCCCAGCGCGGTAGCGACTTGCCAATGGGCCTTGTGCAACGGCTGTCTCCCACGCCGCTATGTCTCTGTTGTGTGCTCCGCCTCCGTACGTCGCTCCGCCGTCCCCGACGTCCGACTGGATCGCGGGCTCCGACCACGACAGCGGTACGTGGGTGGATCTAGTGAGAAATAAATTAGTAATCCACAAAACAATACAAAATTAAAGTTCAGTGGTTTTTTTTCGATATTCCTATTTGTGTTTAGCTATTACAAGTTCTTACTAGGGCAATTTACCTTGTCGCCGATACATCCCCGGATTCGTAGTCTGTTACCCAACCAGGAACCCGCGATATCTCGAATTCGCTTAACCTTCGTGACTTCACGTTGTTTACGAATTCGGCTAGCGACACCGTTTTTGCAGTCGTGGCCTTTCGGTGGAACCATTCCAGCGTTCACCTGGATGGCCGAGGGAATTCACGAAAATTCTGGTTAGGATGGTCGGCAAGGGGGATTGATCCCTGGTCTCACGAATGCGAATTCAGCGCGCAACGTTCTGAGGAACTTCGCTCGGTCTTCCATATTAGATTTTTTTATCTGACAACACAAAGCGGACGTGTTTTTCAATGTGAACTTTAACGTAGAACCCTTGTTATCGCACTCGAATGTGTTATGAAAATGTGTAGTCTGTTTATCCGACTGCGTAAAGAGACTCACATTACGTCAGTGTCACAAAGGGGACTTCCACGTTCTAAAGGATCCTTTCCTCTAACTTTCAAGATAGTAAATGTAAGATTTTTAACACAACACACTTTTTACCAGTCTTTTAGAAGGTAGGAAGGTCACGTTTTTTACTATAAATTTCCTGAATTTTGTGCCATTTGCATGACTTTTGAACCAATTAACGGTTGATAATGATCCAGACTATTTTCAGTGTAGGAATGATATAAGCTATAAGAAATGAAGAGCGACTGTTTTGAAGCAATTACATTTTATTGAGTTCTTATTTGTACAATGTTTTTGTTATGGACTGTCGTAAAGTGAATGAATCGATTGTAATCACAATGAAAGATCTAAATGATTTACGTAATGGTACATATGTCATTCAAAAAGCGTCTTTTCTTTGAACGAATGAACAATTGATTCAGAGTATCGTATATTGCCACCTCTATCTTCTCTACGTGTTTGGTTCGCGAACTCTTTATTATGATCCTTTTAATCCGTATTTGGGCTGCGTATTTTTGATAGATTGGAGGAATGGATGATGTTATGATACGAATGATGGATTAATAGTGGCTTAAAAAGCAGAGGAAACAAGTAGGGGGCGGCTAAAAAAACCGTGGAGATCCCACTTTACGTAGCCAAAAATTAACACACAGCGACCGGGATTTGAATCCTGCCACTTAGAGGTGAAAAGTGAGCGGTCTGACCACTACACCATGGGTCATCTGACGGTTTGCGAGGTCTGAAGGTTGGCTACCGTGCGGGATGGGAACGGGGCAGGCGAGCGGGCTGTATTGAGGCGCGGTGAAAGCTGCTGTTTACAAATCGAGCGACAGCGCTGACTCGCTGACGCTCCCTGGACCTCATACAGAATACGCTCCGTGAATGCGCACCTGACCTCCGCGCGCGGCGTTGAAATGTTAATGTGCGCTGTGATTGGATTATGCCCCTCGCGGCACGAAATATTGTTTACCCTCGTTGTGAAATATTCGGTCTTTACTTTTGCCTCGACATCGTCTGTTTAACATACAACGTTGCTTTGTTGTTCGCAGTCATCCTTTGCTTTTGACAAGCATATTGTTTTGTTAATATGTGCCTACAACTTTCGTATTCGGTGTTCATTCTTATTTAGAAAAGGACTGTTTTTCATAGTTTCGTCAAATACACACACGAATTCTGAAATGCCGTAAACGTCTTCGTTATATTTCAAAGTCGATGATTCATTCATTTTTCGTTTACATCGATTAACTGTGATATAAAATCTTGTATGTATTGGTTGCTGTCTACTCACAGTCTTGCAGCTATTGGTTGAAAATTGTGATCATTATTTGACAATAAGAATTGGAAATGTCTTTTACATTTAATGAATTACGAACGATGCATCCTCTTCTCAAATTATATCTGCATAACAGATCGACATATAATAGATTTTCTGCTAGATTGATTTAGCAAGGTACGCAATTAAGTTTGCGTTCCAAGAAGGTTCAAAAGCCACAGCTGATAGCTATTGCTCTCTATCCACAGCGCGTGATTCAGACCTGAGGATATCCTGCGTGTAGCAATAACCTACATGATGTTTCATGGTAGTTAGTATAAATGTCTGGTTGAAGAAACGCATAACTTCACCACGGTTGCCTTGTCATGCACGGGACCGGGCATTTGCATAGGCAATTGTGGAGCCTCTGGGCATATTGATCTCCCCGCCGGTATCAAAACAAAACAAGAGAAGACAATGCCGAAAACACTGCGCTGGTGAGGGGAGTCGATGAGTCCGTGGGAGGAGGAGCCTGTTGGATGGGGAGGCGGTGAGAATGGGTGGATGTAGTGAGTGGGTGGTGCGTGCCTAGTGGTGGGGTGCGCATGTGGAGGGATGCATGGTTGGATTGGAGGGCAGGTGGGTGGGTCGTTCGGTCTGTGGGTCGCGTGTGTTCGTAGTTGATGTATGCGTGGGGGCGATGACGGCAGGGGTGTGTTTTGGATGGGAGCGTGTGGTGTGTGGGTGATAATTGGGGAGTTCGGTTGTTGGTTTGTGCGTTGTAGGATGGTACGTGATGCGCGCTTTGTGGGTGGGTGGGATGCTGGTAGGACTGCGTTTTGGGTAGGTGCGTGTGCGATTGGTGGATGTGTGGGTGAGTACGCGTTTGTGGTGTATGGGTGGTAGGTTGGTGGGCGTGGTTGGCGTATGGGTACGTGCGTGAGTGGGTAGGGGTGCGTGGATTGTGGCAAATAGGAGCGTGGTTTGTGAGTG
>BOPP01000076.1:3329071-3343231 GCA_017312745.1 Gryllus bimaculatus | reverse complement strand
CGCGCCCTTGGTTGGGGTGGGGGGTGGTCGGTGGTGATGTGAGTAGGGAGCGTGTGGTGGCGTGTGGCGTGTGTGGGTGGTTTGACGTGTAGGTGTGGGTGGCGGGGGGTGCGTGTTGAGTGGTGGTGGGTGGTTGATGTGCGTGGTTGGCGGGTGGCGTGCCGTGTTGGGAATGGGTGGGTGCGTGGTGGTGGGTGAGTGAGTAGCGGGAGCGTGGATGCGTGGTGGAGGTGGCAAGGCGTTGTTCGTTGTGGCGTAGCTAGGAATGTGTGGGTGATTAGAAACTGGTTGAGTGTGTGTGTTTGTGGGTGGAGCGTAATAGTCTGCGTGTGTGGTATGCCGCGTGCGCGCGCCGGCCGAAGAGCGCCGGCCATCTGCCTCCTCCCGGGAGGAGGCGCCCTCTGGTTCGAGCGCTGCGGCGACGTGCCCGTGCGGCGCCCACAGCCACGCGTGGACGCGTGGCGTAGCCGACGCAACGCCCTCCAACCGCTCCGCCCCTCCCTCTCTCCCCCCCCCCCGCGACGCGTCACGCCTCCTCGCGTTTCCCGCGCCTCCAGCACCTTTTGTTGTCGCCGGGCCACGCTCTCCGCTCGCCGACCGGCCTATCCACCTATGCAACCGCGTCCCTTGTAGTCTTCTGCTCTGCACCTCTCTCTACCTGCCCTTCTTTGACGCGTCTTTCTCGAGCCTAACGCTCTGAATCCTTACCTTGTTTTTCTCGTCTGTCTGGCTGCCATCAGTTCTTTTCAGTCTCCAACCATTTTCCCATTTCAGAATTTGTTATTAACTTTGGCCTGACCCTCCGTTTTCTCACCGCTTGCTGTCTCTTCCTCTCTTTTTATTTATATACCAACTTTCTATCTTTCCTCCTCCAAAAGTCCGCTCTTCTGCCAGTCTGTCTCTCACTTTCTAAGGCCGGTCAATGAGAGGTTCGTGGCCCACTGTTCTTCTTCACCCGAATCTAAGCCAGTCTCCATTTCATGACAGGAATCTGTGTATGAAATCTTTGTTCATTGCCGTAAATATTAATTAGGCGCATTTCTAGTTATAAGAGTTTTTGCTTGTTGTTTTTCCTTTATTACAGCTTCCAAGATCTGTCTACCTACTCTGAGCCTTTCCCTCATTCTTTTGGTGGCTAGTGCATTTACGTTCCACCATATTACAACTAATACTTTTTTTCATTTGCTTTCTGTATCATTCCTCCAGATACTTTTTATTCTTGTTTTTTTCCATTACTTCTAATTATACATTTTAATCTCCATTGTCGACCACTTCGTCTATTTCTACTTTATGTTATTAATCCGATCTTTCGACCTTGTTTATTTTCTCTTTGTCGTATATATAGAAATCTGCGTTTGCAGTCGCAGCTTCTTGTAGAAGACGCTTTGTTATTGCGCCACGAAAGAGTATATCTCCTTGGAATTACTGTTTGAGGTTGGTCCCCCATCTCTCCAAACGCTCTTCAACGAAATTTTCAGAACATTCTGGCCTGATCAGATTCAGTGACCTCAAATAAGCATTCAACTCAGTAATAGAATGTATGTTCTGTTATTAATAAATATTGTGTATTTCCGATGTCGACCTCGGCGTGATTTTTTAGTGGTCGCGAAATAACGACGCGAAATAACTAAAATGACACAAAATAATACATTTCATATTTTTCCATTGTCATTTCTATGTTTTCTCTAAATGCACATTCACGGGAAAATAAGAAAAATCATAGAATGAATGACGCGCAATATTAAATTTATACCTCTATACTTATACGTATTCCCTCTTCTCATCTACTCTTAAAATCTCTACTGAAAACAAATTTCGTTATTTGTTTGTAAATCATTCGTGTCTACTTTGGCATTTCTCAGTTTTCATTAATTTATTCTGGAATATGAAACTCTCCTTTATTATCCAGTAACATCTGCGATAGTATTGTGCGGAAATGTTGAAAATATTGTTTTCGCTTACACAACTGTATTTTGCCCTCATGGTCTTTTATTTTGTGGCGTTTATTAAAACCTATTTCTACATTCCGAAAGTGAGTAGCTATAAGAGTAGTTCGCGGGTTCCTGAGTGTCTGTGTCTGATGAACTCTCATTCTAAATGCATGAGTTTCTTTCGTTATGGACATTTAAGTTTACCGCTTCTAAAAGTTCAATTTCGTCGATTAATTTATAAATCCGTAAGCAAACAGATCTACTCCACATATCAACATGTAGCTTTATGACTGAGTCATTTCTTAATATGTTTATGCGTATTTTAATTGAAATCCGTTTGCTATTTTATGAGCATCTTAACGTGGATATGATTTCGTCAAATTCAGGGTTCTGCCCGTATTCGGTGTTCGGAGTTGGATGGTGTGCACTGGTTGTAACGTTAGACTTTCTCTCGCTCTGGCCGGGGGACATTGCACGTGGCCTTTCGGGCCGTCGGCGCCCTTCGAGAGGTCGCGGGCGGAAAAGCGCTCGTTCCGCCAGGCGCGCCCCCGCATCTCCATCAACAATCGCCGCCCCCGCAGCTTCCACCTTTGTCCGCGCGCCGCGAGGGCGTGACCGCGCTTCCGCGACGACCCGCCCACGCCCGGGGGCTGACCCCGCCCGCCCCACTTCCCCGCCTCCACGCACTGCTTACCGCCCCGCCCGCCCCGCCCCCTCCTCGCTCGCCGCGCTCTGCCCTCGCACATCCCCTGCAACCCACAAGGCTCCAGCCAAGCCCCCCTTGTCCTGCTTTCCCCGCCGGCCCTGTCCTGCCTCGCCCCGCCTGTTCCCGCTCCGCCCCGTCCGGCTTGCCCCGCTCTGTCCCCGCTTTGTCCGCCCGCCTCGGCTCCGCTCCGCCTGGCCCGCTTCCACTTGCCCCGCCCCTAGCCCCGCTTCTGTTCCCGCTTTGTCCCCGCCCGCCTCGCCTTCCGCTCCGCCTGTCCGCTTCACTTTGCCCCGGTCCCCGCCCCACCCCGCTCCGCCCGCGCCGCCCGGTGTCCATTCCGTCCCGCCCCGCCGTGTTCCCGCTTCCTCCCCGCCCCGCCTTGCCCCCCGCTTCCTTTCCGTCCGCCAATGCCCTCCCGCGCCCCGCCTTTCCCGCTCTGCCCTGTCCCGCTTTGTCCGGCTTCCCCCCTGGCTCCCCCTTTGTCCCGGCTGGCCCCGCTTCAACTTTGGCCCCCCACCCCACCCCGGCTCTCCCGGCCCGTCTTTTCCCGTCCGTCCCGCTCGGCCTTGTCCCGCTTTGAGCCCGCTTCGGTTTCTTGCCCCTCACCGCCCCGCCGACTCCGCCCTGCCCCTCCCTGCCGCCAGGGACCCGCTTCCCTAACGTGCCGCCTGCGCTTCGCTCGCCACACCCGCTGCAACAGCCCCTACCTGTTCCCAATTGCGTCCCCGCTCCCCCCGAACTCTTTCGCCCTTGCCTTCATCCACTCGCTCCGCCCTCCACGCCACGCTTCGTCTCGTACCCTCGGTCGCACTACCCGTCCGGAACCCTGTTCCTACAAGCCTCACCGCTGCGTTCCTTCACACCCCTTCCGGTCTTTTCATGTTCTTTGCCTTTGTCTCCACCCGCCGCCCTCCGTCTTGCCCCGCTCTTGTCCCACCACTTCCTTCCCCCGCCTCCCCTTCATCGCCAACCCAGGCACTTCCCATCGAACAAACATAGGTGTCGACGATATCATGTGACTACGTAAAAAACTCTCTCGGTCCCCCCCCCCCGCGACGCGTCACGGCCTCCTCGCGTTTCCCGCCGCTCAGCACCTTTGTTGTCGCCGGGCCACGCTCTCCCGCTCGCCGACCGCCTATCCACCTATGCAACGTCCCTTGTAGGTCTTCTGCTCTGCACCTCTCTCTACCTGCCTCTCTTTGACTCGTCTTTCTCGACCTAACGCTCTGCATCCTTACCTTGTTTTTCTCTTCTGTCTGGCTGCATTCAGTTGCTTTTTCATTCTCCAACCATCCCATTCAGATATTTTTATTAACTTTGCCTGCTCCGTTTTCTCACCGCTTGTCTCTTCCTCTCTTTTTTATTATATCACCACTTTCTATCTTTCCTCCTCCAAAGTCCGCTCTTCTGCCAGTCTGTCTCTCACTTTCTAAGGCGGTCAATGAGAGGTTCGTTGGCCACTGTCTTCTTCACCCGATCTTAAGCCAGTCTCCATTTCATGACAGAATTCTGTGTATGAATCGTTGTTCATTGCCGTAAATATTAATTAGCGCATGGTTCTAGTTATAGAGTTTTTTGTTGTTGTTTTTCCGTTTATACAAGCTTCCAATATCTTGTCTACCTACTCTGACCTTTCCCTCATTCTTTTGGTGGGCTAGTGCATACGTTCCACCATATACAACTAATACTTTTTTTTCATTAGCTTTCTGTATCATTCCTCAGATACTTTTTTATTTCTGTGTTTTTTCCATTACTTCTAATTATACATTTTAATCTCCATTGTCTGACCACTTCGTTCTATTTTCTACTTTGTTTATAATCCGATCTTTCGACCTGTTTATTTTCTCTTTGTCTATATATAGAACTCTTGCTTTGCAGTACGCAGTCTTCTTGTAGAAGACGCTTTGTTATTGGCCACGAAGAGTATATCTCCTTGGATTACTGTTGAGGTTTGTCCCCCATCTCTCCAAACGCTCTTCAACGAATTTTTCAGAACATCTGCCTGATCAGATTCAGTGACCTCAGAATTAAGCATTCAACTCAGAATAAGAATGTATGTTCTGTTATTAATAAATATTTGTGTATTTCGATGTCGACCTCGGCGTGATTTTTAGTGAGATCGCGAAATAACGACGCGAAATAACTAAATGACACAAATAATACATTTCATATTTTTCCATTGTCATTTCTATTTTTCTCTAAATGCACATTCATTCGTGGAAAATAAGAAAATTCAGAGGAATGAATGACGGAATAAATTTATACCTCTATACTTATACGTATTCCTCTTCTCATCTACTCTTAAATCTCTACTCAAAACCAAATTTTCGTTATTTTTGTAAATCATTCGTGTCTTACTTTGGCATTTGTCAGTTTTTCCATTAATTTATTCTGGAATATGAAACTCTCCTTTATTATCAGTAACATCTGCTGATAGTATTGTGCGGAAATGTTGAAAATATTTGTTTTCGTTACACAACTTATTTTGCCCTCATGGTCTTTTATTTGTGGTTTATTAAACCTATTTCTACATTCCGAAAGTGGAGGTAGGCTATAAAGAGTAGTTCGCGGGTTCCTGAGTGTCTGTGTCTGATGAACTCTCATTCTAAATGCATGATGTTCTTTTCGTTATGGACATTTAAGTTACCGGCTTCTAAAAGTTCAAATTTCTTCGATTAATTTATTAAATCCGTAGCAAACAGAATCTACTCCAACATATCAACATGTAGCTTTATGACTTGAGTCATTTCTTTAATATGTTTATGCGTATTTTAATTGTAAATCCGTTTGTAATTTTATGAGCATCTTAACTGTGATATGATTTCGTCAAATTCAGGTTCTGCCGTATTCGGGTGTTCGGATTGGAGGTGTGCACTGGTTGTAACGTTAGACTTTGTTCCGTGCGCTCTGTGTCGGGGACATTGGCACGTGGCCTTTCGGCCCGTTTCGGCGCCCTTCGAGAGGTCGCGGGGCGGAAGCCGCTCGTTCCGGCCAGGGCGCGCCCCCGCATCTCCATCACAATCGCCCGCCCCCGCAGCTTCCACCTTTGTCCGCGCGCCGCGAGGGCGTGACCGGCGCTTCCCGCGACGACCCGCCCACGCCCCGGGCTGACCCCGCTCCGCCCCACTTGCCCCGCTCCACGCACGTGCTTACCGCCCCGCCCGCCCCGCCCCCTCCTCGCTCGCCGCGCTCTGCCCTCGCACATCCCCTGCAACCCACAAGGCTCCAGCCAAGCCCCCCTTGTCCTGCTTTCCCCGCCGGCCCTGTCCTGCCTCGCCCCGCCTGTTCCCGCTCCGCCCCGTCCGGCTTGCCCCGCTCTGTCCCCGCTTTGTCCGCCCGCCTCGGCTCCGCTCCGCCTGGCCCGCTTCCACTTGCCCCGCCCCTAGCCCCGCTTCTGTTCCCGCTTTGTCCCCGCCCGCCTCGCCTTCCGCTCCGCCTGTCCGCTTCACTTTGCCCCGGTCCCCGCCCCACCCCGCTCCGCCCGCGCCGCCCGGTGTCCATTCCGTCCCGCCCCGCCGTGTTCCCGCTTCCTCCCCGCCCCGCCTTGCCCCCCGCTTCCTTTCCGTCCGCCAATGCCCTCCCGCGCCCCGCCTTTCCCGCTCTGCCCTGTCCCGCTTTGTCCGGCTTCCCCCCTGGCTCCCCCTTTGTCCCGGCTGGCCCCGCTTCAACTTTGGCCCCCCACCCCACCCCGGCTCTCCCGGCCCGTCTTTTCCCGTCCGTCCCGCTCGGCCTTGTCCCGCTTTGAGCCCGCTTCGGTTTCTTGCCCCTCACCGCCCCGCCGACTCCGCCCTGCCCCTCCCTGCCCGCCAGGACCCGCTTCCCTAACGTGCCGCCCTGCGCTTCGCCTCGCACACCCGCTGCAACCAGCCCCTACCTGTTCCAATGCGTCCCGCTCCGCCCCGAACTCTTTCGCCCTTCCTCATCCCACTCGCTCCGCCCCTCCACGCCACGCTTCGTCTCGTACCTCGGTCGCACTACCCGTCCGGACCTGTTCTAAAGCTCACCGCTGCGTCCCTCACACCCCTTCCGTCTCATGTTTCTCCTCTCCACCCCGCCGCCCTCCGTTCTTCCCCCGCTCTGCTCCACACTTCCTCCCCCCGCTCCCTTCATCGCCACCCAGCACTTCCCCATCGACAACATAGGTGTCGACGAATCATGTGACGTACGTAATTATTTTGAGGCCACGACCTAAAGTCGAATCTGCTCTACTTCTAAAACCGAAAACAGAAATCTACACCTCTCTTACAATAATTTATTTTGAGGCTAGGGTCTATTAGAGACCTTCTGCACAGCGTCTGCCATTGCAAACACGCTACGCAAACATTCTATAATTGTCTTCTAGTATCGAAAATAAACGTATCGATACTTCATAAGGTGTGAAAGCGTCCCTGGCTCCTTGCGGGCGCCAGTCGCGACGCACAGAGCCTGCCGGTTCGTGATATAATCAGGGCGCCGGCTTTACCGCTGGTGATGTCACCCGAAGGCGCCAGTGCCGGGAGACCCGGAGTTGCCCTTTCAAAAGAGTGCCCTTTCCCCTACCCTCCCTCCCTCTTTCCCCCCTCCCTCCCTGCCGCCAAGCGAAGGGACTGCGAGATATTGTGGAAGAATGAAGGGATTATAAAGATAAGATGTATGCTGCAAAAGCGCGGTCAAAATTTTCCAAGGAAACGGGTTGCAGTTGCTGTTGAACCTCACTTTTATGAAACCCCCTGCGATGAGTCATCTGTCTATCCCCCTCCTGTAAAAGGGGCATGTTTGCTTTTATATCTTAATTACACGGTCCAAGAAGCGTACTGCATTTAGGTCTTTTGTTCGTTAGCAGTTGGGATTTGTGAAAGTTCTCTTATTTGGACACTGTCTAAAGGGTTGTTCTAAAACCGAAAATTAACTTTTAGCTGGTTGGTGATGAATGACACGAACAATACATCAAAGAATTTCTTGGCAGGCTGTACTGATTGCTTGTGGAGTAACAGAAGAAAGTAATGAATAGTTTTTCTTAAATGCTTTCATTCCTATTTACCAACCGCGATCATGCAGGAAATGTACAGCAAATGCACGTAATGTATATATTAAACATCGATATTAATTATTGAATTCTGTGTTCGTATTCTTCAGGATAAATGTTATTTTTGCCGCTAAAGTTGGAAGAATGTTCTTCAAACCGCAAATTGATATAAAAATTCCATTCTACTCGTAGATATTTACAACGTTAACGTATATTTGAATGTGCCTCTTGGCGCTTTTATATTATTTTTCATTCATGTAGTCTTAACAACTGCATGACCAATGTTAAAAGGGATGTAAGATTTCTGATTTGCTTGTAATGTTTACGAAGGTTACATGTATATACAGAAGTTTCTAGGAGTAACCTTCGTGCTTAAATCACTTAGAATCCGCCATTGATAACCAGACAGACGCAGCCACCGTAGCGGGCGTGGGCGAGGATGCAACATCAGACGCTACAGTGGCGCCCCTAACGAGAGGACACCCTGCCCGTCGACCCATGCTGAGGCGGGGGTGGGAAGGAGTAATGCATAAGCCGAACAAGCAAGTGTGAAGGCTCCCTTCTGCAGAAGGGTATCTAAATTTAAGAAAAAATAAAGTTTCATGTTTGTTCACAATACGTAAAAATGATGTTAAACTATCTTACAAATGATTTTTCTTAACAATGCGAAAATGCATTGAATCAAATTGAATTTTTTTTAATTCACTCACAAAAATATCCAGATTATTCGAATTTTCTTTTAAATGTACATTGACAATTATTATAACAATGTCGAAATTTTAAGGATACGGTTTCATTTTAATTTTCATTTTGAGTAATAAACTTTTTTAGAGATTTTTATTATTATTGTCGAACTTCATCCCTGCGCGGAGCCCAAGAGGTAAGGGCTTCCACTGGTTGCTCCTTCGTTTTCGGGTTGATTTTGACACTATGTAATTTTGTAAAGCATGTTTCTGCACTTAAGAGACACATTTAAGCCCAACTTCTAAGAAATATATTAAATAAAACGCAGAAAATACATCTCCAAGTGGTGATAAATTAGACGATAACGAACAGTAAATTAAATATGTATGGTCACCACCTGGTTTACATTCTACACAACACTTTCTTGGCCGAATTTTGCTTCTGTTAAATTCATACTGTAGTTTACAACCTGTTACGATGTAATTCGATCAGCCGACATTTAATATCGGAGGATATACTCTGACCCAATATACTTGATCAATGAGGTGGCAATATTCTCGGTCAGTACCTAGTGGCTTCATTTTCGAATTACCTTTGCACTTGTTCATTCTACCATGTCCTCATTGTGCTCAAAGTTGCTGTCGCTCCTTTGCAAGTACCTTGAGGAGGATCCCCCACCGGCACGGCGTTCGCCCAGTGCATGTGTGTGTGTGTGTGTGTGTGTGTGCTAATGTATGTGTAAATGTGTGTGTATGCGCGTATGTATGTATGTGTTAGGCGTGGCGTCGGCTGGAGGGCGCGGCGACGCCGTGGGAGGGGCTTTGCCGACTCGGAGCCGACGCTCCTTTGGCGGCGGCCCAGGTGGCGTGCGGGGGCCCCGAGTGCGTCGCTGCCGAGAACGCGGAAGAAGCTGCCACACCACGCCACGCCATGCCGCTATGCGATGCGATGCGATGCGATGCGATGCGATGCGATGCGATGCGACACGATGCGACACGATGCGACACGATACGATACGATACGACACGATACGACACGATACGACACGATACGACACGATACGACACGATACGACACGATACGACGCTATACGACACGATACGATAGGGTACAACCCGCTCCGATCCGCCCCGCCCTGCTCTTGTTCGTGTTATACTTTCAATGTGAATAAAGTAAAGTGTGTAAAATTTGTTTGTCATCTCATAAAAAAAGCGAATTAGTTGTTATACTTTGTTGAACTACGTAGGAACTCCATATACGTATGACTACTTTTGGCGACATGCTGCATGAAAAATCATTATTATATTTCACACGCAGCCTTGGTTAAGCTGTTTGTCGTACACAGGAACTCTATATATGGTGAACATATAATCACGACTCCGAGATCGCTAGCAATGGCGAGTGAATTTTGAGTTGAAATAGCCGTAACTACTACTAAATAAAGCAGAATTCCTCTGAATTGAACATATTGTGCGTGTTTACGGCGTCTACTGCTAACAGCGTCCAAAGTTATATATTTTAGCTTATTACGCAATGTGGTAACAGTACTTCATGAGGGGAATTTTCGATTTTATTCTTTTTAACCTGCGAATCTCTAATATGAGCTGCTAGACACATATTTTATATATTTGACGAATGTATTTAAGTTCGTTGCAGCGTACGCAAAACGTATATTTGCAATTTGATAGCAGTACTATGAGGGCAATTAGAAGACTACTATTATTCAATGTCTGATTAACGCGCTTGGATCTCATTTTCTGCCTCGGGATCTCTCGGAATTCTTCTCAATTTTATTGCATTCCTTTTTATAAAGTGGTACCTAAAATTCTTCTTATTTTCCTTCTACTCCTCCTCCTCCCTCATCTCCTCCCTCTCCTCGTCCTTCTTCTTCTTCTTCTTCTTCTTCTTCTTCTTCTTCTTCTTCTTCTTCTTCTTATTATTATTATTATTATTATTATTGTTATTATTATTAGAGGAAAAATATATTAAAAATTGTAGGGGTTAGCGAAAATTCTCATTCGCTCCACTTTATCGAAAACTCCATCACCGCTCCATTTATGAACGCAATCCAAGAGCTGTCAGGATGTCGCTCGTCATTCCTGTAGACGACACCGCACCGCACATGTCAAGCGCGGCGTGGCGCGCCGTTCTGTTTTTGCGCGACCCCTCTCCGCCCGCCGCCTGTCCTTTCGCAGGAGCCCATTGGCCGCCTCGCGAATTACTGCGTGTCCCGTCGGCGCCCGCCGCGTGTTCCGCGGAGAAATCGCCCCTCTCGACAGAGTCGTCGTCGTTGGCGGCGGCGGCGGGGTTTCTCTCGCCGTCGGCCGCAGATGTGTTTACGACGGCGGCGCCGCGCGCGTCGATCCGAACCTGTCGGCGTCTCGTCGGCGTAGTACGTCACGGCCGCGACGGGACGGACGCGTTCGCTGGAAGGTCGGATCAGTATGCAGGTCGGCCTAGCCGGGTGCCGGTCCGCGAACGAGGCCGGCTTCCAGGACGTGTTGGGCGACACGGCCGCCTGTCCTGCCGCGGCAAACGCCACCAGCGCGACAGTGTGTGCGTGCGTGTGTGTGTGAGAGTGTGTAAGTGTGTGTGTGAGAGTGTGTAAGTGTGTGTGAGAGTGTGTAAGTGTGTGTGAGAGTGTGTAAGTGTATGTGCGTGTGAGTTTGTGTGTATGTGCGTGTGAGTTTGTGTGTATGTGCGTGTGAGTTTGCGTGTATGTGTGTGTGTGTGTGTGTGTGTGTAGGGGGGTTGTACCCTGTTTGGCGTACTGTTTCATACACTTGCTAGTGTCAGGGGGATTTTACTCGCCAGGGTGGGCGGAAGGGAAGCAACTGTTTTTGCAGTTTTGCGAACTGGCAAAATATATTTGTTTTCCTTAGGAGACATCTGCCTCTGTAGGGGGAGGGGGAGGGGCGAGCCCTGCCACCCCACCCGTCATTTGGTGTCTCGGATCTACGGGGGGGGGGCAACCTTTGTCGATCTTAACCCGCCCCCTATGACGGAAAGACTATCTTCGGAGGTCGTTGATGTTCCCTGCAGCCGCCACCCTGCGCTGGCGGGCGAGCGGTGGTGCAGTAGTGCAATCGGTGTCGTTTCCTGACTTCCCCGCGTTCCCACGGCGCTGGAAAGCGGGCTGCGGGAAGAGACGCTACGTCACAATGACAGTGACAGCGATGGCGGCGGCGGTGGCGGGGCTTTGGATTTGTTGGGGGAAAGGGTTGAGTTGATTTTGCGTCGGCGCTGTTTCCTGGTTATCTGGAAAAGAGGCGGGATCCGGGTCTGGAGGTTTATTGCGCGGGAAATCCAGCCGCTTCCGTCGTATGAAGCACGGAAAAGGGGTAGGAGCCAAATTGTGTAGCTCAGTTGAAGATAAAAAAGGATCTTATTACATGGGAGCGAGTAATTATTTTTATCAAGTTTTGCCATAATCTTTCGTTCCTATCTTTACTTGCAATTTAACGTAGTATAGTAATAGAATGAAAGTAGGGAGTCTGAATCTGAAGAAACCGTGCTTAGATTATATTTTCTCCTATAAGTCGCATATAGTTGTTTTTACTGTTTTGATGTTCAATAAAAAATACAAGGTTTAGATTTGATGTGGAAAGCGTTTAGTCTGTCTTTGAATGTCTGTAAAAAATTGTGCTTTTTTATAAGAAAGATAATGTTTATAAATTAAGGTTAGATGGTACCAATATTGCATTATCGGTATCGAATGTCAATTCCCTGAAATAGGTGTATGTAATTATCTTACGTTCGTTCTTCTTGTACAAGTTCGATAAAAAATGTCTTATTTGGATACTTCGAAGAATAGTAGACGTCATTGACAGCCATAAGAGAAATCTATTGTGGCAACATTGTGTTTGGCAGAACGTTAAGTTAGCTGTGCCAAGATTTTTATTTACTGTCCATACATTTCTATTTTGGGTTGTAGATTTAACTCATATTTCACACAACCTACCGACATTTTCCTTACTCCTTCTGCCTTTTTTGTATGAGCTCATCGTGTAGGGAAGGGAAGAGTGATATTTATCACTCGTGTTTGCAGCCAGTGCAATGCAATGCCATTCTGTATGAAGGAAGACCTTCACTTGTACTTGACCGCTTCCGGAGGCCTTGTGTGTGCAGCCAAAGCAATATTTTCTGTCTATCTAACGCGGAGTAATACGCGGGAATTTTCCTCGCGATACGTGCGCCAAGAAATTCCACAACTTGAACGTTTAAGAATCTCGCACTCTTCTGCTTCATCATGCAAGTGGTAAATATGTATCAGATATTCCCACACCAAACTTTGTAATATTGTAAATTACCAAATGGAATCTCTTAAAACGATTCTGTTGATAATTCAATAATCGAACTTAAATGATTTACTAGTCTTTAATCTCTATATTCAAATAATTAACTGTCTTTTCCGATCCATGCGTCGAACATGCAATATTATTTCTTCATTTAACTTCTTGTGAGGTTTGAAAAGCGCCTTATTAATCCATCTGTAACAGACATGTTAAGTCGTGTTGACACGGATCAAGAGTAATAATTTCACCCCTCCCTTTCTGGAAGATGAGTGATCATGTTAATATTCGATATGTGACAAGAAAAGAAAACCTCATCACCTCATTGGTTACATACTAACTTTCAACTTTCACAAGGTACTGATCCTATCCCAATCATAGACCATGCGCTCCAAGGGACGACAGAGCTGCTTATTTTCTCAACTACTATTTAAAAACAGACGCAACCAACATTCTTCCTTTCTTACTTCGGAGGTGTAATGAATCATAATAATTTTTCAATGACTCAGTGATTGTTAAGCATCGAAGACCAAACTCAAGTACGTGCGCTAGCTTTTATAGGCATCTGCTGGTGTGGTCAAACAAGCGTTCACTTGTGCACCTTTAGATCAGTCTTGTTAGTGTCATAATGGAACGATAACCTGCTGAATTATTCGTAATTAAGCCTACACATGGTGTGCCGTTTACATTGCTTTGAAACTTGAGTGGCAGCTCGTGCTCATAAGGTCGGTGGTTCATTAAAAACAATGAATTGGGAGACCGACTCGTACATCCCTCCTCATGGTGCCGAGTTGAATTGGTGGACTTGTCGGGATCGTCCGCCATTTCATTGTTTTTGTGTGATCCACCAACCTTGAGGTCGCGAACCCCTACTGGAAGCGCACGATGCCTTTTTCCGTGGTGAGTAGCAGCACTGTCACTTGGTGTCGTCATATTATTATATTATTTTGCATGGTTTTGGTATGTTGAAATCTAATTTCAACATTGCCACCTCCTAAATGTGCCTCTGAGAATATTGCAGAAACATGTTCTTTTTACTAAATGTCGGTTATAATGGAAAACTATATTGGCGTAGAGACACGTTTTGGAAAGTTAAATATACCAGTATTAAATTTTATTCGAATTAGTGTGTCTCGTAGGTATTTTGGGACATATCAACGGATTAAGCGCTAGAGCACGGTAAATGTTGGAAAAAAGTTTCGCAATCTGCCAGAAAGTTTAAAAAAAATTATCTCAGAACATTAAAAAAATGCGCACTTACTGCGATACTTGGATTAATTCAATTCCCACGAGGTCACGTGTGAGTTGGCGCCGGATCTCACATGCAGCAAGGGGGGGGGACAGCCTCCTCCAGCGATTTCACATGCACTTTACTTTTGGGACCAGTGAACATAGCAGTTGACGCGCCGGAAAACACGAAGTCACGAGAATCAGTGAATTAATCGCGATCTTCGCTGCGCCTCTAGTTCGCATCGTTTGGCCGAGGCGGTGGCCGAGAGAGCGCGCTCTAGTCCCGGCTTCGCGCCCGCGCCACGACGACCT
>BOPP01000076.1:3317856-3328904 GCA_017312745.1 Gryllus bimaculatus | reverse complement strand
CCACGACCTCCGAGCCGCGCGTCCCGGCCCCGCCACTCCACGCCGCTCCGCACAGTCGGCCCCCCGCGACGATAGAAGAGATGCGCCCATGTGTGAGGGGATGTGTCTTTTGAAGTTGATTTTTGTATTTTTGCTACTGTATAGGAGCTGACAATAATTATGATTAAGTAACTTGAGTTCCGAAGGGTCCTGTTGCGGGTGCTAGATATTTTTGTACTCGTACGATGTCTTGAGCATCAACGAAATTGTGGTTCCTGCCGGAATGAATTACGTAGTTAACTGCTCTGATCGGTGTTTTTTCTAATTGCTCGTTTCCATGACTAAATTGGCTGATTAATAATACAAACAATATTCACTAAAAAAAAAGGTTGTAATTGGATTCTGTGGAAATGTTCATAAGCTCTTATCAACGTGATGTAGAGAGCGACAGCAATTCTGTTTGTCTTTTTTTTTTTTTAATTAAAATTTCTGCTGGACGTTTCTGTGTTGAGAACCACTGTGTGCGGCTGTGACTGCCAGGTCCGTGGCGTGCCGAGCCGGTGGTCCCGCAAGTTAACAGGACGCGCGCGCCTCTGGTGTCTGCCAATGCCAGACGTCTCTGCCACTGCCACTGTCGCCGCGGCCGCAGCCGCAGCCGTCGCCTTTGCATATGCGCGTGCAGGGAAGGGGGGCGGAGCTTGCAATTTGAATAGCTTCTTGCGGCCTCAAGAGATCCCCGGCTACGTAAGGTGAAATGAACACTCTTCGACTTCACTTGGAGACTCCGTGCGTGCAAGTGTTGTCACATATCGATCTGCGGGGAAACTTCGATGGGTGGAGCAGAAAGGAAACCTATGTGAAATACGCAGGGCAGGGCGACTGAAGTACGGGTGGGAAAGTGTGGATAGCTCACTTGTCGTTGCAATAGGAGAGGCACAGCCCTTTAGAAACATGCGTGAAATTATTCCTGTCATTAATTAAATATTATAGTTTTGATTGTAATTATTACTGATAAAGTTATTAGATATTTTAAGATAAATAAAATAATTAATTTAAACAACAATCCAGATGCTTCGAATTTTTAGAATTGTCAAAGCTGTGGACATTCCATTATATATATATATATATATATATATATATATATATATATATATATATATATATATATATATATGTATGTATATGTGTGTGTGTGTGTGTATGTATATATATATATATGTGTGTATGTATGTATATTTTAGACATTTTAGACATAGACATTTTATAACAATTCTGTAATGAAGTGTAAAATTACATACATTTCATTTTATTCAGAAATAACTAGGAAATTATGTATAATTTTATGTTTGTACATGGTGCTGGGGGGGTCTTTGGTATCCAGTTTTCAAGGGTTCTTATAATCCGCATTTGTAAGTACGTGGACATAATGCATTTCTTATCTTCATCCCAGGTAAAAGTGAAAGGTTGCAGTTGCAAGTACTTGTTCTCTCTTCGTTTTCCCGGATATTTTTGTATATGTTTTTACCTATCTCGCAGAAGAATTTTTCTCGAGGAAAGTAAATCAGACAGGCATTATTATTAGTAAAAAGTTATCTGTACAGTGTATTGGGTGAGTTACGAGTAATTGAATTCCGACTGTAAGGAAATCACTATGTCCAACTGTCACTATGTGGCAGTTTCAATAATTACTGTCGTTTTCCTGTTGTTTTTTTAAATATCATATGCAAGTTTAGGAATGTATAATATTTGTGTGTAAAGTCGGCAATCTTGAAGAATTATATTAATAAAAGCACTATGATGTAGAAACTATTTGTTTACCGTACGAAACAATATTGATAACATAGTACATAGTACGCGTGCTTCATGCTTTTAGTTATCAGATTAGCCGCCATGTTGTTATTATTATTATGTGTCGTCCCTCGCCAAGAATTTAATCTTGGCTGCATTGGGCTGCTTGTTGCAACTCGCCCAGTAGTGAGTCAGGGCGGCTTATCTAGAGTATAGGATACGCGGACCAGAGTTGCGACCTCGATGTCCATGTTTTTGAAACGTTTTTTTATTTTAATATTGTTTAAAATATTATTTTAATATTGTTTAAAATATTATTTTAATATTGTTTAAAATATTATTTTAATATTGTTATATAATAATATAATATGAATATTTTAACGAATATTAAACTTTGCTTGATGTAGAATCGATTTATTATACCGATGTTTTTTTAACATCAGTGTTTTGTGTGCTATGTTTACATGGATGATATTTTATTTTTGAATAAGAAACGCCGTGGTAAAAACCCATAATAATTAACTGAAATTGATAAATTGAATATTCTTCAAACCAAAATGACCAAGAGTGAAAAATAATGAAAATATAGTTTTTGTCGATAATTAAAGTTCATATATTTTTTAATTATTCAATCAGGTAATACAAGTTTTGTTAAATGACCTAATCGTTTTTTGGCTTTGTTTTGTCAGTTGAATCTCAAATGAAAATAAAGTCAAGTACCCTTCCACCCTCCCGAGTTAATAGTATTGATAGTAAAAGCATCGATGTGCAAAAAGTCGGTATTTTGTGAGCAATGTTTTATTATGATCGATGTTTAGAAAGTTTTATGTTTTGTTGGAGATGTCGCATCCCTGGTTGCCATTCGCCCGGGCAATGAGTCAGCGAGGCTTCTAAGCTATGGGTGCGCGGGCTGCGGGCTTGTGGTTTACGCGGCGGACGAATCGGCATAAAAGGCAGGCGAATGCTGTTTTGCCATTTCGTCAGTCGGTTCAAGCAGAAATATATAATATTAGGGGTGACTAGCTACCGGAGCGTAGATTCCCAAGGTCTTGACGGAAGCATTTTTGGATACACACACGTGTGTCACATATATGTGTGTCAAGCATAATAACAAATATTATAGCTATTTGCAAACTGAAACATTAATTTATTGTTAATAAAACCAAAAAAAATATAAATTAACTTTTTCGCCTGTTGATTTAGAGTATTAACTGCTTGAAAAATGGCAGGTGGCTAGATAAGGAACTTCGCACAAGTTGACTTCAGTGTACGTCGGAATGAAACTGAACAACGCTTAGAGTTAATATACTCCATTGCTGAATACTGTGACTGGCATGAAAACATTGTCCTCAAAATGATAATAACTCACTTGGTCACAGAATTACATAATTTCCAGTTCAGCGCAAGAATTCGCAAGTGCCACCCGTGATTCGTTCTTTATCGCCCTAATGACGTCCCAAACTATAAAACAGCCTTGAGCGTTGTGGAACTGCATATGAGGAGGGATTTTTATTTCGCGTGGCTGCACCGTGTCTGCGGAGGAGGCTGATATTCCCGTGCGCGTGACGCAGCCGCGAGCTGTTCCTCGCGCTCCTGCTCCGTCTGTCGCGCGCGCCATGGCAGGATGTGGCGTCTGCTCCCGCTGCCGCGAGCGGCGCGAAATCTGCGCCGCTGACGCACTGAAATTTCCGCGTCGCCGCGTGACGACCAGCGACCTGTAGTTTCCTGGACGCGCGACGCCCTGTTTACATTATTTATGCTCTGTGTTTAAATCGTTTATGCGCCCTGTTTGAATCAGTTATGGGCCCAGTTATTTGGTTTAAGCGGCCTTTTTGTAATTGTGTGGTATGCTCTCTGTTTAAATCGTGTATGCTCCTTTTTTTTTAAATCGTGTATGCACTCTGTTTCAATCGTGTATGCTCACTGTTTAAATCGTTTATGCACTCTGTTTAAGTCGTGAATGCTCTCTGTTTAAGTTGAATGCTCGCATAAATGAAGACTAGAAACTTAATTTAGTTTTGAAATTTAAATTTCTTAGTAATGTTCTAATCAAAGTATATGTTTATCAGAAATGTTCTGATTGACCTATATCTTTATAACGAAGTTTAAACCTGTTTCAAGAAATAATTCATAATGCTTTTTGTGAGTAAGCTGTTCCGTAGAAATCATACTGCCATGAAATGAAAATTAAAATTAACTAGTGAACAGAGTGTATCTCCCAACCGCTTGCTGAACGTGTAACAGATGTAAATGACTCCATGAGAGAAGGAATGTTGATTTTTCGCTTGAGAGGGTCTATGAGACGGAAGGGATACTGCCCGTCGATGTAATCAGTCGTTTCACCGGACGCCGTGATGAAATAGACACTTGTCTTTGGGGAAAGCTTGGAGTTTCTCTGAAAAGCTTCGAGCAGTTGGCCCCCATCTTCAATCATCCATATCGTGACCACAAGCAATTACGTTTGAGGTTACATGATATTTGATCTCCGTTAAACAGTTCTCAAGTACTAGTTACAGTAGTGAAATTTGTTCGAGAAAGTTGCTCATTGTTCGTATCTAGATTCAATACGTAGTTTTCGGATTGCAATTTAATGTTATTGTGAAAAATGCTTAATTATCTTGTTATTCCATTGTTTAATAATACAGGTTATGATCTTGTGCATTTGGCAAAGAATACAGAGAACTGAATTCCTAAAAAAATATGTGCTCTTTTAATACATTATTTTACTTTATAATGTATTTGTAAGTAGAAATATTTTTTCACGAATATGACTTAACTGGTTTTTATATTGCGATAACCCATAGTTTATTTCGAGAAAAAGTTATATTTGAAAGAGATTGTAATGCGATATTTACGTACTAATATTCTGATGCAAGATTACCAAACTCATTTCAGTCAAAGCAGGAAGGACGATACATGTACACATCTTCACCATTTCTGCTTTTCGATTTAATCGGTTGATTCGAATGATTAGTTAAAGATAAAATACAGTAAGAAAATTGAAACACAAGATAGTTTTTTTCTTTCGCAGTATTGGGATGCCTCTGCGATCAATGAGGCGACGGAGACAGAAATGTATGCTTGACAAGCTCGCCTTCCGGCACAACAGTGATCAGTAAACTAAGAGTGAAGAAAACGAATCGGAAATGTATTAGTTGAACTCGATGAGTAAAAATAAGAAGTGATTTTCTTCTATATTTCTATACTTAAAAGCCGCACCTTTGAAGACCTTCCATGATTACGTATGGTTCATGTGAACACACGACCTTCATTCCGGTGAAACAGCTTTTATCGATTTTCACAAGGTACCGTGAGACACTAATGTACTTGTCGAGGACCGCCAGTTTCACATGGTGTCCTTCAGGACACGGCCCTGCGTTTTCGAGTTTCTGTGTGGTTTTTACGACGCGTTCTCGAGTATTTGGGGAGCGCATGTGCCGGAGTGTGGGGCGGCGACGCGCAGATAACAGCGCTTCCTGGGCGGAAGTGCTTTCGCGCGCTTGTGGCGTCAAGAAAAGCACTCTGCATTTCCGCACTGGGCAGGTCTTCCCAATACTAATATGAGTTGTTCACGTGGGGGGAGGGGGGTCTCGTGGGGCTTTAACAAGCCCCCCTGCCCTCAGAAACCAATGATAATTATTCAAAACTGAAGCTTTTATTAATTTTCTTTGCTAACAAACTTCATTCAATGTATCAAAGGTTAACGTAACAAATATTAACTAAGTAAACAAATTAAAATAGACGTATATTCAGCACAAAGAATGAATCATTATAAGAGAACCACGGACTGGACCCTATACCTGACTCGCCCCCTGCCCCCCCGGAGACAAATCCAGGTGCGCCTCTGACAATATTGAAATTTATCATCTCATGTTTTGTTACTACTTTATTATCTCACCAACCAGAGCAGCAATAAGTATCAGGGCTCAGTTCTTCATATTCAGATTGTATTGTAATTACAATAATAACAAACGTTTGCACATTTATCATAATAATAAGGATTTTTGGAGAGAATATAAAAGTCGAAAATTGAATTATGTCAGGGAAATCCGATGTCAATCGAGAAACGAACATCTAAGCCCACAACGGAATTAATTATCGACGATTGTTGTGAAACGTACTTGCTTCAATTTTTAAGGTATACAGGATTACATAGGATCACGTTTAGATTTAATTTCAAATGCAAAAACTTTTTATCGGAGATGCGCCGTTTTGCAGTTCGAATGCATAAGGACAAAGGAATTTCGTAAATTCCCGACAACTGACTGCACTGCACCCCTATTTCGTTACGAAAGTCATGTGGCGACAAAAGGCGTCTACCGTGCAATTTCTCTCGGCACAGGTACCGGGTCCTTATCGCTTCCAAGCCCTAGGCCGCCGGAGTGGCGCGCCATGTCGGATTTCCCGGTTTGTTTTGTTTCGCGACTGCACGCCGGAGGCGCCCCCGGGCTGCCAGACTCCACGTGGACAAAGGACGTGTTCTAAGGGACCGCAGAATGTGGCATACCCAATAACGAAGGACCGTGGCGCCCGTGACGTCACGAAAATGTGAAAGGTACACCCCAATTGGGCGAAGTTCGGGCGCCAGAGAATCGACAAACAGCGATAATATTGTGCGAACCATGAGGACGAAATCGGAGGGGTCAGTCTGGTGCCTGCAGCCTCAGAGACAGTTGTGCGCCGGGTGTCTAGACGTGCTGGGTCTTCGTGAGGGTGACCACCTGTGCCGATGCAGTCTACCACCGTCTAGCCGTCTTTTCCTGCTGCTTACGGATTCTTATCCTACCTGCTGTGCCATAAGAGCCTCTTTCCGTATCCTGCCTCTCATTCCGTTTTTGTTTTGCTCTGCCGCCTTCCTCCCCCACCTTATCACCCGACACCTGCAACACCTTTACCGCATCCACCTTGCTTGCGTGCATGGGAAGTCACAGCGCGTGAGCGTATCGTCCTTCGTGGACCCCGCCTCCTCACCACCCCACCCCACCCACCCCACCCCACCCACCCCGCGCCGGTCGCAGTCGTCGCCGTCGAATTGACGCCGCGTGCCGTGAGTGGCCCGACGCCGGCCAGCAGCCGCCGGCTGGTGATCACGGGCGTGCGCCGAGAGAGAGAGGGGCGTGCGCCGCGCGACCGAGGCCGCGCATTGCGTGCGTGCGGGGGCGTGATGTCGGGCACGCTGGGCGCGTGCGTCGGTCATGCGTGGCGCGCCGTGGCCGGGTGCGTCGGACTGCGTGGCGAAGGTAGGTCGTCGTGTGTCAATGGGCGGTGCGACGTTGGAAGTTAACGCAATGTGTCGGGTTTATATTTAGACAAGGAAGGGGTCCGTCGCGAATATCCTGTGACTTTCTTTGTGTTGTGTCTGTTCTTTTGTTTTTATTTTTCATTTTTAGTTCATTTTGTATTTATTTTTATTTATTTTCATTTATTTATTTTGTATTTATTTCATTTTTTATTTTTATTTTCTTATTTTTATTTTTTAACTGTTGAGAAGTAGGTAATGCAGATTTGCGCGTGTTTCATAACATGCGTAGAACGATTGTGAATATTATGTGTGATTCTGGAAAATATTGGTTTTCAGTCTTTTAAATGTGTTCAGAGAAGTGCGAATAACGAATGGTGGATGGATTCGTAAAGCGAGTCGTTATAATTTTTTTTTTTTTTTTTTTGAAAATATTTTAATGGGAATGATGTTGCCATTATTGGGTGTAGTGTTGGGGATAGTGGCGAGTCTTTAGTTCGTAAACGGTATGTTTCGAAGTTCGTAAGTTTTGGTTGAACAGCACGTCTTCTAGTATTTTCGTATACCTTGTGTTTCTGGCGAGTCGTCGATGTGTCATGTTTCAGTTGTTGACATTACTTGTAGTTGTTTTTTTTTTAGGAAGGAAAAATAATTGTAGACTCATGCTTCATCAGGAAGAATTTACTGCCGTTTCCGGAAGTGGCTTTTCCAGATTTGTTATCTCGAGGCGCCACGTAAAGCGTTTGACGAGTACATTGTACCGACTAACTAAGATACCGTACCTTCAAAGAATAACAAAGTTCATTTTTTGTCAATATTTGCTATGTACAAGTTTACAATTCCCACCCCCTCCCCCTCACCTCGCTGTACCCTAGGTGCTACGAGAGTTTCAGGGTATCCCGTGTCAGTTTCTTACTTTCCTATCGTCCTGGTCAGCGCGCTCGGGGTTTTTTGTTTCTCAAGCCCTGAGCCAATCGGGGCCGAGCGGTTTGCCGGCTACTCGAGTGTTCTCTGAAGAGCACCCGCCCACCCGCGTTCCCCGGACCTCGCGAACCGCGACAAGGACTATGCGCAGGATGCGCTAGCGCAATGAGGCGGACACGACCACTTCACTTCACTTCACTTCACTTCGCTTCACTTCTGTCTGTCCGTTGCTCTTCTCCCCGGAAATAGCTGTGACGGTGTACTTCCTATGGTTGCCGTTCTCCCTAGAGGCTTCGTAATTCCGTTTGTTGATAGGAGCTGCAATAATTCTGTGAATTAATGGCGTGTGAAATATGTTAATTACGGTCTATTCTAATCTGCATGTTTCAAAACTTCTATATTCAGTGGTAGGGTGTGACATCTTTTTTTTTCTTTAAGCACACAAAGTAATTACGAGTTGCTTATTTTTAACATTGTTTACCGCCTCAAAGTGATGAATATTTTATTTTCGGATAAACAAACTTGAAGGTACAGTAATATTATATTATGTACAATGTGAATTGTTCCTTTGGATTGGAATTCTACAGAGCACTGCACGAGTTTCATTCTGCTGTCGACTTATCACGTCGGCATTTTTGTGGAGATAACTGAACGCGCGGCGAGCATAACTGAGGACCTCCCGCGAGCATATCGCTCAAACGGAGAGATCGGCGTGTTGTTCTTTTCTCTGTCTGTCTTTGCAGATCAGCTGACGATACTTGTCATTCGAGAATTCATCGTGTTTTTCATCAAGTTTCATGTGAATAAGGGTGTTTTAATATTGTGGAGATAGTTGTGTGTAGCTACGGTTAAGGGTGAGCAACTGTCAAAATACTTGATCCTTTTCCATTGTTGTTATAATAATAATAATAATAATGTTAATGGCGATAATGGTAAAAATAATAATAATAATAATAATAATAATAATAATAGCAATAATAATAATAATTTCTGTATATATTGAGAAATGGTTCATAATATTGGGTATGACATGTAAGCTTTACATATTATTTCTTAGAATGGTCGAACTCCTTATTTTTTCAAACTCTAATTACTTTAATTATCGAATGAACAGAAAATAACCTGATTTTTTGTTTCCACACTGCTCGACACTTCTCTATTAAAAAACTCACTATCATCATCATCATCGTAATCATCTGGCGACCAAGCCAAGTTGCTTAGAAACCGAACCGCCTCCGTTATCTCTGCGGGGCAGTCGCAAATGACGGAGAGACGGTCGTGATAGCGCAGTGCCTGTCCGCATGTGCCGCTTTGGGGGCGGCGCGCCGGATGCGGCGGTGGCGGCGGCGGCGGCGGCGGTCGCTTTTCTGGAGCGCTGCTGAGCCGCCGCTGCCGCCGCCGCCAGCGCCGCCGCGCAGGGGCTGACGCACGCGTGGCGCGCTGTTGTTGTTGCAGACACGTCGTACGAGAAGGCGTGCCGCCGCGGCAGCGCTCCCGCCACGCCCGTGCTGGGCACGCGGGCCCTCGAGCTCACGCCGTCGCGAATTGTGGTGAGTAGAACGGTCGGCTGGCCGGCCGAGTGCGACGCGACTGCTTTGTTTTGTGTGCGGTGTGTGTGTGTGTGTGTGTGTGTGTGTGTGTGTGTGTGTGTGTGAGAGTGATTGAGTGAAGGTGTGATGGTGTAGTTGAGAGCGGTTGTATGGGTGTATGTGCGTGTGTGTCGATGTGGGGGGGGGTTGTGTGTGTTTGTGTTAATGAGAGAGGGGCAAGAAATAGTGTCTGTGTGTTAATTGGAAAGGGGGTGGTGTGTTGGTGTGTGTATGGATGTGAGGGCGGCGCTGAATATGTATGTGTATGGGAGTGTGAGGAGGAGTGGAGAGGATGTAGGTGTGAAGCGGCTTGGTATAAAGGTGTGTGTACTTTTGTGAAGGAATACGAGATGTATGTGGAATTGGAGCTGAGGAAATTATGTTGTGTGGAGGGATGAAGGATTAAGGGCAGTGTGTGGAGGGGTGAGGAATGTGGGGGTTATGAAGAAAGATGGGGATGTGGGTGGGGGTGAGGTTGTGAGGTGGTGTTTGGAGAGGTGAAGGAGGACTGTGGTTATACAAAGTTAAATTGGTTGCGGGGGGGAGGGGATGTGTGTGAGAGAGAGAATTGTATGTAAGACAGGGAGAGGGAAAGTGAAGAAGGAAACGGTGAGACAATGGAGGACGTAGAAGACTTGCGTGGGTGACGTAGAAGGACGTAGTGTGTGACACACTGTTGTGTTTTGAGAATTCGTGAATGTCATGTGAATGACCTACGCAGGCTCTTGTCATTTACGTAATGAGTTTTTAGCAGGAGAGGAGCAAATACTAATTACTGTAC
This sequence comes from Gryllus bimaculatus, assembly GCA_017312745.1. Classification (NCBI taxonomy): domain Eukaryota; kingdom Metazoa; phylum Arthropoda; class Insecta; order Orthoptera; family Gryllidae; genus Gryllus; species Gryllus bimaculatus. The sequence continues at coordinate 3,318,604 of BOPP01000076.1, read as the reverse complement.
GCTAATTTATAAATGATTTATATCACCATTGTAACGGTCCAACCATTTAAATTAATGTTGTTCAAATCTTTTAATGTGTTTATTGTTACATCTACGAAAAACATCTTTGTCTTGAAACATGAGATGCAGTTAGGTGTGTTCAGTCACGTATATTTTTCCAGTGTACTGAGGATAGAAGATATTAATGTGATATTTTCATTCAACATCAATATAATTATGTTACTGCTAAAACAAAAACATATTAATTTTATTTGTGATGTATATTAAAATTTATGATAATTGAAGTCAGAATAATTTGGCTATGATGACTGCACCTAGAGTTGGAGATAATTTTTGAATGAAGAAAGGACACCGGCACAAATTACTGACAACAAGCCGTTCACACACTATCGTAGACGACGCGTGGGCGAGAGTCTGCCGCGTCAATTCAATTCGATTCTCTCGTATATGCATTACTTTTGAATATTTTCTTCGTAATCTAATAGATTGAATCAAAATACCTTTGATGAAAAAATTTCCAGTTATTACAACAATTTATGCATCATAACTTTTTAATTTATTTGTATTTTCGTTTTAATTTGTTAATACTTTTAATAGTTTTGAATACGACTGATTAAAAGAAATTATTTCAGTGAATGTTGTAAATTTAAAAAAATAAATATTGGTATTGCATAACGGTAAAATGTGAACCCCCCCCTCTACCCCTATGTAACGCAGCGCCACGCTGCCTTAACCCCCCCTCCTTAGC
>BOPP01000076.1:3265621-3311558 GCA_017312745.1 Gryllus bimaculatus | reverse complement strand
CCCGCCGCCGCCGCCGCGCTGTGCTGACGGGAGCGCCTCGCTGTTGCAGAACTTCTTCTCGAAGCGCTCCTTCCGGTCCAACCCGCTGAAGCGGACCAAGAGCGTGACGAAGCTCGAGCGCAAGAGGGTGCTAGACGCCGACGGGTGAGTACTCGCAGCTGCCAGCGGCGCTCGAGCCGTGTTGCGTCCGCAAACTCGAAGGTCACCGGGTCGGTTTCAACCGAGATTGCCTACTTTTTGGTCGTTTCTATTGTGCTCTCTTTGGGAAGGAAAGTTTGTGTCGCTGATTTCGTTTCCGGCATAGGCAAAAAGAACTGCATTGTCACTGCTCTGGGTGGTCCACGGAGAAAGCCCAGGAATCTTAAAAAAAATCAGGAAATCGCATTGCCTATAAAAGTAATTGAAATGGGGTTTTTGTTACTGCTTGCTTTTGCATTTCACTTTTGGCTGTCCCATAGTGGTTGGGATTCGTCACACAAATGCAATGAACGCAAGTGAGATTCTTTAATATAGCTGCTCATTATTGCACGTTTCAATTGCTTTGACAGAGTTCCCGCCTTCAAATTGAAGAGCAGGTCATTTACCTTCAATATTTTTTAAACAAACCACATAATTACCAAAGTATCCCAAATTTGGAATCGGATATTAGATAGAAATCGCCAGATCAAGAAGAAGTCAAGGAAGTGTCGGATGTGTTTCTGTCTGTAAATGTGTTAGTCATCGTTCGAGGGAACGATCTAGTAGCAATTGCCTCCATCTAGAACACTTAATTTAATGGCTAAGCGGAAAAGCAGACGCAATTCGCTACTATGAATCATGAAACTCTTCGCTGGATAAGCGGACGAAGCATGTGCTGTGCTCTCCCTCCCTCTTATAAATTTGCTGAATAGAAATAGCCTCAATCGTTTTTCTTTTTTTAATTTTGAAGTTGGAGATTTTATTTTCATATTCATTTTGAACCTACAAGTTCAACATCTTGAAATTATCAAGGGGACCCATAGTTTCGAATAGCTGTGCGCAGCCTAAGATATTTCATAAGGGGCGACTAAGATTTCGGGCCCTATTTCCATTAAACTTTTCTATTGACATATGCCGTACTTTTCTAGTACATAAATAAAACATACTTCTAGGAGAATGACGTTATACATTTAGTTACTGTAACACAATTTAATGCTGAATCATATACAGAATTGCCATTTGATTAAAGAGCTTCTTTCCCAACGTCGTGTATCAAAGCCCCCAAGTATCAACTTAAAAAGGGGAGATCAGGATTTAATCGTATAGACAAAAATAAACCAATGATTGTGAACATGTACCGTAGGGCTGCGGAGGTCTCTTTCGAAATTTTCGGGGCCGCCCAATCCTTGCCACGGTTGCTCTCTGGCTGTGCCAACGCCTTTACAGTAGTCGCGATAATCCGAGGTAATTGGAGCTGACGGTTCCTCTTTTTACAAAAAACTCGGACTTTACACGTGACCTTCGGAGTGTTGCCAACCCTTCAAGAGCCAGCTCTTGATTATCGCCGCTTGTTAGGTGACTTGAGGCACATCAGGCTTTTCTTTCTTTTATCTTCTATTGCACGGAATTTCGGATTAGCAAGGCTGGGCTTCCCTCGACTGCATTCGCTCGTGTTTGTGGCCCCTAAAACATCAACCCGGCCAACGTCACCCCCCCCCTTCCTTTGCGTATACGAGTGCTGTGAGGGTGTTGCGCTGCGCAGGAACCCCGTCGCGGGCCCCGGCGGACGCGCAGGGCTGCGCACCAGCCGCAGCCACGAGTCGCTACTGGGCGGGCCCGGCGCCATGACCACGCTGGAGCTGGCGGGCCACACGGTGGTGAAACCGCTGCACCCGTCCGTGCTGGGCCGCGAGCACTGCTTCGAGGTGACGCCGGCCGCCGGCCCGCCGCGCTACTTCTGCTGCCGCTCGGCGCGCGAACGCGACCGCTGGGTGCACAGGTACGGCCCTGCCTTCGGCCTCTTGGCGCTTTTCTCTCCCTTACACCTGGCCACGGCTGCGTAATCCGACCCGGCTACACCCGCAACCAGCCGAGGCGTGTCCCCTGCCCCGCGCCACGAGACGCGAGGTGACGCAACACTACACGCCCTGCCCAGCCTCGCTCCGCGCTCTCCTAGCCTACCCTTCCTCTCCTCTCCCCTCCCCGACCCGTCCCGTCCCGTCCCAAGATCTGATCCGTCCCGATGCGATGTGTCGATGCTTCCCGATGCTCCCGACGTCGTTTCGATGCTTCCCGACCCGACCCGACCCGACCCGACCCGACCCGACCCGACCCGACCCGACCCGACCGACCCGACCTGTTGCGGCGCGACCCTCCCCAGATGTTGTTCGTCCTCTGCCCTTCATTTCTTGAACTAACTTTACCTGATTCGAATTTACATCAGAGATGTATGTTGACATGCTGCCTTTACTCGAGATAAATAGCGGTGAGATTTGAAGGTCTCCAAGAAGTCATAATTATCAATATTTAAAAAAGTAGTATTTTATCAAATAATTTAACTATCAATATTTTGGATAGTTATTTGCTTTTTTAAAAATATAAATTTGCTATGTTGTAGCCATTTATTTGGTTGTCATATTATTATGGAACTGCTTTTTTTATAACTTTTACAAAACTTAATAATACACACTGACTTCTTAGTTCATTTCTTCTTGAAAATGTGCATTGTATGAGAAACAGAACATATTTTTTAAATTAGTAGTAATAATTACATTTCTTTTTTAGCTTGCGAAAATCAGTGCAACCTGATGCAGAGCATGTCAGACGCACAGACAACTCATTGAAAATATGGATTCTTGAAGCTAAGGGTGTGCCAAACAAGAAAAGGTTCGTACATTTTATTTGCTGGTATCTGATGAAATAAAAACTTGATTGACTTTTCCAATTATGTAATTTACATGTCTATTATTGTAGGTACTTCTGTGAACTTTGTCTCGACAAGACTCTCTATGCTCGAACATCAAGCAAGCAAAAGGGTGAATTATGTTTCTGGGGAGAACACTTTGACTTTTATCATCTACCTGCTGTTAATGTTATCAATGTCAGTCTCTTCCGGGAACCTGACCGTAAGAAGAAGAGAGACCGCAATACATTAGTTGGTAAGTATTTTGAGTGCGTGATGATAATTTAATTGCTTTTTGTTTCACTGGATTTTAGTAATGAAGTATTGATACAATTTTATCTTATTATTCCAGGTACTGTGAGTATTCCAGTACATGATGTGGCTGGCCCTTTCTTAACAGAGCGTTGGTACCCTGTTTTGGGTGAAAAAGGCTCGACAAATTCATCCGGTGGCAAGGAGCCTCCTTCTCTTAGAGTAAAGTGTCGTTTTCAGTCTGTGGAAATTTTACCAGTTCATGTCTATGCAGATTTCCTCCAGGTAAAATCACATTGAAAATAAAATATTTGGTTGTTTTTATAACATAGTTACCTAGTTTTTAATCCATGTTATTATTTAAATGTTTTATTATTCATTTTACTTGCAGTTTTTAAAATTGGAGTATTCATCTTTATGTGAACTCCTTGAGCCAGTAATATCAGTTAAAGCTAAGGAAGATATAGCAACTGCTCTTGTTCATGTAATGCAACGAGAAGGTGTAGCTCGGCAGTTTCTTGCAGATCTTGTTATGATGGATATCGATAGAGTTGGTGAGTATTAGAAACAGTTTTGTATGTCCCATTCATTGTTTCCTTTGGTATTATTTATATTAATTATAATTTCATTAACATTAATACAAATATTAATTATAATTTCATTATATATATTATAAATACTGATTATAATTTCATTATAATTAATATGGAAGTGACCCAAAACTGGTTTGAAACCACATTTCACTTCTTAATAATGTTTTCTCATCATTTACATTTCATTTACTATGCATATGCTATTTCATAATTCTTAAGAATCTTGTTTTCCTCTATTGCTTGTAATGTCAATAATCAAATAATTTATTGCAAATTTTTGTCGGCATAGTACAGAAAACAGTTGTTTATCTGGTCAAAATTGCAGATTATTCTATGATCCTTAATATATTTCACAATGCTTTTTTAATTGAGCGTGCAAATTTGATGATATTTCAGAGGATGAGCGGCTGACTTTCCGAGGCAACTCATTGGCTACCAAAGCCATGGAAGCGTACCTGAAACTGGTGGGAGACCGTTACCTGCAAGATACTCTGGGTGAGTTGGTGGCAGCTGTATTGGATGACGGGCAAGATTGTGAAGTAGATCCACTCAAAGTGGCCAGCACAGGAGCTCTTCAGCGCCAACAGGCAAATTTGCGCAATGCAGTAGAAACAGCCTGGAATCGCATCCTGGCATCTCACCAACATTTCCCTGTGTAAGTATTATTACACTTTCTACATCTCTTTTCAAATGTTCTATTTCATCTTCAGTACAATTTTTCAAAGTCGTTGTTTTTCTTCAAATGTGAAATGATGTGTTCTGTTTTTCATAATTAAGAAAATGAATTTTACTCAGTACTTTTTATTGATTATTGTATTTATTTCACAGAGAACTGCGAGAGTGCTTTGCAACATTACGGGAACGCTTAGCAGCAACAGGCAGGGAAGATTTAGCTGACAATTTAATATCGGCTTCAATTTTCTTGCGCTTTTTATGTCCTGCAGTGCTCTCTCCAAGCTTATTCAATATTACCCATGGTATGTTGCCATAATACTTTAATTATGATACAAAGTAAATAAAGAAAACTTTAATAGAAACTTATTTATTATTAGGCTAATAAAATATTTCGTTTGACTTTTTCAGAATATCCAAATGAAAAGGCAGCCCGAAACCTGACATTGGTGGCCAAGACTTTGCAGACACTGGCAAATTTCACTCGTTTTCAGGGCAAAGAGAACTTCATGGAATTTTTGAATGATTTTCTTGAAAGAGAAGCTCCTGGCATGCGCACGTTCCTGCAGCTTATCTCTGTAAGTTGTTGTCTTAAACTTTCATGATATTATTTGCTGTATATGTGTGTGTTTCTTTCTCAGTTAAGAGTGCACTAGAAAAAAAAAAAGAAGACAAAATATTACATTTCTGCCTTGTCAATGTATTTTTTGTTGTTGTCATTGTTACAGAGTCGAGGTTCACCTTCTTCAGGTCTTGAGTTTGATGGTCATATTGACTTGGGTAAACAACTCAGTTTGTTAGCTGCCTTATTGGCAGAAAGCTTGAGTAAACTTGGTCCCAATACAGTGAATCGGCCAGAAGTCGAACGCTTGCGCCAGGTTCTTGATAAGGTGCGAGCTGCCCATCAAGCCACTCCCACATCAATGAATGTCAGTAACGGCACAGTCCTTAGCCGACAGCTGAGTGCACCTCCGCCTCCAACTGACATGAATGGGTACAACCATCGCGATAATATTTTCAGGTAAGATACGGAAACATTCAGAATGATTAAATAAAGACCATGTCCTTTGCAGCAACATTAAAAAAAAAAAAAAAATCAACACACACTACTGGAAACTCTGGAAAGATTAAACTATATCAGCTGAATTAATTAGGAAATAGTAGTATGATGGGAAAGACAACAATTTAGAAGTTACAATTCATAAAGTCAAGCAGGATTGGTATCTGGATTTACTGAGGGTAATAATTTGTTATATATTTTCAGATATAATGATCCCACTGTGTGCAATACTGGAGTGGGTCAACCTTACTCACCGGTGATGCAGAACAATGAAATGATGAGTACTTCTGTGCATTTGGGTGGAGCATCATCACCCCGTTCCCCTACAGCTCCAAGAGCTGCCACTTTACCTCGTAATGCTTTCTTGCCAAAGTTGACTATGTCCAGCAGCACTCCACCACCTGGAAATGAAGACTGTTGCCATATGCATCATATGCATCACCATCATCACCATCAACAGGTATTATTTGCTTGCAACAGGTTCAATAATTGCTATTGGAAAGTGTCGATATGCCAGTGATGTTGAGGTTTACTGACTATAATTATTCTTTCAGGATCATGTTGTTGGTGGATACAGAGGAGGTGGTTCTTTGGCTAATGGTTTGAATGGCAATGTTGGAAATGGTTTGGATGAACTGTCTGCAGCTTTACAGTATGCAGATGAAGAAGCAGAACCATTGAAAGGTTCTACGTTATCAATTTCGCAACTATCTGGTGTTGCATCTTCAGGATACCAAAGTTTTGCTTATAGTCAAAGCTCCAGTCCTGTTGACCTTACCATTTCTAATAATAACAACAATGGAAATGGTGGCAACAATAATAACAATAACAATGGAAATACACAAAGCAACATGAACAACAATAATAACAACAGTCACATGATGCATGGAAATACTAACACATTAGGGTAAGGAGAAAACAAATTTTATTTTAAAGATTTAATATTTAATACTGGTCAGGGGCACCTCTGAGCCTTTGTCGAGGGAAAACATTATACATCATGGGGGGGGGGGATGAATAAATGATGAAAAGCTGTTTTATTTATTAAATTTTAACTAAGATTCAATTCAGTCTATTATTTTTACTACAGTTAGCTTATAACTATCCATGATAACTACCATATTTTTTCGATTATAAGCCGACCCCAAGAAATAATGAACGGAAAAAAAAGGAAATTGATTTAAATGTAAGAAATACATTTGATGCTAAACACACTCGGACCTCTGATTTCTACACATTTTAGAGGTCATTCACTCAGATGTCGTAATTGGATGACTCAGATTCCTCACTTGACTCTTTGTCACTTTTGTCCATGAAAAGGAAGACATATTTGCTGCTATCAAGGGCATTTGAGATTGAACACTTTTTAAAAGCCCTTGCAACAACTTCTCTAGGAATAATCTTCCAGGTATCATCTATTCAAGCGCACACTTACGATAGACTAGCCCCTTTCACGGGCCCTGAAGTGTGAGCATTCTGTCTTCTATGGAGAGCCAGTTTGAGAACATTTTCTTTGACCTGTCCTTGAATGGTTTGTTGATGCGCACATCCAGGGGTTGACGTATTTACATTAGTCCCCCTGAAATAATTGCCAAGTTGATTCCCTGATCTTTTAACTCCTTCACCGCCTCGGTAGTGTGGGCTGTGTAAGAGTCCAAAACCAGGAGGCTACGTAACCTCTACAAAGCGCCAGAGCGACAATGCCAACTGAACCATTGTAACACCATGTCTTTGGTAAATCACTTTTTTATTTGCGTGTGCTATAACGCTCTAAGGAAATAACTGATTTTGGGAGTGTCTTGTGTTTGAACACAACAAATGGAAGTAGTTTATGTACGTTCTACCATGTTGGCTGCATGGCCAACAAAAAATAGTTATCTTTACAAATGACTGGTGTCAACTATGTTATAGCAACACAATGACATTGATTCTAAATCTAGGGTCAATTTTTGAACTACAAAAAAGGGGAAAAAAGGTCGGCTTATAATCGGGTAAATACAGTACTTTTTTCCAATCTATTTCTTGTTATGGAATAGACTCCATTCTATTGATCTCCTTTTCAGTCATTATAGTATTTGTTTTTGGTTGCTTGCCACTCATGGTATTATGTTTACGTTTGCTTTAGACATATCTGTAAGAGTAATTGAAGTATGAAACATGAAAGTATAAGTTTCATTGAATTTTATACTGTATTTTTCTGATGATGACCTACACTTTCAGGTCAGCTCCTTTATCTTTCACCAATCCTGTGTATCATCTAGAAATGGCACATGGGAGGCATCACCGCAGCCACTCCTGTTCTTCTTCATCAGAGGATGCCACAGCTCCTCCTGCTACACCAACTCCTCCTCCTGCGAGGCGATGCGCTCCTCGCACCAATCCTCAATGCCCACCCCCTGGTGCTAGCAATTGGAGGCCTTTTAATGGCCACCCTCATCCCTTGTGTGATTATAACTCTCGAGCTCCAAGTGCTGCAAGTATGGTTGGTGAGTAATACATTCACCGAATGTGATGAAATATATTTCATTACAGATCAATAAAATGCTTTAGTTAGTCATGTAATTATATTAGAATGTTACGAAATATCCATTGAATTTTCTCCAGAAACTCATTTACTGATTGTTTTTTCTTTCAGAGGGAAGTCGATTGGAGTGTTGTCCCAAAGTTCGAGGCCGCCGACTCTCATTGGATTCTCCTCGTGACCTTAGCGATTCATCTGATGACAATTCATGCCATAGTCGACGCAGCAAGCCACGACACCCTACCGCTCGCAGCATCGAGCAGGTGCGGCCTTCAATAGTGAGTCACGCCTTAACCAGACCCTGGCTTGTGATAGAAGTAACTTTCTATCACTTATGCCTTTGAAACAAACCAAATAGACATAAGTATTTTGGTTTATGCATATAAATTCTTGAAGGAATAAATGGGGCTTGTATATATCAGATAACAAAATTATTGCATATTAGTTCAAACAATTGTGCTAATTTACGACAAGAGTTAATAAATATATTAGCATCTGTTATCTTGTTTATTTTATTGCATTGATTTTTATGACCTTAATAAAAGAGATTCAGAATATTTTATAACAATTTATTTATTTTGACATTTTAACCATATTTGAGGTCTTTTTCAAATCTATTGTCCAGGCTTGTTGACTAGATGACTATTATATCTTGACCAGGTTTTCTATAACATTGACAATTTTTTATCAAAATGCTAACTCTTATTGTGGGTCAACAAGCCTGAGCTACAGATTTTTGAAAAGACCCCAAAATGGTTCGAAACATTAAAAGAAATAAATTGTTGTAAGAAAATGTTGAATCTGTTTTATTAATATAAAAATCATTTAAAAAAAAATACTGCAAGAGTGTTAGTGTGTCAGTTACACCTCTTGTATTCATCTATTCAAATTTTGGCATTATTGTTTTTGAAAGTATAATTTTATCAGTAATTAAAAGGCAAGTTTTTTTATTCAAGTACTGCACATATTTGTTTATCAAGTAATTAAAATTTTCTCATTTTCTTGCAATAATTTATTTTCCTTCCTGTAAAATTGTAGGCTACTTAATTGTCTTGATAGATGCTAGAAAAAACTTTTTTGAATTCAGTTTACTATTGAAAAACATTAACATTCATAGGACTGATGAAAATATATTTTTTTAAACAAATCAAATTATATAAAACCATGAGTAAGTTTGACAAGTGACAAGTATTTATGTGGAATAGAAATTATCATTAACAAATATGAAGTATTTCAAAACTAATGTAATAATTCCATATATATTGTATTATTTGAAAAAGTAAAAAATGTTTTGGAATGTAGATATTATGATAGATCACAAAAATTGTGGAAAAATAATGATGGTGAGGTGGAGGTGGAGGAGTATGAAAATGACTGTGATGATGACGAAACAAAAGTAAAAGTTTTCAGAAAAAATAAAATTTTCAACAAAAGTAAAAGTTTGAAGAAACTTCTGTTTTAGTTAGTCAGTGCATCCACATCAGTGCAATCAGTGTATCTTATTACAATGTAGAACACAGAATGTTAACAAAAGAAACAATGTTAGATATTTAATTAAGTATTACATTTTTAATTTATTAAATATTATATTATTAAAGTAGATCTTCTTAAGAGAAATTATTTTTGTTGCACATTAACATTAACCATTGTGCATTTTCAGTATGAACGAGAGATAGAACGACTGCAGGCCAGCGTGGAATTGCTGAAAATCAAATTGGAACAAGCGGAACAGAGGCCTGGTTCTTCCACGCTTAGTTCTCCTGATCTGGATGACAGACATAGTGACAACAAAATGAAAGGCATCATTGCACGGTGAGGATACCTCCTTATTCTTTTGTTTTACAAACTGCGAAGAATAATTCATAAGAAGAATTTGAATTACATGTGTCACGTATTCCTAACACGAAGTATACATACATATTATTAAGTTAATAATAATTGATTTTGCCATTAATGTAAATAGTTTCTGGCCTTTTAAAAGCAGACACCTTTATACTATTTATCAGTATTTTATTTTATGACCCAACAGCATACGATAACAACATATTTCTTAAAATATATCTTTACATTTTGTATTGAAAAATTTCTCTAGTCAGATACCTGACAAAATTTCCTACATTTATATTTCTTTCCACAGGCTCATCACTGTAGAAGAAGAGCTACGTCGTGAGCAGCAAAAGATGTCAGATGCTTTGTCCCATAAGCAGAGAGTGATTGAAGCCCAAGAGCACCAAATCGCTGCTTTGGATGCAGCCAATGGCCGCCTTCTAGCTGCTCTTACTGCTTTAAAGGAACGCTACTTGTTACGCACCGGTGAAGCTCGTTTGCTGGCAGAATTGGGTGATTTGAAGAGCTCATCTTGTTGAATGATCCGAATGTGATCGTAATAGTATTTTCTGTTCAAAAGACTTCTGTATTCTGAAGATATCTCATTTTAAAAATAGTTGACAGAGACAATTTCTGTGTACCTATATGTTTATAAGTGAAGGAGAGACTGTTCACAGTATGTTCTTCATTTTACCAAAGATTAGTTATCTCAAAATTTAGAAGTAATGTTAATTGTATGTAATGTTTTGTGTGTGTAATTTTCTTCTTAAAAATATACTTCTAGATATTTCTCATAAATGTCATGGCAACAAGTGTGGTAGTGTTTCTATTGTATATTCACTCTAGTTTGAGGTGCTTGCCATGATTTCACTAAATATATTTCATCAAAAAATTTATTATTATATTGTGTAGTTCACTACCATTACATGTAGAAATAATTGGTGTTACATTGTATGATAGATGTCACGGAAAATTTTGTAGAATTAATAACGATTTTAATTAATTACGAAAGCACAGGTTGAACATAAGTTTTATTATGAATGGAAATATATGCAACATACGAAGTATAATACTTCATTGGTTGGTTATTTTGCTGTGAGGGACAGTACAAGTGTTCACGCCTGTGTGAGAAGTAGGTTTTAGAAAAAAAGTATTATTTGCAGTGTAGATTTAAATGTGAGTTAGTACAGATAATACTTGTCATTTCTTTCATACACTCATTTAAATATATCGCTTTAACTTCAAAGAAACCATGAATATTATTCATTTTCATTAAAAATAAAGTAAATTATGTAGAAAAAAGATGTGCTTTTGCAATGGACATTAAAATATGCTTTCATGTACTTTCAATTAGAAAGTTTGAACAAGTATTATTGTAGCAAATTTTATGCATTTATGTTATTTTCTATTATAATTTTTATTACTTTGATCACTGTAGATTACCTTGTTACAAAGAATTTTTACTAGGAATATTACTGTGCATTATCCATGTTCATACATTTAGTCAAATATAGAAATAATTCACTTAAATATTGAACAAAAAAGAAAAAAGAAAAGCCAGAATCACATACATCAGTTTTTGCATGTTAAATCTGAAGAGAGATGTGCATAATACACAAATATGACATTAAATAATTTCTCTTTAACAAAAGAACACATTGGGCTTCAGTGATTGATAACTTGCCAATTATAAAAAGGCATTATCATAAGAAATTATGTGTGTATTGATGTGGAATATTCTCTAGTGCAATGCTATGTGCATGGTGTCAAATATAGTCTTATGCTGTATTGTACATTATATCTGTTTGTACCAATTCGTGTAGAGCATAAGTGTGGCTTGTACAAAGGCAACTGCTGTATGTTACATGGTATGTAAACCAAATGCTACTGTGCACAGTATTCTACAGAATATAATGCAGTAATTTATTCTCTACTCCAATGTTGTTTTTTGTTAAAACTCCTTGTCCTTCTTAACTCTATTCCTGGGGTTACATAATTGCAAAAAGAACTAATTATTTATGATTTTTTTATTAAGGAACACAATACAGAGATATTATTTATTTCAACAATAATTTTGGATACTATGTGAAATAAGGGGATAAAACGAGATTTAATTATTTGATGAAATTTTTTCCTAAACTCTTTCATCATGTTCATTACTAATTGGTATCACTGGATAAATGGTTTAAATTGCATATTGTAGTAAACAATACCTTGGGTACTGATTAGTCTATTGGATTATCAAGAATGATCTACTGAATTTCTGTTAACATCATATGACTTCTCATGACAAAAGAATAAAAAAAAAAAAAAAAAAAATTGGTAGAACTGGCTCAATGGAAGAATTCTTAGCATTACTTCCTATTGTGTGTTAATCACCCTTATATCTCAGTGCTCCTACTGTCAGAAAAGGAAATGCGTTTTGATGGAGTTATATGGCCTGAAGTGAAAGTCTCCTCTCCTGGATTGCTATCTATTAGCTTTTCCTACCAGAGGAATGCATCATGGTTAATGATTCTTGCACACAAGTTTTAGACATGGGTAGAGCAGCAAGGATGGTTTCATCTTAAAATGTGAATTGATGAAAGCCACAGAAAAACTGAAATGATAGATCATTCACTCTTATTCCATTGCGAGTCAATGAATGCAATCTTATTTGTTGAATTTTTAATTTCAAGTGTTTTCCTCTTTCTACTTATAGGGACTTTACTGCTCAGATGTAATTTTTGAGGCAGAGCTATGCAATTGTGCTTACGTGGGCTCTGGCTGCCTGTAGCCACACAACACTAATAGGAAATTCTGCATCTGAATGATGCATGATATTTAATAGGAAAATCACTATTATTTCCAGTATTACATACCATTGAGTTCACCATAAAAGTTGGTAATGATGATAAACTAACGCACATGAATTGACCCTCCCACACGTTACATAGGGCACTTGCTTTACCAATAGGAGCGAAAAAAAATGCAAAAAAGGAAAGGTACTTTTCGGAACACAAAGGTGACTGCTTGAAAAACCTTGTTCAAATTTGGCTCTAATACACTCTATAAACTTATTTAATGATAACCATTCCAAACAATACTAAAAGCTAATAGTATTTTTGAAATCTCTTTGAGAGGTGTACTAAGAGTAAAGTGCTAGATGAATGTGCTGTTTATACAAATTATAACAAACAATGTTATAATCGGTTAAAATAGGTACTTTATGGTGCATAGTTCCAAAGTTTTTACTGCACAGAGGTTGACATATTTAATAGACTAATAGTGCATAGTAATGATAAATTCCAGTAACAAATGTCATATACTATAACATTAACTGTTTGAAATTTTGTCTAATCAGATTAAAAATAATAGGAAATGTAAGCTTATAGGTATTCACATATGTTAGCATGTTTAGTCTCCAAGTTGGAAATGTGGTGACATCTCGCTGAGTTCTAATAATAAGCATTATGTTAATTCATTAATAAACAGTAGCATACCTAAGGTGGTGACTCATGGGTCTTAAGCACTCCCAGAAGACAATGATACATATTCAAAAATATAGCTTTTACTTCGGTAATTTCCTATACTATTTGAAGGTCATTCAATAGATCAGTTGTTACTGTTATAAATATTAACTATTAGTTAATAAATAAAAATACATTTTGTATTCAGCATAAATGAAAATTTTGTTTTAAGAAAACAAGTCTCAGGGACTGTTATTTTTAAAATTGAAGGTTTTAAATCAATGAAAACCTTACATGTAGTTTGAGGAAAACAAATATCCTTCAACCTTTCCTCCTTAAAGTGAGGGTTTATATTGAAGACTGCAGCATTCCAATGAGGATGAAGTGAAAAGGGGTTTGGTAGCAGGTAGCCAGCTTAATGCATCACTACAACTATCTCCCTCTCTACATGACATCCTGCTATACACAAGAATCTCTAATGTCTAGGTATGGCTCCTCATGAATAGAGATGAAACAAATGTCCCATCTGAAGATGGCATTCCATGATAAAGGGTTAAAATATTTTGGACCTAAAAACATTTTTTTGATGCTTTCTTTGGCATAATGAAAGTAAACGTTACTTATCAATAATTCTATCAAGTATACATACTAGTACCATCAACTTTACTTTCAAGTAACTTTTACAACATTTTACTCATGATTTATTATATAACTTTTACAAAATATTACTCATGATACTTACTCAAAAAAAAAAAAAAAGAAAAAAAAAGAAAAAGAAAACAGTAAAAACTGTATGTGACGTATGGGGAAAAGATTATCTGCACACGTTTGTTTGAGTTTCAGAATCTCTTCCCATCATTTTAACTGTAAGTAGTTGAAAGTTCAAAATAAATAAATAAAAATAAATTTTAAAAATTTGCAAGATTAGCAATATTTGAAAAAATAGACACAATTCATTTCCAAGTTACAGAAAAACTATTTGCATTGGTTAACGAATTGCAAGTACGATTTTTCTGCATTGCTAACAAAGTAGTAAATCGCCCTTACCTCTACTCTTACCATTACAAGCAAAAGGAGAGTTCAACAAAACATGCACACAGTGAAGCTACATTTACATGAATATGGAGCATTTTACCATCATTAGTGAGAAAACAAAGCAAAAAATTACATTTTATTAGGGGAGACTGAACCATGAAAAGGATCAAATTATCGATTTTTTTTTTTAATACGTAGTTCAATCTTTGTTCTTAATAAATACATACATTTTTTCTTCTTTGGTATCGGTAAGCTGTTTTAAAACTCATTTAAATATTCTAAATTCAAGCTATTTTTATCTATCTATGCCCACCATTACTTTTACTGCAACAAAAATTGTTTTATTCATAGTTCGGCATTTTGTAATTTATTTTAAGTTGATGAAACACATAGTTCAGAAATTGATATTTGTTCAGGAGAGTGTTTTAGTACAGTGTGGTAAGTAGATACTTCCATTGGATATTTTCTGAAAATGTAATTATTATGTGATTATTGTACCATTTTTCAGAACTATTGTTCACAATTAAATAAAACTTATAGGATACATGATTAATAGTATTGACAACTAACTGACTTTTTCATAGTAATATTTTTTTATTAACAAAAAATATTGAAAACACAAGTTGTTGCATAATTGCTGAAAAAAAGTGGGCTAAAAATTAAAATTAGAAAGAAACTTTAATTATTTTTAATCAACACCAAAAAATGCCAAAATAAAAACAAAAGCTGTACCTTCATGTGTGCAAAACTTTCAAAATTTTATAATATACCATTTTCTAGTAAAAGTACATCAAATATCAGAAGTTTAACATCAACTGTGTACATGGTATCATATTCTCTTAAGCATTTGCTAATAATTATAAAGATTTCATTTTATTATACCTAATTTGTGGACTTTATCAAATGGTAACTCAAGAGACAATAGTTGCCAAACAGCTTCAATAAGTGCACTTTGAGCAATTTGTTTCTTGTAAGTTGTAAGGTGATTTATTTAGTTACAAGCCACTAAAAAAAAAAAAAAAATCATACACTCATACACTAGCTTGCTCTTTAAAAGATTACTCTACAAAGATAGATATGTCTTTATTGACATTTTCCTATTATCTCCTAACAATTTCCTTGCAGAAATAAGTCCTTGAAAATATTATACATGCACTAGCTGCATTCGAAATCATTTCAATAATCATAAATTCATAAAATAAAAGGAAAGAATTCATTTATTTGTGCTTAAACACCAGTGTTTAAACAGACTTAAACTACAGCAGTGTTACTGATCATGCTTGAATCTCAGGTTACATTGTGTATTTAATTATATACTAAGAGAGAGTATAATTACTATAAAACTAAACATTATTCTATACAACTAAAACAATTTAATAAGTAATTGAATATTCACTGGCATGGATAGTTTTTATTCTTTCAGAAGACCCTGGTGTTAGAGAATGAATTCTAAGTTATGATGTTAAAACATGTTATTTTGTAATAGATAATTTACATTTTGTAGAGGTTGTATATATTTATGATGTGTTTTCATCAGCTATTAGAGTTCCATCATTAGAGTTCCGTTTTCCATCATTTATCTCTGAATATATTATATGAAACTGGTTTGTGTCTCCTGTAGTTTACATAAAACTTTATAATTATTTGTTTTCAGGCTACATACATCTCATAAAGAGCACAGGCATCCTGTGTATGAATTGCACAGTGAACAAAATAAAATTTTAGCTTCAAATAGTCTCCCTACTGGCATTGCAGTGAGGTCAAAACTTGTAGGATTTTCCCACAAGGTTTGAGACATTCATTGCAAAAATATTAAAGCCTTTTGTTATTTCCGATTACCACTATCCCAAACAATAGTTGGAAACTGGGGATAACTCTGAAAGAGTAAAGCATGTATAGAATTGGTTGTTCAGAAATGGATTTGTCATACTATTTGGAGATCAGGGAAAGTCATGGCCTTCATAATCAAATGATTAAAATACAGATTTTTGAGTACATTTTTTAAAATTTTGTTCAGAGAAGTTAACTGGTTTACATTCTAAAGGTAGTGCTCCAGCACAAAGCTCTCTTGGAGTGATCAAAGAATTCTAAATATCACATATTTTTGAAGGGATGGATCCAGAGACAAATTTTGGGAGGAGAAATTCAAAATGATTTGCTCTAATATATCATATATATTTCAGAAAATGTCACAGGCTACACTCAGCTCATGCTACAATATGAGTTTATTAGTTTTAATGATTAGGTATCCAAAAATATTTTTCTTGAAGGTTTTGAGACTAGTTAAAATTGATACTTACTGAAAAATTTTAGAAGAGGAAATTTCCCTCATTTTCCACCCTGTGTATCTGCACCAGAGTTTTGGATTTTTATCTGTCAAAATTATATAGATAAAAAAAAAATTGAAAAAAAGAGCATGTGGAAGTTTATGATCCCTGCGATTCTCATCTCTTAATACACAATTACTGAAAGGGCCAGTAAATGGAAACCAGCAAGTAGTAAAATGAAGGTTTCATAGGCATGCACATAGGAAGGGCCAGGGAGACCATGACTTCCTCTAAAACAATTTGGAAGGGGCCTTGTAGACCAATATAATAAAACACCTAAACTTACTTAAATATGTTCAATACCTGCTTTTCCCCTTTTCCCTAACAATTTTGGAAATAATTATACATATTGGAAAGAGGCTCTCCAAGACAATTGTCACCCGTGAAAATGGTTTAAAGTGAAATCAATTGTATTTATTAAATTTATCATTAAAATTATAATTTCATTCTCCTTTTAGTATGTTTTTTTATTTTTTTTTAATTTTCTAGTAAAATGTCTTTTGTAAATAAAAAAATTCAGTAGAAAAGGGGGCCAGAATGTAGTTAGCCCTTGCTCTTGGTTTAGGCTGTAGATGCTTATGCTGGTTACATATAGAGAATTCATTTGTTAGAAATGTTAAATCTTTGTATGACAATAGGATGTCAATTAGGGATTACAATCATGTGAAACTACTTGCCACAAAAAAAAATTGTGTTCATTATTTGGTTTCATACCAACAAATAAAATAGTATATTCCTATGAAGAAGAGTTTTCATCATAGTCAAGTCTTCTTGGTGAGTTTTTCTCTTTTCTTTTTCCCAAATCATGTAAAAACTTATAGAACAATTTGAATGAAAAATAACAATTAACAATATGAAACAATTCGGTCTACAGACTTTCATTACAAATCATAGAAACAAAATACATTAGATGCTTCTGAATCTGTTGCAGATTGCCTATATTTCAAGCTATCAAGATTGTTTTGATTTCATGAGTGTCGGGAACAGTGTTTCTCGTACCCAAAATTACTCCTTTTATTTGCATTCACTTGAAAGTCAAAACTAACAACACCCAACAAGCTATAGAATACAAGACATATTAAAGTTTTCATCTTTTCAGGAATTCATAAGTTTCATTAATAACGAGAGTTGCCAAATAATTTACATAGTTGCCTTAATAAGTTTAACTGACTCAAATTTCACATACAGATACTGAGTTTGGTATCATCGATTTTTATTAGGTAGTACTTAGAAAATAATTTTATTAACAATTTAAATTAATTAATTAATTTAAAAAAATATATAACAATGGCAATGACATTTTTAATAGGACAATGGCAACAATAGAAAATTGTTGGATACAAAATAGTTCTATTCAACTTCAACTTTGAAGGTACCATGGAGTAAGGATGCAAGTTTATATCAAGGTGAACAAGAAGAGGAAATAAAAGGGTGTAGTTGCAGAGGGTTCGTATCCTTTATCCTAACGAAAGAAACTGAATCGGCTCACTACCGCGAGAATTTAACGAACTGCAGAACCCACAGAGGAGAGATACAGAATATCTTTGTACTCTTGTCTTGCTGTTGGTCGTAGTTTTGCGGGCATTCACAGGTACTCATCCCGCCTCGAGTTTATTTACTGACGTGTAGTGCTAGGGAAAGGGGGAGGGGTGGGGGAGGATCCTCTCGCTACCCCAGACGAGCTGTTGTTCGAAGAGGGAGGATGGGGAGGGTCTTTGTACTCAATGTCAGAAACACGGCTCCCCGCCAGCGCCGGCGGTCTTATTTATAAACCCAAACTTATAAGGCGCAGTGACGCTTCGCTACTGCGCGATACCAACGATTCAATGACGCTCCGGCAATGGGTAAACGCATAATATAAAACATCCTTCTGTCAGTCCATCGCATTATTTTCATCGGGTTTTAGGTCAAAGTATTTTTGCCAAACACTTTTAACTTGACATTTTGACATTTCTCTCCCCATGTCGAAGTTTGGTGACGAGGCACTGGTTTTCAGGCAACACAAATTAATATAAATCATCTTTAAGCCTGTAAAACGTATAATTTCCCATTGTAATTCTAACTACTTAAATAGAATGCCGTCAATCGTTCTTCGCTTTCGTTCATGGATCTCTCAACCTCAAAGTTGACTCGTTGCGATGAAAGATAAAACCCTAATAGAGGAGAATTAGTGTTGTACTAGTATATAGGATTGGGTACAGTGATATTCAGTTGAAGATGTATTGTACATGGTCTTGGTTACTTCCCCATATAACTAGATTTTAGTTACGTCACTGGTCACGTGAACATTCGTCCAAGTCAATCGGCAAGTCAAGGTATGATTCTATGGTCTCTCGTGAAGTGTTGTGAAAAGCGGTGAAGAAATTTCTTGATGGGATTCTTGCCTATTGTGATGGTGTACGAGTATGCAGAATGAAGGTAAGAACATTTCTTTAAAACATATAATGGTGACCTGTATGTAATAATTGATGTAGTACTTTACTAACTTTCTTCCCCAACTTTTGTTACAATTCGTAACAACTTTCGATTACAGCCACCTACTGGCTTGGGACTTGAAGTTGGTGTTTATGAATTGTTGTTAAGAAAACAAAATATAAAGTCTTCTTGAAATGGATTTGACAAGATTGATAAATATGTACAATATATCATGAGCTTGTGATATCGCTACTAAAACCTGGAGAGCTAGCAAGAGATACAGATGCCGACGTATTAGCGGCGTATTGCTGCGGTAAAATTCTTTTATGTAGATTAATTCATTGTCTCATCAACTTATACTATACCTGAAGATTTTCTATAGAAAATATTATGTCTGAGCATCGTTCGAAATGTTTGAACAGCGGCCCATAAATTAGGTTAGTTAAGACTAAATGCTTCAAAAATGCTTTCACAAATAAAGAAAAACCTAGTTTGCTTTGATCTAATCTTTTCAACAATCCCGAATTTAATAAATGTCCACAAAAGTATTTATATTTTGGGTAGTGTTTTTATGAAGTAATGACAATTATTGAAGTGTAAATTATGGATCATGAAAGTTTTGACAACCTCATGTTCAAGTAGGCATTAATATCTTCCTAATTTGGAACTTGTGAATTTTGATATTGAGCTGTTGTCATCATGTGGTTTTTGACAGGAAATATTTAAAATTAAAGTCACAGTGAATAACTTTTCAATTTATTGGCCAAAGAAACTTGTATATTATTTTTATTGATGACATCTTTAATTAACAGACCAACTTTTCTTCTTCAAACAATGTACATATTACAGGTGGACAGAATTTTAAAATTGCTTTAAGAAGATAAGAGTCTGTTAATAAAAAATAATTTGGTTGGTAGAACAACAGACTTCTCTATAATAGCTCACAATATTCCTAAGGACAAGAAAAGAAGTCACAAATAGTTACAAGAGGTAAAATTTTGAAAATACTACATACTATTTGTTATTCATTCCCTAAGGGAAGAAAGAAAGCTCAACAATGAAAAAAAATGTTGCAACATTTTTAAAGAGATCAATTTATCAAGAGGAAATATTTTAGAGGAAAATATCTCACAGGAATAAAATTGTTACAATGAAAATTAACATAAAAGAATTCAATACATTTTTCAATTAAAACAAATGTTACTACAAAATCTACCTTATCTAACGTTATTTGAAAGATACAGTACTATAATTAGCAAATTTTATTACTCTTAATTTGTTTTTAGATAGGAAAATATTGGCTGCTGGAATAAGTACTTCCTTACAAAATATTTAGATATTTTATCTTCTACGTCGCACTGCAGAGTTAAATAGTTTATTAAGCATTTACATGTTCACATTAACACCGGTTGCGATGCTGTCTTAAATATTTCCCAATAAAAGGTTTTTCCGTTTTCTTAAAGCCCTTGGGCAATGCAAAAGAATGGGTTCACAGTTTTCCCCCCACAGCATAAGGAACATATATTTATATTTTTTCTGTAATTTATCGGCTGAGCTGACTCGGGCATCAACTGATGTCACTGCAACTGATGCCAAGTCCCGAAAGTTGCAGGATTTTCGACGCTAGCTTGGTCAAATTCAGCCGCTGTCGTGAGAATTCTAGCGGCTGGCTGCTCTGATTGATAGTTTCCCGTGGTTTCTCCGATCAATACCAGGCAAATGCTGTGGCAGTATCTTAACAAACGGGCCGTGGGCAATCTTTCCTCCCTCTTACCTGTTGCATCTTCACTTCTTATACACACGTTTACACGCACTTCACTACTACGCATGTTGGAAGATTAGTGAGGAACTTAGAGCTTGTCCCAGCTGAGGCTGGTAGGGATTCCGGAAGGGGGAAAACAACAACCCGACATAGACCAGCCACCGTCCCTGAAAAACATGTCTTGCACTTACTGAACTAATGACGATAGCAGTTAACGCGTCAAGAAACACGAGATAATCAATCTACTGTATTATTGTTATGTTTTTAGTTTCGGATCCTGAACTACGCTAGACCTCTACTTTCACTAATTTTTACTTAATTCTTAAGTTCTCTCTCTGCATCTGTCTTTAAAGTTACTTTTTCGAGTGTTATCTCTAAGCTGCCCTTGAAAACTGGGTTTCTCTTATTTTCTCGATATCTGCTATTCCGAGCTTCTGAGCTTTCCGTGAGTCATGGGAGACCCGCCGTAAGTTTAAATTCTTCAGCTCTCGATAGCACTTTAATGCCACTTCATTTTTTGTCAATTTTAAGGCAGTATTTCTAACATTTCCACGGATGGTGACCACTCTAATGTTCTTACGCTTGTTCCGCCAGGGGCGCTGCATCTCGAAGGGAAGTTCCTTGTGGAGGAAATCCCTCGCAAGCCAACGTATAGGTCGGTGTCTAATCTCACCATCCAGATGGGCAGGAACAGCGCTATCTACCGCGATAAAACACTCACTTCAATAACGGGTTTAATGACCATAGCAGTTGATGTGCCCGTGAACAACAATCAGTCGAACCTGAGACGTCACTTACCACGGTCATTTCAGCATTACTACCTTAAGCGAGCGCCGTCGGTGTTGTCGGCCATTTTCTTCAATGTTTCTTTGGCATATACACAGGTCGTCTGATTGTGTTCTTCTTATTCAATATTAGTATTCAAATGATAATTATAACAGCTATAAGTACATCTATAGTAATCTGCCGGAAAGTATATTGAATTTATGAAATATGTTTATCAAAAATCGCCTTCAGCTCAGGTCATTAAACAAACAGTAAAGTAAGTTACCAAAACAAGAAAAAACAAATTACCAAACAAAGAAAAAATGAAGATTTTGAAACATAGGACAGTTAAAAAAAGAAACATTAGGCCAAAAGTAGACTAATTCATTGAATGGTAACTTGTATTACAAACTATAGTCTCGACGAGACACATCGACAATAAAGGTGGGAAGATCAGAACCTCACCATGATCACTCATTATTTTACGAAACCTCTGTGTCTAAAAAGATCTCTCGATGCAGGATTTCACTGAGGTCGACCGAATTCGTCTTCATTTCCTGTTGGTGAAATATTAAACCAATCGGAATTCAAAGACCTATGATCGGCAGCCGCTCCTTTGATAATTATCTTCGGCAACATTGATCCTGCTCGTGGTAAAAAACTACGATGCTGACAAGTTGTCAGCGATTCCACGAAGGGACAACGATGCTATCACTTTGATGTAGCACTTAAAAGATTTCCCTACAGGCGCGTTTGCCCAGTGACACTGCTCCAATATGCAGCGGCCACGACGGCGGGGGCGAACACGCAAAGCAGGAGGGGGAGGGGAGAGCGCGAGGCGAAGTGGTGAGGATTTTGTGTGTGTGTGGGGGGGGGGCGGGATGTTATCCAGGAATGAGACTGGAGGAATGGCGAGGGCATCGAAGGTGTTGAAGGCAACAAGAGGGTGACGGAGGCCATGAGTGAGGCGGTGGGACGGTGATGTTGGAGGGGAGGGCGATGGGACGGAGGTGAGCGATGGGGGGGGCGCGATGGGGACAGAGACTCTGCCATGGGGTGGGGGACTTGGCGAATGGGATCGTGTGGGTGATGGATGATGGGGCGGGACCTGCGCTTGAGGCGGCCGAGAGGGACGGGGCAGTAATGAGGAGGAAGACGTATGCGGCGGACGGTGATGTGGGCGTGGGCGTTTGGGAATGCGGGATGGGGACGGGGCGGCCGAGATGGCGTGAACGGTATGGAAGCAGCAATGGGACGGAAAGGGTGAAGGAGAGGCGTTTCTTGGTGCGGTGAGGAGACGGTGGTGGCCGCAAAGGAACGTGGGGGGCGGTTTGTGGCTCCTCGTGGCGGGGGGGGGGGGTCGGTCGAGGGTGGCCGAGACAGTGTGAATGATGTCGCTGCTGAGAATCCAAGGAGAGTGGCACGCGAGGGTGAACAAATGAGGGGGAAAACAATGGTCGACAGGGTGCAAGAGTTCAGAGGGGCGACTGAGGTGCAGGACATTAGGGAAGCGTCCGACGAGACTGCAATATGATTGCTCTCTAATATAGTACACTGCAATTGAACAAGCGTGGCTCTTCTCTGGGTAACTGTGAAAATCTCTTGAGACAATCAGAATAACACAAAATATTAGACAAGTTGGAAATGAGAAAAAAGAAATTGCAGACTTGAGTATTTCCAAAACGAACCGAAGTAAAAGAAATGTGAACTGCCTCGGTCGCTGGAAGTTGTAAAAAAAGGCTAGTATTCAATAAATGGAGAGTAGTTTTTGTTGCGGTTGGCTGAAATATGAATGAGGATACTCATATTTAAAGCTATTGCGAATACTCTGTATGGGGTCACTAGTATGAGAGTATGGTTACTTGAAAAATGTATATTAATTGCTTTCAGCTTTGTTACAGAGAAAACGTTAGTAGGTATTTATCTGTATGTGAGATTGACAGACGTGTGCGACTGACAGATTTCTTAGAGCTGTTAAATATACTATGCTATTAAATATTTGTTGTGTCTGTTGTCATTAAACAGCAACGTTTTTGATATTCTTGGTATGTAAAGAATTCTTTTTCAGTATGTACTATACTGCAGGTATACCATACTATTACTATACTTCGCTATTACTAGAATTTTTGCTGTGATGTTTGAGAGTATTTTATTAGTTGTTGTTAGGAAGAATGCGTTCTACTTTTGGAAAACTAATTTGTCTGGTTTTGTTCAGAATTTTGGCTGCTGCAGGGCACTACTCTGAACTAAAATCATTAAAAATTAAAATTTATAGCTCTGTGTTTTCGGATCTAAGGCTGTTCAAATAAAGAAACTTCAGAAACGGCAGAATGGTTGCGCTTGCTTTATATTTTAGGGAAAAGAAAGGCTGTATTTCAACAATATTTCAATTTTTGAGTTTCAAAAAATTCTTAAGCTGTCAAAACGTACAAAAGATGCATACTCCTGAGCTTAACACTTTTATCGAAACTACTCTGAGGCAAGCTACATTTCATCTTGGGGAGAAAAAAAATTCGGTACACCGTTTCGAATCTGTTTGGATTTTTTATATCCACAGGTACCTACAAAACAAGGTAAATCTCTACAGTCCAGTACTGTTAGGGTCATTAAAATGTGGAACGTACCAAAGGTCACTAATAGTATTTCTTCTCTTCATAGCCTGAAAGAAAGGTTCGTATTGTGATTGCATGTCAAGATGGTTTGTGCTGAGGCTAAAGGCAATGCGCGAAACGGACATATTTCCGCATTGTACTTAAATACGTATTATAGTAATTTTCGTTAAAATTGTTCGTTTGTTATAGTTAATAACGCCAGTCCGGTGTAAAAAAATTAACGGACGCGAGTGAAGATTGTAAACGCGAAAGTCAAGTTTTATAACAGTTACCGGCAACGTGTGTTTAAATAGTTTTAGTAACGCACGGCCTTTTGATAAAAAAAAACATGTGAATAAGATACAGTGCTTTTACATAGGGGTGCCATCCTTGGCTTCAGATCGTTCGTTTCAAATTAATTTATGAAGCCATTGCACATGTTAAAAATACATGTAAATTCTTTTCTGTCGCCTAAATGATTGAAAATAATTAAAAAATAATTAAAGACTAATAATAGACTAACAAAAAGGAAAAAATCAATGTAACGAGATTGATATATTTTAAATCCAGTCAAACTACGTATAATTCCGGTTATGAGATAAATTTGTGTGATAATCATAGCACCGATAGGGTTACGAAATTTCCTATTTTATACATTATTAACTCACGATCACGGGAAAGATAAGAACTTTCATAATTGATTTAGTTTTATAATTGATTCACTTTTGTAGTTCAGAAACGTAGTAGCATCTGCAAACGATTTCTTCAACAGAAGCCCCGTTCTCTGCCGCTTGTTATAGTGTTTGGGCTTGTTGATCGGAAGACTCAGTTCACTCCAGTTGAAGCTGTTTTTCTTTTAGAATAATGTGTAATCCCACTTGGTGACCTTATCTTGATAACCTTAATATATCACATAATAGCTTAAATTCTAAACATTACCTGCAATACAGTTTGCACTGCGTAATTCATTTTTATGACTCATTTAATATATTTCTGATATTATATTTTAAAGAGTACAAAACCTTTAGCATTATTTCCTATAACATTACACTGCAAAGTTTACTGTTGTTTCTGAATCTGACAGAAATTTCGTATTTTATGATATAAGAAAGTATTATTCTGTAGAAATGTAAGACTAATTGCCTAATGTATTTCAATGTTGTAACACTAATGTAACTTTCATGTCTCAAATGAGAGAATTCAATCTGAGTAGCCCGAGAGACTGCTGGAGTATTGTGATAACGCAGATGTTAGACCAAAGCCCGAAATGGGTAGCCGCGAAATCGGAAAGTATGAAAATAGATTTTTATCATTTTTTTAAACGTACTCCAATAGATGAGAAGTTTCTGCCGCTTCAAGCCACTAATATATACTTTTATACATTCGAACGTTATTTGATGTCGATAAAAAATAATACCACAAATTGAGAATGCCGTAGGTGATTAGAGCGCCTACGAACTGAACACCTCGGTGCGAAGTCCGAAACCATTTTTGGGCATGAACGATTGGCCCTGGGTTTCGTGAAAGTGTCGGGCCGCGAGAGTGCCTCGCATCGGTAGATTGGTATTACGTTGATTACTTCATATTCAGAGATGAATGGTAACTGGAAAGAAGAAAAACGATAGAAAGGAAAAAAACAAAAACAACCTCAACGTACTTCTAGGTTTGTGACTCTAAGTTTCGATCGAGTATTTCGACCTGTTTTCCTATGTTACTTATAGCAAATTTTGTAATGCTTTCACTCTATAACGGCGGGCAATCGTAACAAAGATATGAACCTCAAACTTTCGAAAACCGACATGTTATTTGAATCTACCGAATACTCTGTTTCACAAGCGAACGGAACTCCTCCTTGCCCGCGAGCAAGATTTCTGTTTCATTTCTGTGTAATTACACCCTTGGGGCGGCGGCATGGTGTTCGTTCACCTTCCCGGTCCCGCCGCTGCTTCGCCGGCAGGTTGATGAGGACGACATCAAGGGCGCAGGGAGGCGAGCGGAGACAACGTGTCCGCGATGGAACGATAACCGGCGACGGCTCCGAGCAAACTAATACAACCTCCCCTTCCTCCCCTCTCCTCTCCCCGTTCCCTTGCCTTCCCACCCCTCTGCGTGCGTTACGTGGCCGACACGATCATCAACTGATTACCCAAGCGACGGCGCCCCAGTCGGTGCTGGGATGGTATGTGACTAATTGTTCATTTTGTTGAAGCTACTGATGAGGGAGTATAATTTATTTACCTGGATGGGATAATCAAGGGTTTCCGGAATGGAAGCACGCGGCCCCGGCCGCGTCACGTAAGGCGGACGATAAGGCTGCCGCAATCATCGTTATCGCGCGGCCGCCGCCGCCGCCGCCGCCGCCGGAGCGATTCCGTCAGCGCGGGCTCGCGTGCTGCTGCGACTCGACGCTGGCGCCCGCCGAGGAGAGAGCGCGAGGAGCCCGTGCGAACGGTTCATTTGACGATCGCGAATGCGTAATTACCGAGGTAAATATGCGACAAGGATAAAAATGCTCGACAGTCAAATTATCGAGCGAGTATCTAACTTCGCTTGGGTATAATATATCGGGTGACGTCAATCTCGAAGTGTATGAGAAGATGTGTAAATAGCGGCGTCGGATGCCGAATTATTTAATAACGATCCGTGATGCCACGGATATTCAGCAACTCGTCACACCGCGAGTTTCTGGATGGGGTTATGCAGAGGCATTTTAGAAACAAAATGTTGAATAGCAAGGTAATGAGGTTACATATTTCTGAAAAGCAATGAGCAAAATAGAACAAGGAATACAAAATATAATTTGTTTCCTTGAATTAATAGAAAATGAAAATAAATAAGGCTCTCTTAAATAATGTGTGACACACTTGGTAAAAGTTATTTTATTTTGCTCGTAGGATTGCGCCACTCGGCCTATCGACCTCGGGATTCGGTTTTTCGTACTCGCAAAATATAATGACACTTTTACCATTTGTATCATATCTAACCCTTTTTGATTTCTTCACTATCGATTGTGAAGATCAGCGGCAGATTTTCTAGGGGTGCTCCCGTTTCTCTTCCTCTCATTTGGTTGGAGGTTGGAATTTGGGTTGGAGGGGGGTGGGGTGGAGCGGAGCCATGCCCTTGTGTTGTGGTTCCACATACAGATGCACTGGCCGGGAATGGGAATCTACCACCCGGTTGCCCCCATTGCTAGTGGCACTCGCGTCGTTAGCAAAGGAGACGGATTGGAGTCTCTGTGCCGTGCGGGTGTCCACAAGTGGGCTCTTTGCTACGTCGTGGCAGTGATCGATTGAATGATTGATTGAATGGTGGTTTCGGGAGCGTCAACGGATAAGGTCATAAGTTCTGTAAGTGTAGTGCTTTTTTATCACGGGAGGTGGCGGGAGATATTTCCCTGACCTGATGCCGAGATCCGGCGGCGATCTACCCGTCAGCTTGCGGGGTTTTCCTCAACCAGGTATCTCCCAGCGGGGCACCGTCCCAAACGGTACAACCTGTAGCTCCCGAATGGCCTCCCGACATATGATGTAGTGTAGTATATAAAAGTATTAGTGTAATATGGGGTGTAAATAGGACAAGGACGGGGGAGGAAAGATTGCGTGCGGTCCGTGGCCCGTTTGTGAGCTCCGGTGTTAGTTTAGTGTTTATCAAAGAATCCTGGAACAACTACCGATCAGAACAGTCGGCCGCAAGAATTCTCCTTCAAACGACTGGTGAACTCGACCTATCTATCTTGTGTCGAAATTCCTGCCACTGTCTTGACTCAAACCTAGGACCTCCTGGTCAGAGGTATTGCAGAGACTTCAATGCCTTGAGCCACCTAAGCCGGTGCCAGCCCCTGACACTCATATGTATGGAGTGGGGTATTTGTTCCGAACGCAGTGAACGACGATAACAGCACAGCTACAAACACGGAAATCTGGCGAGTCTCGAGCTGGCGTGGCGCTCCGAACCAGGTTATGGGTAGATGAGTGCATTGCGACGCGTGTCACGTGCTTGGATATCAGCCCCACGTGCTTGGATATCCTGCGGGTGTACTTCTACACTCGCGGGATGTGTGGGTAAGAGCCATTGTTCACGTGGACACCCTGTGGGTGTGAATCCTCTCTGGTAAAGTACAAGCTGTGTGTGATTGTAGACCACACGAAGGCTATACTGCCTGTCATTCCAACATTGCTTTATTTAATTTTTTCGAGGCAACTCGGTGTAACTCATGAGTGGAGTCGCGTCATTATTGGCCGAAAAAAAGCCGAGAAAATATCCTTGATTGACCGCGTGATGTCGCTGAAGTTCAGTTGTGCTTCTTAGCTGCTCACGTTTTTCGTACCTATCTCCACGACGCTTCCAACATTAGAGTTGCGTCTCGTTCATACTGTCTTCATGGTAGTTACAGTTACAAAGATATCACACCGGCAAAGGTGGCTCAGGGCATCAACTGATGACATTGCAAGAGCTCTGACCGGCAATGACTAGGGTTCGAATCACGACGGATATTCGGCAACAGCTAGAATTCAGCCACTGTCAGGAGGAGAATTCTAGCGGCCGGCTGTTGTGATGGGTAGTTATCCGTGGTCTCTTCGATCAACACCTGGCGAATGTCGGAACATTACCCTAACAAACGGGCCACGGACCGCGCGCGATCATTCCTTCCTTTTGCTTGTCCTAACATCACCTCTTACATAGATACCCGCATATGCACTACACTATCGCACATGCCGGGAGCTCAGTCGGAATCTTAGAGCTTGTCACCTGGCTGGGGCGGTGCCACGATGGCGAGAGATACCAAATTGAGGAAAATCCCCACAAGCCAATGTAGGTCGGCGCCGGATCTCTCCATCCAGCGGGGGAAGATCACCGCCACCTCCCGCGATGAGAACATGCTCTAAACTTACGGGATAATGACCTTAGTCGTTGACGAGTCAGGAATCACTAATCAATCAATAAAACAAAGCTATCAACGATAATACTTTAGCATTATTTCGTCCTGTGTGGTTTTATCAAACGAACCCAATAAATTCGTTTATACTGTTTTTTTATTCGAATTTCAGAATCTTCGATTTATACATCGAAGTTTCGTAGGAAACCAAAGAGAGGGATTTCTCTGTATGATCAAAGGTGACCGGCATCATAGTTAACGCGCTCAGGGCTTCATTTGGCCTTAATCCGGACGGGATGGCACTGCCACGCGAGTAACTTCCGCGCGCCGAAAGCGACTAGACTTCCGGGAGCGGGGGTTGCGAGAGGGGTCGGGGCGGGGAAGTACCTCGCCCCCCACGCGATGCCGAGCAGTGATAGCTGGCCGCTTTACAACCCATAAAGCCTCGACACGAAGACACAGGCCGGCGGTGCTGGGAGCGCCAGCGGGGACGGGGGAGAGTTGTGTTGGCGGGGGGTGGGGGTGGAGTTGGCAGTGGTGGTGGGGACTGCGTGGGCGGCGGAGACAAGAGAAGGGGGAAGTTGCGGGGGGCGGAGGCGCTGTTGTGAGAGGTGGAGTGTTGTTGGGAGTAGTTGGTGATGGAGGAGGTTGGCTGTGCCGGCATGGACAAAAGGTGCCGAAGGAGGCTTATCGCTGATCAGAGCGAGTCCAATATGTTTATGTTCTCTGGCAATATAATTTGAAATTCCTGCATGTGAATATTTTAACTACTACGAGTATCGGAGATCCTTTGCTGACCTATATGTCGACTAGCACTGTTTCACTCTCCAGATATTTCCCTAGCTGGGCAGTGCCTCAGCCAGAACATGCTGTGTTGCATAAATAAGTTTAAATGTAAGTTTACGTCTATGTGTGCGTGAGAGAGGAGAGAACGAAGGGGGAGGAAGAAAAATCGCGCACGGTCCGTGGCCCGTTTGTTAGGGTACTACTCTAGCATTCACCTTGTATTGGTCGGAGAAGCTACAGGAAAACTAACAATAGGAGTAGTCGATCGCTAGAATTCTTCTCGAAACTGTAGTTGAATTGTACCTAGCTAGGTACCTACCCTCTGCGTCGAAACCTAGAACTACCTGGTCAATTGATGCAGAGGCAACGTTATCACTAAGCCATCTCGGCCAATGTGACAATACCAGAATACTTGGCTTAGGTCCTGAACAATATCTCTGCGACTACCACCAACCTCCGCACTTCACATATCTTCTGTTTTAAATGTTGTTTCGCGAAGTACTTTTCTATCTTGCACAAATGTTGAAATCAAAGAATAAAATACTAATTCTACATAAGCTTCTCTCTATCAAGCTTCATTATAAGTTTACTTTTTTAATGTCCGAAGAATCAGACGTTAGTTAAAATTTCTTGGGAACTTTCCAATTTTTCTATTTTAGGCATTGCGGCTTAAATGAAGTGAACCTCTCAGTTTGGATAACCATCTCTAGTAAATAACTTTCTAAATTTGACTAACCTTCAAAGGTACAGTGTCCAAATAAAAGAAATTTGTATCACTTTTTATAACTCGTAATATAAAAACTAAAATAAAAAAGTCATGTTAGTATCTTATTTTCAGCTACAATACACAGCGCGTGAGGTGCTAAAGTATTTCACTCATTTTCAGCAATGAGCAACAGAATAGATCAGAGCTTCTGCAGATCACACGCATTAAGGGCAGTAAATTTTCACTAAGAAATGTTTCGACGTATTCATGTCCTTTTAATGTGTCGGAAGTGATATATGGAACAACAGTAGAGGAATATGCAGGTGCCTATTCGTAGGGATTGTTACGAGAGTTAATGGCTTCGAATGACTGTTGCCCCAAAGTCTTATCAGATAGCGCATTGATTTCATATAACTGATCTCCATATCTAATGCGTCCAGGGCAGAAGAGGCGCCTTATTTTATGGAGATGGGCGATAGGTGGCGTCGCTGTCGGTGCCTGTGTCTGAGCTTTATCGTCGCGCATTTCCTGGAATGCATTAGAGGAGCATGAGAGAAGGAATCAGAGGACGTGGAAATCTACGCAGTGCATGGCATAAAAGTTATGGCAATCAGTGCGTATTCACGTATTTCTTGATAGAAATCTTCGTTCAGCACATTGCACATGTATATTCTCTCTGTGAAAAAGCTTGAGAATGGAGGAACCAATGTGAAACAATGATAACGTTCTATAATAATAATAACAACAATAATAATAACAACAATAATAATAACAACAATAATAATAACAACATTAATAATAACAACAATAATAACAATAATAATAACAATAACAATAATAATAATAATGGATAACTAGCTGCACTCTTCAGATTACATTTGCACAAAAGAAAGAACTGTTGAAAAGTTACAGCAGAAAAATACATGTGCACTATCAGAACTACCCAAAAATATTGTTTCATGGCGTTCAATATAACATGAGAAAGATTCACAAATTCCGAAAAAAATACAATATTTTTTTAATGAACACAGGGTTCAACATGTTTATGAAAATGTAATTGAAATGTTCTATATTTATTAAGATCTGGATGTCGTATATGATAGCAGGGTATAATGTCACTATCTACCGTAAAGCAAACACCTAATCCATCACACATAATTATAATATCTGATCTTTTTGTAAAGAGAGACGTGTTTCATTAATCACTTATTAATCTTTGCATTTAAATACAAAGTTCGAACGTAGAACCCCACACCCGCACACGCGCCGACTGCTTTCCATAAATCGATTGGAACTTGCACACCCAAACGATGTATACACAAATGACGTCAGTTAAGCGTTCACCGCATTACTGTTAAGAAATTATTAAAATTTAGTGTTTTTTCTGTAAGTCCACTGAAAAAAAAAACGATACTACTCGCGCATCCCAATTTCTTTCATGTAAAGCAAAAATCACGTTTGGTTGTGTGGAAAGCTCTGAATTCTTTCTAAACAACAACCCTTTGTGTTTTAAATATAAAGATAATAATTAAAATAACTAATAACATAACATTTAATTAAACGCTCAATAATAATAATAATAATAATAATAATAATAATAATAATAATAATAATAATAATAATAATAATAATTACAATAATAAGACGGTCCCGTGGCGCAAGCGGTTGCGGCAGCCGTCGGCTGCGCCAAAGCATTGAGTCATTTGGCCTCAAAATTACAGATTTTAAGGCTCTATAACGCTTTGTTTTATAGTTCTATAACTACATAGATTTCAACGACGTTGCTCGAGTGTTGCGGGTTGCAATTAACACGAATATTTAGATTATTGCGTTTTTTTTTTCAACAAATCCTTCATATTTCTAAAGTTAAAGCGGAATTCATGAAGTTTCCGCGAAATTGTATTTCTTCTTTATTGACCTCATTTATGGAAATTGTTGACGAGTGAGAGCAGCAAAAATTAACTGTACTGCTGAAATAATATAGGAAAGGATATGTGGTTCAGTAGAGGAAATGGACGAATTGCCCCGTCCCTTAATTGAAAGAGTCTTTCGCATCCGTAAAAACGTCGCCCCAGAGCAATCGCGCTACGTCTGGTGCGCGCCGCGCCACGCAGCGAGCGCCGTTCGTCGGCTTTGAAACCGCGTGGCCGCGTCGCACTGAGTGACAGGCGGCGGCGGCGGCGGCGACACGCAAGGCGTCGTATTGCGACGCGCCGTGTCCTGCCGGCCAACGAGGGAATGTCAACCTCCGTTACCCGCCACACGCACCGGCACGGAGCCCGCGCCCGCCGCCGGCTGCGACGCGGGAGCAGCGCACAGTGCGCGGAATCGCTGTTGCTGCCGGACGACCGTCACATTTCCCACTTGTGAGCGGCGGTTTTGCAGTAGGTACAGTCGACACCGGTTGTAGTGAAGTCGGATATAGTGAACGCACGGTTACAGCGAACTTTAAAGTCACTGGTCCTTTTTCAGTTACATTAAAAATAAGCACAAGAATATTCGGTTATAGCGAACTCTGAACCTCTGCTATAGCGAACGTAGGAAATACAATGTCCTGGAAATTACTTCCCTCCTAAAACAAAGTGTACGACCTTAGGGCCAACATAAGGCAGCGTGGAAAAATATCGTCGTTCAAAGGTCCTAATTGAAGTCTCTCCTCAGGTGGATGTACCGGACTCGGAATGAGGATTTTACTGACCACCTAAGCGAAAACGTATGTCGTGTTGCAACATTACTAGTTTCTTACTGCCCATTGTGATAGTTTGGCGACAGTTCTTCCTGAACTTTATTTCCACTGTAGATATTTTGTTCTCAAGTTCAGGAGATAATATCTATCTTTCTGAACCAAAAGTCACTGTAATTCTCACAAGAATCTCAAATATTCTTCTCTCGGTATGATTGGAAAGGTTATTATTTTAATATTCAGAGAATAGCAATTATGTTACCTGGCGTTCTTCAGTTGTTTTAAGACCATTATCCTTCTCGTACAGCTGACGAAATAAAACTCATTCATATTTACTACAAGTGCATGTATATGTATCAAAACAATTAATTACATCCTTACGTACAAGACAATTGTTTGCGAACCTGCATTACCCTGCACATTTCGTAAACAAGATGGTACATATATGCTTCAAGAATTGCATTCGCAAAATCTTACGTCTACTAGTTTTTTATGTCTACGGCTCATGTTCACACGTGTTCAGGCTACGTGAAAGTTACACCAGACAGGCAAAACAATTGCTCAAGGCCCACTGGCCAGTTGAGCCGCAGGGACACGGGTCACGCGCAAGACGTAGAGTTGAGATCTGGGAAAACTAGGTATGTAAATGCGGGGGGAGGGGGTGCCACCACCGCTTGATCCACCAACTGTTTTCTCACTCTTAGAGTCAAATAATACTGTTGAAGTCTTTTCTTATTACTAATTAATACCGGATGATGTACGCGAGAGGACTACTGATTTTGTCAACATCGAAATTTTACCTTTTTCTGCTGGTTTCGTTGCAATGCAAAGGAAATCGTAATTGCAAGTCGTCGCTTGCAAAGTCAATGGGTATTGGGAAGGTTGGTCGAGTGGTTATGTCGTGTTTCCGGGCGTGCCGATTGCTACGGTCATTAGCCCCGTGTGTCTGTGTAGTTCATGCTTTGTCATGGGAGGCTGCGATGTTCTTCCCCAATTGCAGGGTGAGGTCTGGCGCCGACCTGCACGTCGGCTTGCTGATTTTCCTCATTCAGGTATCTCCCACGAGCGGCGCACTGCCCCAGTAGGGATAATCTGTTACCTCCCAACATGTGTGGTAGTAAAGTGCATGTAAGTGGAAGAGTAGTGTGTGGAAGTGAGCGGTAATGTTAGAAGAAGGAAAAAGAAGGAAATATTGTGTGCGGTCCATGGCCCGTTTGCTGGGGTGCTGCTCCGACATTCGCCTGGTGTTGAGCGGAGAATCCGCGGAAAACTACCGATCAGAGGAGGCGATCGCTAGAAGCCTCCTTCAGACAACTACTGAATTCGACCTAGCTATGTAGTTAGTGTCGAAAAATCTGCCTCCGTCGGGATTCGAACCCTGGGATATTCCGGGCAATAATGGAAAGGGAGAAGGACGAGGGGAGGTGGTGTGCCCCGGTGATGCCCCTGACCTTCTACAGGCTACAATCTCTTAAGCTTGTTGAACCAGCCTCGTCTACATCGAAGCCTTTAACCTAGTTACGGTGGTCCTTAAGTTCTGAAATATACATATCAATAACACCCTAATCAACGCATTTATAAACAACCGTTTGATTAGAACAAGCAATCCTCACAATTTGTTGGTTATAACTGAAACGTTCATACTACCCAATTTATTTATTAAAGCGAATGATGAGAAAAAAAGTTGTTTACAATACAGGATTGAACTGACTTTTCCCCATTAAAGAAATTAGGTTCCGTCGATGAAACTCGTATTTTAATATCTTGTAGGTTAAATAAAAACTCAAAATATGTATCACTTATTTATAGATTTATTTATTTCAGTTTCGAATTCGTTTATTTATTTCAGATTCATTATTCAAGTTTCAATGAAGCATTTTTTCATTCAACTTTTAAAAAGGCCAACATTCAAACAACTGACACTATTAGCTCAACCTCTCGTATTTTAAGCCTAACAAGAGCGTTATTTGTTGATCCATTTATAATTTTCAGTCCCCAAGAAGGGAGTGGTTTTTTCGTGGTTTTTAGTGTGTCTTATTGTCGGGCTAAAATTGATCTTCTTTGCCATCTCACTTGTATACAAAATTATTCTACCTCAGTCATTAATAATTAGTAATGTCGTGAATCTATTGACTTCGGCACCTATTACCAATCAATTCAGAATATTTGGGTATATAGGTTCATTTTTGTCATCCTGGCGTGTTAAAATAATATTGTTTCGTCTGATTTTAATGTTATGATCTGAATAAACACCGATTAGAAAACTAATGTATTGCTACCTTCGTTCATAATTCAACTATGTAGGAAGTGCTTTAAAAGAGATAGGGAAGGGATCCTAGGAGTGAAGAAAACATTCGCAGATTGTACATCTCTTCCCCATATGTTACATAAGTTTTTTTTGTTTCTTTGGGAATAAATAAGTGAATGCTAAAGGGAATTTAAGCAAACGTCTTACCTTAATACCACCTTACTAGATCGTTATTTTTTTCTTCCCATTCCTGTGTCTGTCGTCATTAACGAGAATTGTCGCGCAAAGCTCGCCGGCATAATGAGATCCAATTAAAGCGGTGCCGCCGCCCGGAGCGACACATTTTTGGTGACACGAAGGCGACGTCGAGCCCAATTTACCATTTTGCGTCTCGCCAATGACAGCGTCGTTTTCCGGTTCGCGGATTTCTTCAAAAGAAACAGCCACCGGTTTAATGCATGATTGCGTCCGTCACCTGTCAACCTTCGAGGACAATTTTTGCAGGTGGGCATTAGGCGGGAATGCAGAATCTGGATGGCGGCGTCGTGATTCTGGAAAATGACTACCAGATTCACTGTTACCAACCGAAGGCAGATCGCTGAAACGGGAACTGGTGTGTGTTTTTAAAGCGCTTAAGGAAAGTTGTGCATCACATAATGTTTTCAACTTTCCGTGTTGTAATCTTGTTATCATTCTCTGCACTACCTGTTATCGAGCATTTGCTGCAAATACTGTGTTATCCAAGTTAAGTATGCATGTTTTCATTTGCAACTACAATTATACTGTGGCAAAAGTCATTTAATGTACTTAAAAAGTTTCGGGAAAGAGACATTTCGTTTCATAAATATTCAAAGTCATAAATTATTTCGTGTAAATTAACATTACTGAAGTCAGAGCTATATTAAGTAATATTTAGAATCAATTCTTGTAACGCAGGGCGCATATCATCTACTTTATGTTAATGTGCCAGTTCTTAACAAAAAATTGCTTTTATCTTGTGCACTTTGATATTTGTTGTTGACTTTCGACCTTTGGGATATTGAAATATCTGTGGTAAGCAAAAGTAGTTCATTGAAACACTTGCATTGGAGCTTAAAGGTTTTGTAACGGTCTTGTAGAGGTCTTCATCACCTCTTCGCATTGCTTCTTGACGACTTTTTCATTTATTGGAAATATCATTAAATTAAGTGCATAATTCAGTGAAAATTATATGATCGTGTCATCAGGAAAAAAATCTAAATAAGTTCAGCAGAAACAGCAAACCTATTTTATTTAGTTTTTCATTTACAAATAAATACTACCTTGTTGCATTAAATACTATCTTTAACAATATTTGTAATAATATTTTAGAAAGAGAATTTGCTCTGATTTATTTAATTTAGAATTATTTAATTTGGATCAAACATATTGTGTTTTCTCTGAAATCAGAATAGAAATTAGTCTCCTATGGAATATGATTATCTCTATTATTGCAAATAATATCATAATAAAAATTGAATGTGGATGTTAATGAGAAGTTAATAAAACTATTCAAATGAATGTGACAGGAATTAATTAACATTATGAAAATGTAGAGATGACCGAGAAGTACATGACGGACAAAGAAAATATTAGGTTATGTGTTAAATTTATGACAATTCGCAAGTATAAATGTAAGTAATGAACAAACATTTATATATTATAGTTAACTGAAATATATACAAAAACTTATTTGAAAGTGAAAATGAAGCCCAAATAAATTAAGTTGCGACAAGAAAATTTCATTATATAAATATTAAGCCACCCATACCCCAGCTTAGAAGTAGAAACTGAAATTTTAAGTTTTTGTGAGAAATTTGTTATTCTTGCGGCCATGTCAGTTTCGCAGCCAAGTCGATTACGGCCACGAAGTAAAAGCACGAACGAGAAAGTAGTATTGATCCCTCCCGCAGAAAAATAGCGTTTTTCACACCTATTGTCTACTGCCTCACCTCCGCCGAAAGTCGTCAACTCATTAGCGGCAGTGGCCAGGTGCTCCAATCACACGCTGCGAGGCAGGGGGACTCGCTGTCCGCAGGGGGAGCGCTCCTTCCCAGCTGCGAACTGAAGACTCTCTCCCACCGCCGCGCCGCGCCGCCCCGCCCGGCGCTGCCGAGGTTTACGTCCGAGGAGAAATCAATGGAGGGGCTCATGACTTATGCAGGTGTTTGTCGCCGCCGCCCCGCCCGTCCCCCTCCTCTCCTACTCCTACAGCTCGCCCGTCCAGCCCGCCCGTTTCGTACCGTCGTCGCCGCCGTCGTCCGCGCCGTCAGCGTCCCCGCCCGCACGCGTCGCAGCCCGTCCCGTACGCCCCGTCCGTACGGCACCGTCCGTACGCCCCGTCCGTACGGCGTCCCGTACGGTCCGTACCGCCCGTCCGTAGCCCGTCGTACCGCCCCGTCCGTCGCCCGTCCCGGTCCCGCCGTCGTCCCGTCCGTGCGTCGTCCCGTCGTCCGTCCCGTCGCCCGTCCGCCCGTCAGTCCGTCCGTCGTCCCGTCCCGTCCCGTCCGTCGTCCGTCGTCCCGCCGTCCGTCCCGTCCGCCGTCCGTCGTCCCGTCCCGTCCGTCCGTCGTCCGTCCCGTCCGTCCCGTCCGTCCGTCCCGTCCGTCGTCCGTCCGTCCGTCACCGTCCGTCCCGTCCGTCCCGTCCGTCGTCCGTCCCGTCCCGTCCCGTCCCGTCCCGTCCCGTCCCGCACCGCCCCGTCCCGTACCGCCCCGTCCCGTACCGCCCCGTCCCGCCCAGCCTCGCCCAGCTCAGACCCGTGGCTGACAATCACGTGCGCCGTCGCGCCGCCGTGCTTTGCAGGGGCCTCACCTGCTTCCGCCGCCTTCCGGGCGGGGCGGTGTGTTCTTGGTCGTGCGAGGGGGCCGTTACGTAATTTTCGTAAGGCTGGACTGTAAGGTTCGTTCATGCCAGTGGACGGCTGTTCTGACAGGTTCTAAAAGTGTTGAGCTTTCCGAAGACCGCGTCGTTCAGCGATATGTGTTTCAGTTTCAGGGTCAGTTTCGGGAGGTTAGGATAGTTATCAGGTGATTTAGTTTTTTCCGATATCGTCACTAAATATAATATTATAAAATGGTATAAAAAGTATGTTAGAATGTTAATAGGAATTATCTGATAGATGGAGTCAAAGTCACTCTTTCATCAACATTCGCAATATATGGAATCTGAAAGACTAATTCACTTCAGTAATATTTTCTAATGAGATAAAGAAAGAATGCGAGAAAAGTACACTTAAAACTTTATATTTAAGGAAAATGTTCTTAAATATAAAGTTTGAAGAGTACTTTTCTTGCATTCCCGCTATAAAAATACATTGGTTTCTTGCCAACATTTTCTAATTGTAGGAATGTCAAAAATAATACTCCAGCATAAATATCACAACTCCAGCAAAAGTTAGCAAACGTTTGAAAAATGAATGCGAATTCTTTCTACGTGTCACTCACCGACTCCACCTCGTATTAGTCACCGACTCCACCTCCTCCGTAATATGATTTTGCAGAAATGAGTGTCAAACTAATCGCCCACGTGACAGAACAGAGACTAATATCCACATAACTCAACTGATCAGAGGACCGAGAAGCCACACTTAACGGCCGACGCACTTTGAAGTAAATGAGTTGTAGCTAAAAATGGCTAATAAGAAGATACTAATTTTCAAAGAAATTATAGTTCTGATTTTTATCAAAGTTTTTCAAAAAGTGTTGAATGCCACATGACCAATATCACAAATGACACACGATTTTGAAAACATCGGCTGTCGCCTCTGTTTACAAACTTTAAACCACATGCGCTATTGACATAATAACATTAAAAACTATTCAAGACGATGGGCGAAGTCTTAAACGATTCAGGAATACTTATCGGAATTGAAACGTGTCTTTGAGTTCCTCGAAACATTCAAATACTCGGGCACATGCGACCACCTGGCGCTTGACGAGGGTATGACACGTCGGTTGTAAAACTTTCTCGATATATTGCATGAACAGTGGTGGAGGTAGCAACGGTGATAGTTTTCCAACAGGTGATATTACCTCATACTTGTTAAACGTGGTTTGTCTACGGACACCTCAATGAATAATATTAATAGTATTGTGAACACGTTTACACAATATGTAAAATGTGTATTTCCGATTGCATATTTTATGTTCAATTCTTTTATCTAAGAACATTTAATATTTGACAAAATGTGTAAGAAAAGGTAATATTTTGCCCACATTTTCTAACACTACGTGTTTAGTACGCTAATTGCAGGGCGAACTCGAGAAATAACATCTTGGAAAGTTTACCAACTGTGGAAAAAGTCCTTCATGATTTCAAAATATGAGAGGTAGTTTGCGATGGCAACAAAAGAGACTGAAACTTCAAAAAAATTCTATAAGATTGACTTTGAGATTATCCTAATTTATAATTTGTCTGAAAAAAATTGAATACCTTGTTTGTAAATATCTTCCATTGCTTAGTTATTTTTTCACACTGTAACATATTCCATCCAATTCAATTAAAGCAAAACTTCAATCTTGATATAAATGTGATAAATATTTACAGAATTTAATCACAGTCTGACATGATATTAATCCAAATGATATAACTCAGATATTATAAAACGTCTAGTACATTCTTTAAAATATCTTCTCACATACGTTCATCTGAATTACCCACATTCGCCGTCAAGTCTTAATTACCCACACTTATCAGGAAGACTAATAGACATGGTTTCTTTAAACATCTGCACGTAAATCATCATGCACGAGCACGTTCCCGTTTGTCAAGATTTTGCTTAAACTAAAACAATTACAGATGGATCTTGTTTTACTGCCCGATTAGTACGTTAGATGACCTACTTCATTTCAAACCTTCCTTTTCGTAAGTCGTATGTGTAAAAATCGACCATCAAACAAGACCGCGTGCGACGCCTATCCAGTCGGACATCGAACGAAACGGCGCCATGAACTTTTTAATTAAACAAGCGGGCCGTCATTCTGCGAAAATGTTACCTCTAAACCGCAAACTTTATCGCTGCTTCAGTTACCTTTACGACGTGAAAAAGAGCCAGCCAGCATGGACGCAAGTGCCCGTGCGACCTCCCGCGTTGCCGAAGCTGTTCGGGAGCGCAGGAGGCAGTGGCGCAGGCGGAGATGGCCTCAACGATAAAGGTGGCCGTGGAGTAGGCGACTGCTGCTTCGGGAAACGGGGAAATGGTCGAAAATGCAACGTACTGTTAGAGGAAAGATTAGGTATCTGGGAATGGCGAGAGAATGGATTAGAAGAGAAGAGACTACATAATTGAATAGATTATTTTTAATATCTCGCATTTAATTGTAAAGTTGTGGGAAAACAAGAAAAACTGAATAATGAAGTACAAAGTAAACATTTATGTTTTCTTTTATTTCTCATGCCTAAATCTCAATTGAGAATGCTATGGGGAGTTGTCATATACTTGTGTGAATAGTACAAGAGTCCCTAGACTCATCTAACATTTTATGACTTAGGCAATTTCGAAAACTAATCAGGAATGTTTTACCTAAACATGTAAAGGTACATTGAAAGTTCAGTTTTTACTCGTAATTTGACACATTTCTTACAATATTGTGTGAAATTACAATGTGTATCTACATCAAACATGATTCATATGACAGTAACAACTGCTTGAAATTTGTGTTTGTATATTAGTACACTGGAATATTTCCGTATTGAATGCCTCTTTTAACCAATCTCAATCTTTCTCTCAGTGATATCTCATACACACTTCATACAGATATACACACATAGTTATACATACACCACATGTCAATCATTTTTCAGAGTTTCAATACCAAACCAAAACGTTGCAGTGTCCTCACGGCTATTCCATTCATCTGATTTACGAGATTTACCATGGAACGATCTATCTTCCATGCAGATTCTATTTTCTCACAGATAGTAAAAATGCAAAAGGGTGACTTACAGGGTTTTAAAAATAACAGATTCACTTACTAGTAGGAATATAAACTATAATAATATCTTACATTATAATGATTCGGAATCTAATAATAAAGATCAAAAATATGCAATCCCCAAGTTGAACACTTTACCTAAACTTAAATGTTAAAAAAACCTTTATTGAAGACTTGAGGCATTTACACTCTAAACTCATTCGCATATTACTTACACGCTATTTACAAACTGAATAAAAAACATTTGTTAAAATCAGTGGTACACCGAGGATTTTTTAGGGGAATCTAATATTCAACCGACGTTTTCGCGTAATTTTTTGTTTATGCTGAATTGGCAAGTTTCTATTTTCTGTTTTATAGTTTTACAACGGATGTAATTGAGAAGGACATTCGTTACAAGAGAAAATATGTTAAATATAGTTTTAACTAATGTAAAAATGAGCCATCGCCTTCCAGGAAGGCTGAAGTCTAATAGGCTCTCTATTAGGTGCGCTTCTGGGTAAATGTGATTACTCAGTTTCATCGATGAAGGAGAGGAGTATGTTAAATACTCGATGAAATAATCTTATTGCTTCTCTATTAAATATTTCATTTTATACAAAGTTTGTGAGTTTGCAGCATTTTCATTTCAATGTCAAGACATTTGCGAATATCACATTTGCAGTCACAGAGTAGAGAAGAACAGTTAAATTAGTTTCCGCCCCATCATTGTTATCAGATGGCACTCTCTTTCAGAAAAATGTAGGGTATTTTGCTGACGAGAAACAAAGCAATTCAAAAGGAGTAACCAACATAAAACTCAATTTTACAGAACTGAATTTGATGGGGAATCGCTCTATATCTTACTTGTCTCATCGTTGAATGACTAGGTAGTAGGAGGAAGTGTCAGGAAATGCGATAAAATTGACAATGTAATGGTTGCACTTATGTTTTGAGTTCATGGT
Organism: Gryllus bimaculatus; assembly: GCA_017312745.1. Taxonomy (NCBI): domain Eukaryota; kingdom Metazoa; phylum Arthropoda; class Insecta; order Orthoptera; family Gryllidae; genus Gryllus; species Gryllus bimaculatus. Next base: position 3,269,232 of record BOPP01000076.1, on the reverse strand, counting down.
GAAAGATATGACAAAGAATACCGGGAATGAAGAAAAACTTGAAGATGACAGAGAAAACGTAATATACAAAATATACAATGAGTCTGCTAGTTTGATGAGGAGCGATTGGGAGATTGCGTGAGATCAGTGTTCGTAGGCAAGGTAGTATAGAATGCGAATCAGTCGGGAAAGTCCTACCCCTAGATTGGTAGCTGCAGAGATTGCATTAAAGAAGTGGGAGATGAAGTAATAATGAAATGAAAATAGGAATGTTTGAAATAGTACGAAAGTTGCAATATTAATAAAATGTTTTATGTAGATATTTTTGTAAAGGTGACAAAAATGATTGTGAGTTAATTGAGATAGAACGAGTAAGGACAAATGTAAGAATATGATAATTATAGCGTCAGTGATGCCAGCGGTGAAGGATTTAAAGACGAATATGATGATCTAAAAACTGTAAATGACGAGTTAGAAGAATTTGGATGACAAGATTTCAAATACTTTCAACGGAGTGCTAAATGACTGACTGCGGAAGGCTACAAAGTCACTTGTCCAAAATTCGAGATATCGATCATTTGAATTATGACACGTCAAGATATAGAGGTTTTACAGTATAGGTACTATTAGTTCAAGAAACATTGGAGCAAGTGGTGGCGACTAGGATTGAGTAACGAGGTCAAAGAAGTGGCACATGCTACAGTGTGACTGCTAGAGATGATGAGTGATGCAGAGTGAGGGTGAGTGATGCAGGGCGAGGGTGAGTGATGCAGGGCGAGGGTGAGTGATGCAGGGCGAGGGTGAGCGGCGGCGGGCGCTGCGCTGGGACCGCGGCCCAGGCCGACGGTCGATTTGTCCTCGGCTATCGCCTGCACGCATCTCGACGACGACGCGCCCCTCGGGGGCCACCCACCAACCGCGGCCCACTCGCGCTCCCCACATCGCGCCATCGCGCCCACCGCAGCCCACTGCGCCCACTCGCGCCCAACTCGCGCCCACTCGCGCCCACTCGCGCCCAACTGCGCCACTCGCGCCAACTCCCACTCCGCGCCCACCTCGCGCATTCGCGCCCGACTCGCGCCCACTCGCGCCCACCGCCCACTCGCGCCACTCGCGCACTCGCGCCCCATCGGCCCACTCGCGCCAACTCCACGTCACTCGCGCCTTAACTCTTTCCGTCGGTCTCACCTCACTCTGCATCACTCAACCTCTCACTCTGGCATCACTCTCTAGCATGTGCCACTTCTTTGGGGACGTCGTTACTCAATCCTAGTCGCCCCAATTTTGCTCGAATTTTTCTGAACCTAATAGTACCTATTCTGTACAACCGACTTCTCTCCTACTTCTTTAATCTTTCTCCCCTATATACATGATTGTGTGTGTATGGGTGTATATATGTGCCATAGATGTATACAGGTCTGTGTATGTTTATATATTGAGTGTATAAGTGCTCGAGAAGAAGTGAATTGTAAATTGTTTTTAATATGGTAATGTTGTTTTTGAATTATAAACTGTTCATTTATTTAATATCATTGACGCGTCATAATTCAAATTATCGATATCTCGGTATTTTTCGGGACTAGTGGGAACTTGCAGTGCTTTCTGCAGTCATCCATTTAGCACTCCATTGAAAATATTTGAAAATCTTGTCATCAAATTCTTGCAAACTCGTCTTTCAACGTTTTTAGATCATCATATCGTCTTAAAATCCCTTCACCGTGGCATCACTGACGCAATAATTATCATCTTCTTACAGTTTTCTCTTACTCGTTCTATCTCACACTGTACTCCACAATCATTCTGTCACCTTTAACAAAAATTCCTGCATAAAACATTTTATTAATATTCGCAACTTTTCGTTTACTATCAAACATTACTACCTTCATTCTATTAATTACTTCATCTCCGACTTTCTTTTAATGCTTCTGTAATAAATATGTGTGGGTGTCATGGGTGTATATATGTGCAAGATGTATACAGGTCTTGGTGTATGGTTTATATATTGAGTGGTATATGTCGAAGCAAGTGAATTGTAAAATGTTTTTATTTGGTAAATTGTTTTTAATTATAAATGTTCATGTTATTTTAAAACTGTAGGGTTGTGGCTATAACCTGGCATATCAGCCAATTGTAGCAAATAAATATTATTAATGCAATCTCTGTCAGGTACCACTCCAGGGTACGGCTTTTCCCGATGTCAATCGCATTTATGAGTGCGACTTACGTACGACACTGATCTCACGCAATCTCCCAATCGTCCTCAACAAACAGCAGGACTCATTGTGATATTTGGTATATTACGTATTTCTTGTCACTTCAAGGTTTTTCTTCATCCCCGGGCATTCTCGTCATATCTTTTCACCATGAACTCCAAACCACATAAGTGCATAACCATTACATTGTCAATTTTATCGCATTTTCCTGAACACTTCCTCCTACTACCTAGTCATTTCAACGATGAGACAGTAAAGATATGAAGAGATTACATCAAATTCAGTTCTGAAAATTGAGTTGTTATTGTTGGTTACTCTTTTGAATTGCTTTTTTTTTCTCGTCAGCAAAATTACCCTACATTTTTCTGAAAGAGATGTGCCATCTCATATACATGATGGGGCGGAAACTAATTTAACTGTTCTTCTCTACTCTGTGACTGCCGAAATGTTATTCGCACAATGTCTTGACATTGGAAATTAAAATGCTGCAAACTCGCAAACTTTGTATGAAATGAAAATATTTAATAGAGAAGCAATAATATTCATTTCATCGAGTATTTAACATATCGCTCTCCTTCATCGATGAACTGATGTAATGCATTTAAACCCAGAAGCGCACCTAAATTAGAAAGTCTATTAGACTTCAGCCTTCCTGGAAGGCGATGCTCATTTTTACATTAGTTAAAACGATATTTAACATATATTTTCTCTTGTAACGAATGTCCTTCAGTAACTCAATTACATCCGTTCTGTAAATAACTATAAAACAGAAACATAGAAACTTAGCCAATCAGCATAAACCAAAAGAATTAGGCGGAAAACTTCGGTTTGAAATTAGATTCCCCTAAAAAATCCTCGATGTACCACTGATTTAACAAATGTTTTTATTCAGTTTGTAAATAGCGTGCATAAGTAATATTGCGAATGAGTTTAGAGTGTTTGTAAATGCCTCAAGTCTTCAATAAAGGTTGTTTTTTTTATTTTTTGAACATTTAAGTTTAGGGTAAAGTTTCACGTTTGGGGTTGCATATTTTTTGGATCTTTATAATTAGATTCCGAATCATTATAATGTAAGAATTATTATAGTTTATATTCCTACGTAGTAAGTGAATCTGTTTATTTTTTAAAACCCTGTAAGGTCCACCTTTGCGCATTTTCGCTATATGCTGAGAAAATAGAATCTGCAGGAAGATTCATCGTTTCCATGGTAAATCTTCGTAATCAGAATGAATAGAATTAGCCGTTCGAGGACACTGCAACGTTTTGTTGGTATTGAAACTCTAAAATGATGACATGCGGTGTATGATATAACTATAGTGCGTATATCTGTATGAAGGTTTATGAGCATATCACTGAGAGAGAGAGATTGACATTGGTTCAAAAGAGGGCATTCAAGACGGAAATATTTCCAGTGTACTA
>BOPP01000076.1:3244692-3265596 GCA_017312745.1 Gryllus bimaculatus | reverse complement strand
GCCAGCGTGGGCGATTAGGCCCCGTGTTTGCCCACGGCCGTCTCCACTGTCGCCGCCGGCGCTGCCCGCCACTACAGGCGCTGCCATGGCCCGATACACGGCGCCTAGGGTTCCGAACGGTTGCTACTCTAAATGAAATTGCCATTGGTTTTGTTTTGGAACACTTAAGACGAACTCCTAATTTCCTTGATTAAGAATTGTGAAAAATTGTCCTATTTCTTTTATTTCAAATCTTTTAGGACCTTTTAAGGCGCGCATTTCAAAACTGGAATTTTCAAAACGAGGCTGTCGAAACTGCATGTCTCGAACGTCCACGTCTGGAACGTTCGTAATCGAAGTTTCAGAAAATGAATATTCGATATTGCGAACTTTTCGTTTCCCTTTGATTTCACTATGCATATACTGTGAAACCTTCACAAATGCCCACCTCTACAACTAGTCACTGCAGGGTCTGTGACCAAGAGGCCCTAGAGTTCGATTCCCGACAGTGGCAGGATTTTCGACTCTAGATAGATAGGTCCAATTCAACCTCTGTCTAGTGGAAAATTGTAGCTGCTAGCTGCTCTGATCGGTAGTTTTCCGTAGTTTCTCCAAATGACACCAGGCGAATGCTGGAGAAGTTCCCTGAGAAACGGGCCACGTACCGCGCGCGACCTTTCCTTCCTCTTCTTTGTCCTGTATTCACCCCCCCTTACTAACACTTACCCATGTAAATGCCCTACACTACCGCACATGTCGGGAGGCCAGTCGGAGGCGCCACGACGGCGGGAGGCACGTGGCAAGACGTGTAGGCCGGCGCTGGATCTCGCCATCCGGCGGGGAAGAATACCGCCATCTCGCGTGATGAAACATGCACTAATCTTAAGAACTGATGAGCGTAGCAATTGACGGGCAGGGAAATCCTAATCATTCAATCCACCGACGGCCAATTATCTGTGGAAGCAATTCATTTTTACTTAAGTCATCTGTAAATATTCCCCCTTTTCAGCGGCCCCCTTAGTAAAAGCTCAATGGCCAAGCACATTTCGAAAAGTGGTCATCTCAAGCGATTTTGAGCTGTGTTATAATAAAAAGCGAAAAAGTGGACGAGATTAGTGTTGATTTAATATCTTCGTAAGACGAGAAACGCTATCAGATTACTTCGAATAATGACATCCAACCGCTTATAACGCAGATTTCTGTCAATTTCAGGTAACAACAGATGATTTTAATACAGTTTTTTTTCAATGAAACGTATTAGTTTTTTCATTTAACAGCATTTCCAACTGTCTGATATCTCATGCTTCCTCTTTGTGAGGAATCTGTAAATATCTTCAGAAGCACGGAGCCTGCGCGAAATCGATCTAAAGGTCATTCGCTAAATCTTTCGTCAGACAGACTTGCTGAAGAGTTTCTACAGGATGAGAATTGCATCTTCAATCCTAGTTTGCTTGTTTGATTCACCGAGAACGGAAAGTGAGTTTTTCGATCAATATGAGAATGAGTGACAAGTCAGGATATGTTTTTTTTATTTTTTTCATTTATAGGTATTAGAAATGTAAAGAGAAAACACACCATTTCATGGCAATTAGTATTATTAGATTTGATTTGCGCTTCTACTAATTTGATAACCTCGATTAAACGGTCCTCTCTATTAGTGGCCTTTTCTTTCTGGAACCATTGGTGAGAGTTAAATTCAGGTTGCACTGTTGAATTACTAGAACTTGAATATATAGGATTAATAGGTATCTCAACACGCTATCTTTGTCAATAGAAACTCTAAAATTCCGTGATGAGTTTTAAGCAAATTGGTTCATAGGGAATGATAATGAATCCAAAATCCATCGTCCGTTTTATTTTCCTAATTGAATCAGTTATATCTTTGTTTGTAAACACAAAATTTACTAGTTTTGTATTTTTGTGATGCACCTTGTTATGTTAGTTATAATAGAAACCAATTTGTTCATGTGATATGTTAAATGAGAAATAAAGTTAGGAGAGTTAGAGTTGAGCATTCAATAATTATAATAATAATAATTATTATAACGATGATAATAATAATAATAATAATAATTATAACGATGATAATAATAGTAATAATTATAATAACAACAATACTCTTCTGCTGAAAATATTATAAAATTGACACAACTACGGGTTTATTTTTCTACAATTCGTTTTACATACTACCGCTGACACAGTATTCCGCACCTGCCTACAAAACAGCAGGTGAAATCGGCTGCCACTATCGCCTTGGTAGAATCTCTTGAACAGTCACTAGCATATGTTTACTACCTACATGGCATTTATGATAGTGAAACACTCTGTTCTAAATATAGTATGACAGACGTTAATTGTAACCACCCTGGAACGGCGCATGAAATTTGAGAGAAGTAGAACAATCTGCAGAAATTGAGAGTTTCAATTCAATCTTAACAATAATTGCTAATTCGGTCTCAGTCCTTCGCAATGATATCAGCAATACTGTTAGCCCTTTTCTCAATCTTCACCATTGACACCATTTCATCAATACTACTATCTCCACTGTCACCATAAAGTTATACCATCATTCGCGTTACGCAGATACCCGTATGTCATAATTGACGTCTATTGTTGTGCTGTTGGTTGTCTCATATTGTTCGATTGCTTTCATTTTGGGAGCGGGAGAGACTCTTTACGTACTGTTCGCTTTTGCGACCCTGACGTCCAACACTTGCCATCTCCACTGTGTCCGAAACACCTATCTAATCGTTAGGGTGGATTAGAATATACCCTCCACCCCGACTCTGTATCCAAGAATGGATTCATACCAGACAGGATTCTATTTCTTTGATGTGTAGGGCGCTCTAAAGGCCCATCTAGGCTCTTGTGTTACATAGAGCTGGGCGAATGGATCCGTGCCACTAACAAGTGATACAAATGCTCCCATTCCTGCATTCTTGCAATCATTGCAGTGGTTTTCTCCTTCCCCGCTTCACAGCGCTGTTACCTTGACCTTCTCCACTTCACAATACCGTTACCCTGATCCTCCCCACAGTGCCTTTGTCGTGATCTTCCCTACTTCACAGCGCAGTTTCCGTCACCTTTCTCTTATCACAGCGCCAATACCGTTATTCTCTCTACTTGACAGCGCCAATGCGGTCACCCTTAACGTTTCACATTAAGTTAATCACACTCGTCAATTAATTTCATATTGCCTTCAACATTATCTTTTCATAGCGCCGTTGCCATTACTATCACCGCGTGACCGTACTCTTGTTCAAGATGATGATGATGATGATCATCATCATCATCATCGCTTGTTCTCGAAACCGCCACCGCAGAAAAGCGCCGATGCCGTCGAAGCCACCGTTTCACCGTAGCGATGCCATCACCTTCATTGCTTCACAGCTACGCTATCACCCTGACCGCTTCACACAACTGTCACCCTCGCCCCTTCACAGCTTCTGACACCCTCACCCCTTCAGAGTGTCGACCCCGTCACCCTCACCGCCTCATAGCGTCTGTCACTCTCACCCCTTCACAGTGTCGACCCCGTCAACCTCACCGCCTCATAGCGTCTGTCACCATCACCGCGCCTTCCTGACACCCTCACCGCTTCACAGCGTTTGTCACCCTCATCGCTTCACAGCGTTTGTCACCCTCATCGCTTCACAGCGTTTGTCACCCTCGCCGCTTCACAGCGTTTGTCACCCTCACCGCTTCACAGCGTTTGTCACCCTCACCGCTTCACAGCGTTTGTCACCCTCACCGCTTCACAGTGTTTGTCAACCTCACCGCTTCACAGCGTATGTCTGTCACCCTCACCGCCTCACAGTGTCGACGCCGTCCCCATCGCCACGGACACTTTGGCTTCATCGCCGATTCCGCCGCCGCCGAGGCAAAGTGGCGCTGCGTGCGTGCATGCTCGCTCGCTCGCTCGCTCGCTCGCTCGCGCGCGCTGGGCAAGCGCGCCCAGATTAGCATCGCGCGCGGCCGCCGCCGCCGCCGCCGCCGCCGCCGCCGGACGCCCGTTTTGTCGCCGTTTTGTCCCGCCGCGCCCGGTCAATAGACGCAGCAAACCGGCCTTCCTGCGAGCGGCCCAAGGCGGCGGCTGCCGCTGCGGCGGGCGCGAGCGAGCGAGCGGTCGTTGCTCCAGGATGTCCCTTTATCGCCGCCAGATGCGCCGCGTTACCATTCGGGGGCTAACTTAAGATTTATTAGGCGGGGTGTATTCGACTGAAGAATCAAGTATTTATGGAGCGTGAGAGGGGTTGTACTGTTCTCAAGGTCTGTCTCTGCCCTTCCTTCGTTCCTGATGTTCGGAGAAATCGGAACGTATTTTTCACCTTTTCGATGATTCACAAAGGGAGTGGTTAGGGGCCGGATTACTTTTCTGTGATTGAATGTTTTCAAATTCGAAAGCGATGTGGAATGCAGAGTGAAATGAAAATGAGACCTGCGCTACTTTTACTAGCGAGTGTCCTTCGCTCTCTTCCAGGAGAAAAAAAAAGGAAAAATTGGAGCTCTTTTTGGGAAAAGATAAATATACTTGATGCAAAAAATTGCGTGAAAACAATTCGTTTTTTCAATTGTTTTAGCCTTTTTTGACAAAAACATGTACATACAACTGTAATTTTGTGGAGATAACGGCTTAAGAAACCTGCCTTTGCCCCATTTTATCCTATAGGTCTTACGCATGTTGCATAGCATCTTTTCCACGTGTTGCCTCATACGTTCGTTGCACGTCTTGCACTTGTTTTCCGCACGTGCTCTACATTCCCCGTCATGTTGTGCACGTGCTCCCCCATCCCCAAGCACCCACATTGTGTCTCCCGCATCCGCATGTTCCCCCTGCATATTCCTCTACACTTCTCCCGCATGTTCTCCAAACACTCCTTCAGATGTTCACTACATGTTGCTCCACATATTTAACTGGAAGACCAGACACTTATTTTGATGCTATTTTTAATTTTGAAATACTTTCTTAACCTGTATGGCAACGAAGAGGTTCATTGCTGTTTGACAGATGAAGTTGAAAATTGTGAATAGAGTACTAAGAAGAGCCAAAGCTTGGAAAACGAATGGTGCTAAAACAACATGTACTTTCTCCCTCGTATTTCCTCGCGAAATTACGCGAAAAGTTCTCACATTTTCTAAAAATTGTACTTGATCTTGTTTTAAAATCCATCTTTAAGAAACAGATTTCAGTTAAGGAAAGATCTCTATCATTAATATTTTATATGTAGGAAGATAATTTTATATGTAGGATATTTTAGTTGTAGGAAAATCAAGATTTTTAAAGATCATGAGACCTGCAGCATTCTCTTAAATGTTCTTCACACTATCCAACAACAAACTTTATTAAAAAAATGAAGGAACCATTGTTTTGAAACTTTGGAAAATGTCACAGGGGCTTCACATAAAGTACCCCTCAAAACTGAAATAATTTACAAATTCAAGGGACCGTAACATTAGTCAGATCTATTGAAGAATATTAATATTGGAGACAATCGTCTGAACGGTTTACAGTTTACGGTTCACAGACGGACACACGTTTTGCCGCCACTCGATATTTCGAGGACTCAGGAACCCATCAAAACTGGCTACACCATATTACAGAGGATCCCCCTCTAGCTTTTGAAACTGGATTTATACACTTTTGCGTTACAAGGGCCTTGTAATGAAAGTTTTTCTGACGAAATTTTGTCGTTTTTTCGCGCAGCATTACATAACTTTCTCTGGTAGGGAGAAAGCAAAAATATTAGAATAGCCAAAACATGTAATTTTGTAGACAACTGAGTAAGAAATACACAATGAAATCTACTTAGAAGTCACTTGTTTCGTCAAAAATTGTGCGTTAAGGGTCGTTACTGGTCACATAATTAATGTAACGAGATTTCTGGAAGCGTAAATTCAATTCAATTGTAATAATTGGTATAAAATGAAGTACTTTTGTTGGTTTAAAAATTGAAAATTGTCATAAATCACAAAAGAAAATTTATTTAAGGTATTTAGGATCATTTGCATACTCTTAGCGAGTATCAGAACACTCCTTTGTCTTGTCACTCATTCTTTTTCACGGAAAACTCGCTTAGCGTCACCCGCTTCGAAGCAAAGTAGCTGGCTTCCAATCTGCTGGCCTGCAACTAAAGTAGTCTTTGAAATATTTTGGCTAAAATCCAGGTTGTGGGAAGTTTGATCGGAACATCTATACATTTTAGAGTGGTCTGTGTGTCATTTGTCGGTGTAGGTCCAGCAAAATAAAAGTACATCTTTAGTAAAAACAGATTGTTTTAATTTTTATCAATTCTCAAGTGGTGTTAATTCACATTGTGATTCGTACCATAGACCACTCTATTTCCAAGTAAGCCATTCAATCATATTACAAATCAGTGCTCCAAAACGCTTTGGATAAAACGGTTCACAGCTAATTCATCTTCAATTACAATGGACGCTCGCCTCCAATTAAATTATTTTACGTAAAAACTCCAATTTTCGAAGATCTTTAATCTCTATTTCACTTAGTAGTTTGTGCACATAATGTAATCTGACATAGCGCACTCGTGGACACATTCTTCGATTCTTCGATTACATTGTGCATTGTACAAGGAAAATGTCTTTAACTCACAATCACAATGAACTGGTATTTATTTGTCCAGAAATCAAGTCCACAGTCAAAATAATCGGTCAGCCTTTTGTCAAGAGAATACTGCTTAGGAAAGTAAGAGCAAATTAGAAAAGCATTATAAAATGTCGGAGCGCCAACAACATCAGAGGGCGCTGCCTTTCGTGTGTGTGTGTGTGTGTGTGTGTGTGTGTGTGTGTATACGTGCGTGCGTGCCATGTATGTTCCCTTGCTCGCCACACTAGTGTTTTGGCGTCAGTTTAAGGAGACACCCTTAAACTCTGTCGATCATGTGACTAACGGCGTTATACGGTCGTAAAAAAACAACGTTCAGAAGAGCTTCAGCAGCGTCACTGCGTTATGCATTATAACAAAAGAAGCATTTCAAGCGTTGAACAAAGACGTTGCATAATACATCAAAGATTGTAGGCAAGTAGTGTGACATTTGAACCACGGTAGGATTCAAGAGCAAAACAAATTCCATTATGCAAGATTTTCGGGCACTGCGCGATGAGTATGCGGTCTGGGATTTTGAATCGACTTTTCGTGAGAATGAAGAGAATGTATAATAAGAGCGTTTGTAACAGGTAAGGCAACGTAACACGAAGATGTGATTTCTACTTCTTTCTCATAGATTTTTTACCTGTCACCTTTCGTACATTTTCCGTTATTTCTTTACAAAGTTGTGGAGTTTGCAAAGAAGAATTGTAACTGCCTCACATACAATAATCAGCTTATCAGAGTTGCAAAAAAGGAACCTTTCCTGTTTTGGATGGCCACTTTTCCTTTTGTAAGGTGACCTTAGAGACAGGCACGCACTTTTTATGAAGGCACCTTAGACCAAAGGTAAGACATTACGACTTGAAAGTGCGTCACGTTATCTGCTAGTCGTTACTTTACATGGGGCGGTAAAACTCCCTATTGTTTGTGTGTAGTGTCGTTGCTACGGCACATTCACTAATGTCATCACGCTCTTCCAACTCCCCCTTCATGTTGGGTCGGTGCTCCGCTACCCGTCTGGAAGGAGCCATTTCGTAATCGAACTTGATTCATTGAATAGTGATTTCGGGTACTTTATCTGATAATGTCACTAGTTCTGTAAGTGTAGTGCATGTTTTCTTTGCAGGAGGTGGCGGTGATCCTCTCTCGCTCTGTGGCGAGATTTGGCGCCAACCTTCATCGGCTTGTGGGGATTTTCCCCCACGATGTATCTCTCCCCAGTGGGGTACCTCACCAGCCGGGACAAGTTCAAAGCTCCGCGTAAGTGAGATATTAGAGTTCATGTGAATGTAAGTGTGTAAGGGATAAGAATAGGTCACGGAAGATAAATTAATGATCGTGCGCGACCGTGTCCCGCTTGTTAGGGTACTACTCCAGCATTCGCCTGATGTTGATCAGAGAAACCACGGAAAGCTTCCGATCAGAGCGGCCGGAACATTCTCTTCTAGACAGCGCTTGATTTATATATGTGTATAATATATATATATATATATATATATATATATATATATATATATATATATATATCGAAAATCCTGCCAACGTCGGAACTTGAACCAAGGACCTCCCGCTCAGACGCACTGTAGTAACATCAGTTGATGCCCTGAGCCGCATTTGACGATTAATCAAACTCGACCTTTCTCACAGTCTTGCAATCTTAAACCCTTGCATGCGGCTAAATCTTTCTTCCGCCACTTTCTAAGGTTCCATTTTCTGTCCGCTGGTCACCTCTATCACCACCATTCTTACATTTCCGTCTTCGAGTTTGTTTCTCAGGTCGAATAACAAAACTCGCGTTCTTGTCCCTTGTACAATCCTTGTACAATTGATTGGTCAAAACTCGCATTGCCATAATTCCTTTGCATCTTTATTTTCCATCACCGATATTCAAAATTTGTTGTTTATAATAGTCTTTAATTCATGTTCACTTTGGTAGTATTATTCAGTTTATCTCATATTTCTACGTATTAATATTAATTGATTTTCGTGTTATTGATGTGATTATTCATTGACTTTCAAGTTGATACGTCATTGTGTCTGAGGAAACAGTGCAATGCGTTCTGCAGTTGTATGAAACGAGACAAAAGCAAGCTTAGTGTGGCTCCTCCGGGAGGTATTTTAATATTAAAATTTTGTATTGGTGCTTTGCAACTTCTTAACAAGGAATTTGATGCATAATTGTATCTTACTGACTCTGTCATCCTTGGATAGTATCTTACATTCTTCAAGTTCTTCCAGAATATTATTCTAGGTTTTGGCCAAGAGTAGTGCTAATTGGAGCATTTAGCCGAAAGAAAATTTCCCTCTAGATGTCTAGGAGTTCCCAACTCGCTTTTTAGGTGCTTAAAACACCCAAAAATTCAGAATTTCGAGAATTCCCTTAGAACGTTTTTAGAAGGAACCTAAAATTGGCTATTTCTTCTCAAATGGACAGGCCGCGTTGCATGGCACGTCACTTGCCAGGAATAGTGCTCCAAAAGAGGTTTAGTTGTGAATAAATGATGGACAGATGCAGGTTACCTGATTACTATACGCAGGATAAGTGCTTGACCCTACTGAAGGTTTGACATGTCTTTAATGATGCACGTACTTGTATTTCTCTGATTTTGCCGAAAAATTTAACTGTATTTGATTGCAAACTTCCAATTTTTATATTTAAAATGCCAAAGTTTTTCGTTTAGAAAGTAGTTGGAACTTTCTATTCAAGCAATTTTCATAATTTGTGTTTTAAATAAAGGGGGTGTCCAAGATGTGTTATTGCTTTCTATTATTAAAAGTATTATAGAAAAAATACTATATTTGAAAAATAGCTTAAAATGAATATAATAACGCTGATATTCCGTCATTTGTTCTTTATGACCTTCGGTTGTGTATACACCATCTACAATACATGTATACAATGACGTCTACATATTGTCTAGCGTAAGCATGTGTGAATATGTGATTATAGTTTGCGATGTGGTATTAAGTTGGAATATTGTTTCTAAATGCAAAAAATTAGCGTTTACACACTCAATTTCCAGAAATATTTTGAAACATTCTTCCTTTACAAAAAGTCAGTGATTGTAGTTATATGTCGTGCTTTATTTAATTTATGTTGGAGAACATTTCCTGCTGTAGTCCACTAAAACACACGTTCATGTCCAGATCTCACAAAATTTGAAACATTTCAATAACATTTTTAGAATCATGTTTAATTCTGCGTTTACATCGAATAGTGGTTATATTATTACAGACTTTGTAAACTTCTCTCATTTAATTATTGTCGAAGAATAAACACTGAATACCTTCAAACACTTATTTGGGGTGGGGGTCGATTTTCCACAAAACCCATATGTTGTACTTTTCTTTTGTAACTTTTCTAATGTTATTTTATTTGCGCAAGTTGCAGGAATTGAATATTGCAATATAGTCAGCTATTGAATCAGTTATCTTTACGGCGGAAACCCTTGGTATAGGCAACCCTTCGCACACCACTGCTAGGCGGCACGGGCAAAAGTGCCGCCAGCTGCCGCGACTAGGAAGGTCACGAAAGTGGAAGTATCGGAACTTGTTTTTGTGCAATTTAAGTTTGCGGTTCCAGTTAATATGTGGGTACCGACCTCTAAGTGTCCTGATTGACATATGAGAGGGGATTACGCCGGAGGAATGCAGTCTACTTTAGGTGGGCGTTAATGGATGCAAGGATCTGCGATTTCGTGGACACGGACACGCGAAAGGCTGTGTTTCGGCACGGTCGGTTGACTCTGATGGCTTTGCTCCCGCCCCGAGCCACTGAAACGGCCTCCGGCTGTTGCGTGGACAGGTGGGAGGGAGGCCGGAATGCTAATAAATGAGAAGCGATGTCAGCGATGTGGGAGACGAAAAAACACCGAAGAGTACTACGGACGAGAAAATGATGTGGCATAATAATAACTAGTGATGCTTGCTATGAATTTTGGTATCTATTGAATGATAACAGGAGACAGGAAGAAAAAAGAGGAGATAAGTTGTAGGGAAGAAGGAAATGAAAGAACGGAAGAGTGTTTCGTTGAAAAATGGAAATTAAGAAAGACAAGGACAGAGTTTAAGAAACATTAAGGTAGTATACTACCAAAAAGGAGCAATACAACATTCGTCTGTGATATCACATGAGAAAATTGAGATGGCAGTTAATGTGCTATAGGTGCGCACAGACTTACACTTATTCCGATGCGCATTAACATTTATTAAATTCAAGATCTGTCATTTGAAATTTATAATAATAACGAAGGAAATCAATTGATATTTTAGTATTTAACACAAGTCTATATATAATTTAAAGCGTCTCTATTACACTACATAAACAAATTGTAAGAAGATTTTAAAAAATATAGATGAATATTTGGAGAAAAAATAACCAAAAGGAACGGAAAAGGTAGAAAGAGAGAAGAAGAAGAGAAACGTTTCAGTAGTAATTGAGCAAGAAGAGCCAGATACCTGGAAGGAAAACAAACAAGAATTGTGTACGTGAGAGTGAGACTATGCGAAGAAGCACCGAAAGAGAAACAGAAGAAGGTCAAGGTGTTTGTGCGAAAGAAAGAATTTCGGGAAGTCAGAGAAGTGAGTAGTACGGAATAGTATGCTAATGCCACAAATAAGTATTCGAAATTGTCGTCCACGAATCAAGAGGTTAAGACGACCTGTGCCTTTTGAATCACCTAATGAGCGGGAACAACGGCCGCCGCAGCTACAATGTAGTAATATCAAAGCGAGACGCGTAAATTAGCGCCCTGCCCGCAAGCGACGGGAGCCGTCCGTCGCAGCGAAGCGTGCCGCGGCAATGCGTAGGGGGACGTGGTGGGGCGTGGCGGGGCATGGCGCGGCGTGGAGGGGAAGGGGCGTGGGGGGGAGGAAGGGCGGGGCGGGGAGCGGCGCGGCGCGGCGCCGCGGTGAGGCGAGGAGTGACACGTAGAGAGTGGGGCGTCGAGGGCAATCCCACATAATGAGGCGGGCGGTCGGTCGCGTGGACGCTGCCGACACGGAGCTGCGCGGCGCGGCGCGGTTGCTGACCGATGGAACGGCTCCGTAACCGGATTCATTAATTGTTCTTGCCGCCAGGAAGCGGTCAGCGGCAAGCGGAACGCGGTCTGCCCGGCCAGAGCCACTGCCAAGTCACACGCGCCGGGAGATTCGTCCACCGTTCGCTCATGTGGGTTTTCCATTAAGGTATATAGTAAATAATAATAATAATATAATATAATTTTTTATTATTTATTTATTTCCGTCTAAAACCGTTAAAATCGTGTTGTCGTGCTATGATGAGAAGTTAATTTGAAGTTACATTTAAATTAATATAATAAATAATAATAATAATAATAATAATAATAATAATAATAATAATAATAATAATAAAAACATTAATAATAGGTGCTTGTAGTAGTAGTATGCTGACTGAGTATGTAGATAGTAGACTCTTACCTGGTAGTAAGTTACAAACTCAATAAACTTACAACAATATTCTAAATCTTACCCGATAAAGAATAATACAAAAAGTACTGATTGAATTAATGGAACGTTGACAGTACATAGTTCATTTATAAAAATAGATATAACCTGTGTTACGTTTACAGTAACAAATTTACAATTACCGAAAACATTTTGCATTTTACTTTACTGACTTGGCCAGTAGAGGCGTCTCATAATAAATGCTTCAACCGGCTAGAGTATGCTGAACGGTGGAAAATGTTCACTTTTTGTCAGTGATCACGTAGTGAGAATTTACATGTAACAAAGTTATATAAACATTTGTTTCTGTTAAATTTGCCTCTGATTCTTTCGCGACCCTTTATGTACAGATATGCAGTATGTACAGATAGGCATGCCTCATGTACATGAAATCCCCTTGACTGCGTCAGAACATGGCTTGCCGGACGTGTGTGCAAAAGGAGATGCTAAAAATAAGCTGGAAATGAAGTATGTGTAAATCCATTACGAATATAAGACATTTTTCAAAACCTCTTCATTGGCAAAAAATGATAATTTTCGACCCCCCTACATGCACTAGAAATTTGTAACATTTACTCTGAGGTACCCTGAATATGACAGATAGTTATGTTGGTTCCCATAATGTGACATAAAGTGATCACGTACACATAATTTGTGTACTATATACGTGTGATCGCAATAATCGGATCCTAAGTATATAATCACTTAATGTAGAATTTCCTTTTTACTAAAGCCAGATGTAACCCGTTAAATGCCAACCACGCGTAATTTTACAATGTAGAAGAAACTCCGAATATGTTTAAGGAATATTCATGGGTAAGAATATCTTTAATAATAAAATAATATCTTCAAGTAAAAGTGTTGCGGAAAAGAAAACTATAAAGGTAATAAAAAAATGATGTGTTGCAAGTTTTCGCACACTCTCTTTATCATTGTCACGGAGAAAAACACAAAAAACATTAATTGTGGTTCAAGGACCTGCCATTTCATGTTTTAAATCTTCATAAGGGAAAGTACATAAAAATACGTCATCTCGTTTTAGTGTGATTTAAATGCACAGGGAATGCGAGAGGTTACCTGCTCAGGAAAACAGGAACGTGATGACATAAAGAGAAGCAGGCATAAAACCTACTAATCTGCCAACCAGTCGTGTCTCGTTGCCAGAGTTGTATTACAACTTTCGATGTCCCAAAGCGTGGAAGACGAGCGTGTCTTGCCTGAAGGCAAAGGAAGGAAAGTGATACCGGCGTTTTTAAGACGGTAAAGAGCCAGAGGCGGGCTGCTAACGAATGCTTGCCAACATTCGGGATGTAGACCATAAATTAATGCTGACGATTATATTAGACGTAGTTCTTTTGGCTTTTTTATAGCCAGTACAAAAATGCTTACATTATCTAGATCAGAAAAATTGTCTACATTTTTGAACCAAAAATGGATATTTTATATATTTCTTTTGGCAGGAATATTTCAAACCTGACTTGTTGACTGCAATGAAAAGAGATTTCAGAGAATGGCAAGAAAGTGTAAGTAAATGTGAGAGCATTCACCCTTAATATTCGTTGCGTTCTTTCTTTACGAGTTATATAAACACCAGAAAACCTTACTGATGCCAATGGCAATTCGAGAAGTCGAATATTTTTCAATTGAAAAAGTATGTATTTATGGTAAATTTATTGTGTACGCAACACACAAATAATACGCCCTGAGGAAACACAAATAATACATTTTTTATTATAATAAAAGCACATACAGACGAGTCTCAATGGCAAGTGATTTTCGGACCAACCGTAATTATTCATGGGACAACTGTTTTTTTACTGTTGTATTGATTGAGATTGGATCATTAGATCGAACCACGGGAAGCAGTAAATAGTTGATTAGGTCATTGCGACGTAGGATACGCAATTTTCTTTTTTATACAGTGATGCATCACTTAGTAAAAACGAAATAATTTTCCTTGCATCTTGCAAGGAAGGTCAGAAGGCCCAAACCCCGCAACAAACACTACGATGATTGTTTACGTGAGATTGGGTTCGGGGATAGATTTGTTCCGTCTCTTATCTTGTTTTGTATTAGCGTTGTAAGGGAAGACGCATTGCTCATTCTTTCAAATCAGTATTAACTTTTTGAGAGAGTCATGTTCTCTGCGATAGGTTTCTCGAAGTGTTCCCTTTCACAGTGAATTACCTGGTATGATTTATTATTCTCTACATTTTACATTGGCCAACTTAATAATAATAATAATAATAATAATAATAATAATGTAACAAAACTAAAAATAATAAACAATATCATTATTATTAATTGATTCAATATTTGAAAAATTCATAATTTGAAACATAATTCGTTGTAACCATCATTAAATTTGGAAAAAAAATTGGATTTTCCCCATCTCTAATGTTTTTTCCCATTATTATTATTATTATTATTATTATTATTATTATTATTATTATTATTATTATTATTATTCATGAAGGGTAGAACTGCACCACCAAATCCAAACATCAACACGCGCATTTCCTGGGGTCATGACCTCCGTGCCCGTCCTCCCCAAGTGCGCCGCCTAGGCGCGGCGCGGCGGGGCAGGGCGGCGAGATTGCGGGGCCATCGTCCGCGCTGCGTGCGTGCGTGCGTGCGTGCGTGCGGCAGGTGCTGTGTCGCGGGCCGCACCGGCGCCGCGCGCGCCGCCCGACGACCGACCGGCCGGCCGGGCGCGCGCCGCCTCCGTCACGCGCCACCGCCAACCGCCCTCCCGGACCCTGCCCATTAGGTAATAAAATGCCTTTGATTGTGCGGCCTATTCATATTTGTAGCGCATTCCACGGGCGAGGCCTTGCCTGAGGCCCGGCCGCGGCCGGGCATCGCGCTGATGGGGTGTGGCTGTGTGTATGTGAGCGAGTGTGTGTGTGTGTGTGTGTGTGTTAGTATACATGTATGTATGGGAGAGTACGTGTGCTTGTGGAGTTGCGTGTGTGTGTGTGGTGTGTGTGTGTGTGGTGTGTGTGTGTGTGGTGTGTGTGTGTGTGCTTCTGACACGAACGTCCAGCCTCCTCGAGCGACCGCCTGTCCAACGGGTTCTGCGCTTTTTGCGGATGCACGATATAGATGACGCTGATGACCTCTCAGATTATTTCGTTCCTATATTAAGCGTTGTGGGCTCTCTGGAGCTTTCGAGCACCGGGCCTTGCAGGCCGTGTGCCTTTTTATGGCAGGTACAAAGTGGCCTGTGGGGTGGAGCACGGGGTCACTTAAGATGTTGTGGTTCATGTCTTAATGTGAGTTGTGCAAATGACAATTATAGATATTCAGCGGTCGATATGTCAGCGAGGAAACTTGTTCATAACGTTTTGTTTTTTCTCTAATTGATTTAATGTTGTTTATAGTACAAGAATATACTGAGTTGTTATATGACTCACGAAAAGATGAAGAGACAGTAATAATTTAATTTCTCCATGTTAAACATATTGTCAATAGATTCTATTAAATTTATATATTAAAATACTGAGTTTTTTCGTTTAGGAAGTCTTTTGAGCTTTCTGTTCAACCAAATTTAGTGATATTTTCTTTAAATGAAACGTCTAGATGTCTCTACACGTATTATCACTTGCACTTATTAGTAGTACTAAATATTAATAATGCAAGGCGCATCCAGGAAGTAAGTTTCTGTAGGTCATCAGAAAAAAGAAATACAATTTCATGGAAAAACTTTATTGTTGCAGTTACAGCACGTTCGAAATGTTTTTCAAATAATCACCATCAGAATTGAGACATTTGTCAAATCGTAGGGTCAACGTTTGTATCCCTGTTTTAGAAGTCTCCCGTCTGGGAAAGGTACCCTGCTTGACAGACACATGCAACTCCACATCACTGTTATACGCGTAATGCTGCACGGACAGACAATTTTTGAAATGTAAGGAGAAATGGGAAATCGCCGAAGGCGAGATGTGAAGAATACATTATTATTATTATTATTATTATTATTATTATTATTATTATTATTATTATTATTATTATTTATTGCTATTATTATTATTATTATTATTATTATTTATTATTGCTATTAATACTATTATTACTACCATTATTTCTATTATTATAATCCGTTAGAATTCCGTCGATGGCAAGTGCCTTCGGTTGTAGGGTGGGTAACAAAGTGGGATAATTCCGGAGCACCCAATTCGGGAACTTCCTTATACAGATGCTATTTACACACAAAATAAGAAAATGTAACCCCGTTCACTTTGTCACTGTCAAATTTAACACTGTTCACTCTGACTTCAAAACTTTAAACTAATTAACAAGCACTTCAGCTTACTACTTTCCGCAAAGGCAATTAGCAAGTTAGTGAGACATCGAACAATCTAGACTACGTTCATTGTCTTGGATTTAGAAGTGGTCTTTCACTTCCGACGGCGGCAGATACAGGGATACAAATGTTGATTCTTCGGTAAGACGAAGGTCTCAGTTGTGATGGTGATTATGTGGTAAATAATGTTACAAGGGCTGAATCTGCTACAATAAACATTGTCCATGAAATTGTGTTTAATTTTTGTGGATGACCTAGGGAAACATAGTTCCTGGAATTTTTTAAATGCAAAGATCAATGAGGTCACTTGTATTGTTTTTCTTTGTCAAATTTTCACATTTTTCACTAATTAATTGAAAGTATTTTAGTGGAATATAGCGACAAAAGCTGAACATCTACTTTGCGGCACATGAAAAATAATGAAAAACATGAAAAAACAAAAACAAAACCTAGAAAACAACAACATCCGATTGTGCAACCGCTGTGACCTGGCCTTGGTAAAAAATCCTTTCACATGCATTAAAGTCGTATATTGCGCTACACTGATTAATTTATTCACTGAAACATAACGCTGAATCACATTGTGCAAGTATAATCAGAGACAATGCTACAAAGTGATAAAATGTTTTCATATCATATGTGCGAATTACAGTAGATTGAGAATCATTAGTATTCAGTTGGTATCAGACAACACACAGTGCAATTAGTATAAGAGACAATGCTACGCATTTTCACGCGTTAAAATTTATCGGAATTATATAAGACAGATTTGTAACATTGAATTACACAGTGTTATAAGTATCATATATAATGCTTCAGTTTTTGCTTTTTAGTCAGTTATAATAAATTATACATAGGAAGTATTTCTTGCTTCATCAGTCTAATATGCCATTATTTATTTCAATGTGAAACAACGCTGTTTCATCCACTGGATTACACTGCAATGGATCACAAAGTATTTACGCAATGAATAAAGACAGCGAAAAAAATGTTACCATGCTTTATTGAACCACAGTGATTTTACGTTTTTCATTTGTAAATCTAAAAGGTTTACGAATGGTGAGTTGCGAATGGAATGAGAAACTTCGCAGTACTGTAGTTGCTGACCTTCTCCCTAACTTTTAACTTGCAACTGGAATTATATATCTCTGAGTACTGCGTAGTGTGTTACGTCGAATGTACATAATATATACATAGTAATATAGTAGAGGAAAGCGAGTTTTAAAAATTTACTACATTTTTATATCTTAACAAAATGCCGACACGTGTAGACTAGCCATTCAATAGCCTTCACGGCTTCAGAGCTAAGAACATTTCGGTCGCTACGATAAACTGAACGGAGGGATTTAATTTTTTAGACTACTTATCAAAATAATTCAAATATCAGTGAAGTTTAGTGTAACTTACTGTTAGTTTCGGCCGTTAACATTGTGCACATGTGACTGTTAATGGCTGTTAGTAGCAATGCACTAGTACTAAAATTACGCGTTTCGCTATGCCACGGCAGGCCGAAGCAAGAACCGTAAAGCTGAAGAAAACAGGTACTTAATCACCGTTTTGAGAATCCGAATAAAAGACACGCACGGCATTCCACAACCATAACATCCTCTGTACTTTGGAATGTTTCGACAGATTGCCACTTTATGACAGCGTTGGGAGCAATACGTTTAGTTGTGTCTGCGAGGAGGATGAACAAATTTCCAAAACTAAGTTGTTGTTTTAATGACAAATGTTTCTCCTCTTAATGATTAACATCACCAAAACTCAGATTACATGTAGCAAAAGTAATCAATACTATATGATCTGCCATCGAACAGACTGCTTTAATACAACTTGGATAGTCTACATCTAATAAAATTAATTTTGTTTAATAAAAAACAATTTGAAAAAAATTAAAATTGAACAATGCAACATCATATGCTCATCTAAGAAGTCAAAAACCTTTCTGAACTTCTGAAACCAACTAGTGAATGAGTGTAATATATAAGGGAGTACGCGCATATTAATCTTTCCTGGAATCTTTCTCTTAAATGCAACCAACATGTACTCTTTAACAAGTTAGTTAACCAAAGAGCAGTAATCAATTCGGCGCACAAATCTTGTCGATAGTGGAAACCTCTTATTCGAGCTATCAAACCTGACACATTCACTTCAATCATCTTTATCCCGAGCGGAAGCCCCGTTGCTTACCCAGCAATTTCGCTACTTGGAGGAGACCAAGGCGGAGATACCGCACAGGTGGGGTATATCACGATTGATGGCGCCCGTGGGTAGCGTCTCCCCTGGCAGATCGCTCGTCGATCGCAAATTGCAGGGTGGAACGCAGTCGAACACAAGATGGCGGCAGGCCAGTGCACCATCCCCATCGCCGTTCCCTCTCTGCCGTCGCCATTGCCTCAACCGTCGACCGCGTTCAGTGGCGCTTCTGGAATTTTCTTTCCTAGGGCACCTAGAGGAGTAAGCATTTCGAAGAAGAAAATTCGATACTGTAACTTGGCGAAGACATTTTTACCTAATATTCGTCACGGCCGGTGAAGAAATATTGACATATTTACATTACGAGAAGTAAAAGATACTATATAATAATTTAACGAGGCTGTAAAATAGTTTATGTAACGGTTGCAAAAGTCAAACTACTAATAATGAACTGCTCGTAATCCTTATAAGGACTTGTTTTGAATTTTCGGATGGGGTTAGAACCCTTAGACTCACTCTGGTTATCTCTGGCTTCAACTATTCCTTTTATATCTCTATCATCGTCAACCTGCATTCACAATTCCCTCTTTCTGCCAAGACCATCTCCATCGTTCGTAATACATCAACCTCATTAAATAGGGCCGGCTTTCAATGGAAATTCATGTTTTTCTTCTGCAGTCAGTAAGTCAGTCACACTTCATTTTCTATTTATTTCAACACGATGTTATGATACGTATAACTTGTGTTTTAATATGATACGTATAGCTTGTAAGTGTTGTAATAAGCATCATAATTCTGCAAATCTTTAATTATCCTGCATATTTTGCTTGAAAAATTTGTTATTCGTAGGTACAATATTAATTTTAATACGTTTAATTTTTAATTTTATAATGCGTGTTCCTACACACATGGTTAATTGTAGCAAAAATTAATTTGTGTATTTGAATTAAGCTTGATATTAACAGTAAAATCGTGATTGGTTTCCAGTATTAAGCCCCGACAAGGTTCCATCACGAAAATCATTTACGCTGATGAACTAACACACATGGCTTCAATTCTTACTGATCATTGGGGGGGACTTCCCCTACAAATGTCTTGGAGGGAAAAAGGAACTTTCCTTTTTCATGAGGCGAAGATAGCAGCTATAGGATTCTCAGAATAGTGTTCAGACGTACAGTTCCAATGCTAATTATTAAGTGTATTCAGCGGAAGTCACTTCATTGCAAAAACTTAACTAACTCTGTTCTTCAAAATTATTTTGAGATGCATAGTATGGGCAAAACGTATGTGAAGCTTTGTTATGATATAATAATATATTTTATAATATATAGTTTATACGACATATTTTATTCCATATTTTCTAAGTTTTTAACTTCGTAAATGCAAACACTTTCATCGATTAGAACATATAGTAAATACGGTCCCTAATTATAACCTTTGTCGACGCTTCCATTACATCCAATTCCATTTCTGAAGGTTTCTTCTCTGTTACTATCACAGCCACCGCCACGTTTAAGACTCGAGTACCTTTAAATATTTTTCATCACTACAATAACAAACTGCTACTACTGCCCGGGGTACTTCCACCATCGCCACCTGCACATCCCAAATGCGTTAATTTCACTATTGCTGCAAACTCTAAAATCGCCTAAAGTAAAACACTGAAACACCGCTATGAAACCTGTTACTTGACTTTCACGACTTCCGAACTAAGCTGACAAGTATTCACTGTGAACGGTAGACCAGATTTTCTTAGTATTTTTCCACATTCCTTATGCATCAAAATTAAATTTATTGGTTGTTGAAGATTATTAATATTGCAATAACTCAGTAACAGAAAGTTACAAAATTATTATTATGATGTAAAATAAGTGCATGTACAAAGGTGTAGCACATGTCTTCTCCCCACCACCCACATTATCTCAAATCCCCATCTATATGTTGCATAACTGAATGCGTCATGTTAACTTCGCTCCTTCCGTCTCCCTTGTGCATCGTGAAGGAGCGGTCTCTAACGCTGTTGCCCGCAGGGTTTTTTGTGGGGCCGAGGAAAACACTTGAGACGGTTGAAGAGTGCTTTCGACGACGCCTTCTCCGCCGACACAAACATCTCCAGTGCCGATACCAACGCCACTGCCCGTCGCCTCATCCTCCGCCGTCACCTCCGTATTTGTAATCGCCATTGACGCCTCCATTTCCACCGCCACTGCCATCGCCATCCAAATTGCTACTTACTACAACCACCACAACCCCTGCGACCACCACAACCACTATGACCACCACAACCACTATGACCACCGCAACCACTACGACCACCGCAACCACTACGACCACCGCAACCACTACGACC
>BOPP01000076.1:3203233-3238698 GCA_017312745.1 Gryllus bimaculatus | reverse complement strand
GCGGCTGTGATAACTGCGAAATCGGTAGCGTTGGAGGTGGTGACGCCAACGACGATGCAGGATGTGGTAGCGGTGGTGTCGTTCGAAACGCTGCTGACGGTGGTGACGATGACGGTCGTGGTGACGATGACGGTCGTGGTGACGATGACGACGACGTTAAGAGTAACATTATCCAGAGATTATAAACTCTAATTGGACATTAAATTACCAAGAATGAAGAATGTGGTATAAAATCTTCAAACACCGCACATCTCGAATATTTGGGAAACGAAAAGACAAATCTCAAAGTTATTGTCTATCAATCCTGTGAATCCTGAATTACTTGAATCAAATAGTTATTGTCTTCTAGACACTTGTAATTCGTATTTAAATTACTCAGTCCAAGAACAGAATATATTCTCGTACACTGGTACTTGAGCTATTTTGCGGCATTTGGAGGTGAAGTACAATAAACTGGTTCTTAGCTTTACCGGTGCTTTTTGAAACGATGAACAAGAATTAACATTACATATCGAACAGGTGTTTTTAGCATATGCCTTCCGCACACAACCGCATTACCACAATAACAAAATGAAAACGTCTATACTTTCTTGTATTTGAATCTAGAACATCGCGTAGAACGGTTGTAGCAGCTGTTTGCGTGATTTAGATTAAAACCATATGCTTTCGTTGCAGCAAAATCTGTTCATGACGGAACTCCACGTTTGCTTCAAAAATAACTTCTTGTTAGTTTGCTAGTATTTAGACTTTCCAACATTTATTAACAGAATATCAGGTTGAATAAGTCAAATGGTTCAATACTATGGAATTATTATTATTATTATTATTATTATTATTATTATTATTATTATTATTATTATTATTATTATCATCATCATTATTATCATTATTATTATTATCATTATTATCATTATTATCATTATTATCATTATTATCATTATTATTTATTGTTGTTGTATAATGACTTAGATTCGAAACCCGCAATATCGGTTATAAGAAAAGTGTTCGATGTATATAAATACCCCTTTCAAATCCTATGAAGACTCCAGTTCATCAGAAAAAAATATTCAAATTCCTGGTAAAATCGACGGTATATTGATGATCGGTTACAACTTGTGTCGCATGAACGGATTATAATGGCTATCCCTTCACACTCAGGGGCCGATCGAAAGGGTGGTCTAGCCGTACACGTAAGCTTCCGCGGCTCAAATCCATAAATTCTCGGCTATCCGGGAGACGCTTGTCTCGCTTGACGTCGTTGGCTGGGAGGCCTACTTCTCGGCTGCACTGCACAGGAGGTGCAGAGGAAAGGAGAGGGGAAGCCAAGCCCTTCTCGATCCCGCGGTACCATTCTGTGGAAGTGACACACTGATGTAGGAGGCTGTGGATTATTAGAAATGTTATAATCTCATTGATTATTTCGTGTTTCCAGGCGCGCTATGACTGCATTGTTAAATGCAAGTGTTGATATTCTTTTATCACGGGAGGTGGCGGTGTTTTCTTCCCAAGCTGAATGGCGAGATCTGGCACTCACCTACACATCGGTTTGCTCGGTTTTCCCCAACCAGGTATCCCCCAACACCAGGACACCGCCACTGCCGGAACAAGCTCTAAGATCCCGACCGGTCTCTCGGCAGGTGTGGTAGTGTAGTGCATGTGAGTGCAAGTGTGGGTATAAGTGAGGGGAGAAGAGAAAGAGGAATGAAAGATCGCACCCGGTGCATTACCCGTTTGTTAGAGTAGTGTTCCGGCATTCGTCTGGTATTGATCAAAGAAACCACGGAAATCTACCGATCAGATCAGCAGGCCGCCGGAATTCTCTCCCAGACAGCTGTTGTATTCGACATAGCTAGGTGTCTTTCTGAATTCAAAGACCACAGTCGTTCGGGGTGAATACAAGGCTGCCGCGTAGCGCGCAGATATGTAAAGCACATAATCTTATTTAATTCAAATTGTATTTTCAATCTCAGTCTTGATTTTAAAATTATTTCAAACCTATTATTGTAACATTGTATCCATTTAACCTCTGATGTTATCGATTTATAAGTTGCTTTAAATAACGTTTGCTTTCCACTAACTACTTACCACTTGTAGATTACATTACATTTAAATTTTTAGTTAAAATTACCTTTTAGTACTTTTACTCTTAGTACATTACTTTTACTACATTACTCTGTATATTTGTGACATGTGGTTAGGCGGAAGAGCGGGCCTGATGTCCCGAGCCTCGCCATATTTATAAAGGCATATTATTATTATTATTATTATTATTATTATTATTATTATTATTATTATTATTATTATTATTATTATTATTAGCTATGTAGCTAG
This sequence comes from Gryllus bimaculatus, assembly GCA_017312745.1. NCBI lineage: Eukaryota > Metazoa > Arthropoda > Insecta > Orthoptera > Gryllidae > Gryllus > Gryllus bimaculatus. The sequence continues at coordinate 3,236,367 of BOPP01000076.1, read as the reverse complement.
TGCTGAGCATCCTGCCATAGTCTGGGTTCGAACCGTAGGACCTCCCGGGTCAGAGGTATCCGTTGATGCCCTCAGCCACCTTAGCCAGTCTAAGCTTGTGTTCTCATCTTACTATTACAATGTTTGTGTTCTAATTATGCCTATTACAAATATGCTCTCAACTTGTTTAAGTTTGACGTCGGATAATAGAAACTACTGTAAATCAATATCGCAAAGATGAGCTTTGGCGACGCCTCGGGCGAAGAACACATTGGTGGCTCGGTCCCCCACCGCGCATCAGCCTCCCTAAATGTGGCAGCGGCGCAGCCCCGCGGCGGGGGGGGGGAGGGGGAGGGGGGGGCGAGGCGCGCGCCGTCTGCCCGTCTGCGGGCGCCCGCCGGTCCCAGCGCTCCAGCGCAGCGGCGCCGCGCGCCACGCAACCACCCATCCAGCCGGGCGGGCCAGGCAGGCACGGCTCCAGCGAGCGAAGCGCAGGCATAGCGGAGTGGAGAGGAAGGAGGGGGAAGCCGGCCCGTGACCGCACCGACACTGCGCCGGTAAGGTGTCGCGCTAGCGGCGGGTGGCGGCGACGGCGTGGCGGCGGAGGCGGTGGGCGGCAGAGGCAGTGGCGGCGGAGGCCGTGGCGGCGGGCATCGGAGGCGGTGGCGCGGAGGCGGCTGGCGGGCGGAGGCGGTGGCGGCCGGCGGCGGAGCGGGGACGGCGGGAGGCGGCGGAGGCGGGGAGGGGCGGAGGCGGCGGAGGCGGCGGAGGCGGCGGAGGCGGCGGAGGCGGCGGAGCGGAGGCGGCGGCACGAGCGACCTCTCCACCTGCCACCTGCCGCCGTTGCCGGCGCCGCCGCCGCCGCCCGCCACGTAGGGCCTTCGCTGGGCCTTTTGGCTTTGGCAGCGCGGAAAAGAGCCCCCGCCGGAGAGTTGAAGGCCCTGGTTGTGGCTGAAGGTGGTGGAAGGAATTCACAGGTGGAGGAGATCATTCAGGAGGAGGGTACTTTGGTAGAGGCCAAGTAATGATGGAGGCAGAGCCTGGGGCAGAGGTGAGGTGATATGGTAGTACTTGCACAATAAATGATATTGCTCTTGTTACTGATTTATTTATTGACAATACCAAAAAAAGTTAGGGATGAGCGAATCATTGAATTCGGATCCTCAATGTCCTGAATTTATTTCAGGTGTGAAAATTATTTTCTTCCCACCTATTATCACCCGCATGCTTGGCATCCGAACGTCTGCATTTCAGTTTCTTTATTATTTTGCTTGATTCTAGCAATCGAGGAATATTATTTCTTCTACATATAATGCAGTCTGTAGTTGGGTAACTTTGTTAAATTTTGTGCTTCCGAGGAAAAACAAATAACGAAAGATTCGACCAAAGACACATTATAAAGATTCATTCGTTTGGAAGAAAATGCATGATGATTGGAGGACGTGGAGACAGAGGTATATATGGTGGAACATAGCTCACGGCAGTATTTAAGTGGGTAATAATAAAAATGTCGAAGTGATGATGCAAATAGAGGTAACGACAAGAACGGAAATGGAATCTTATGAAGCAAGTCGAGATAGTTAAAGTGAGGAAAATTTGTAGTACTTAGAAATTGACGATGGAGTCTTGACTTCCGTACTTGGTGTGTGAAACGGAGGCCAATGTGAGGATGAAACCGATAACTCGAATTAACAAAGACCTGCAGTAAAGGAAGAACTACTGTATAGGCTGAAAGTGCTCGCGATAAGAATCCCATTGCATCCATTAGTTTTGTAAATGCAATTAGTGAAATAATCATTTTATGATACAGTTTTTCGTGTCCACTATTTTTATTAGGACCGCAACTGGAAAACAAGAAATTAAGGAACGTTTCGAAAGATGTAGCTGTACAATACCGTAAAAAGGTTCTAATTTTTTATATTGCAATGAGTCGCAATGACCCATTGCACAGCACGACCCTTGTGTCACGCCCTTTTAAAATATCTCCAAGCGAACGGCGCTTTTCGCACAATTACCTTGCGCAGCTGAGCGCGCCGCCACACAAGGATACCCCAACGTTCGCCCGCCTACGAAAAGCACCCCCTACGAGCTTGTGTGTGGCAACAGGAGATTGACTCCCGGAACAGTCGTATTAAGAGACTCGCGGGCAGCCCGCTAGCTAATCCCTAGGGGGCAATAAACCATCGAGATTCGTCGAAGGGTCGCAGACGCGTGTCAAGTCACGTAGGCACTAGATGGATAACAATAAACAATCAATTACATGTTAGGAAGTGAAGGTTGCAAACATGTGCGGTCCATTTAACCCAATCACAGAGCTCGAGTGATAAAATGTTCTGGAAACTTTTGAACAATCCAATGAAACGCTTTGCGCTACGCACGTGACAGAGCTCACGCATCTTGCGAAAGGGGCGGGGACGGGAGTCGGGTGCGCTGAGGGCGCTAAAAAGACATGATGATTAGAGAGAGAATCTCGACAGCGATCGGTCGGCTCTTAGAGAGACGATAGTAAATGATTTAACGGCGACACGGACGATCGCTGTTCTTCGCACGATCCTACCAGCCCTCACTCAGCATCGGAATTCATTCTGGATGCCGGGCTGGGATTATAGGACCAATACCATGAAATTATCCGTGAGGGTGTGTAGCCCGACAATCCGGCTGTGACACACAAAACGCGGTCCAGGCGACGTGTGACGACCTGCGACCCATGCAATAAAACCGACTCATCATTTCGCGGACGGCCACGGATGATCTCCCACCCCGCCTGATGTTCGCGAGCACCCCGGCCGACTACAGGGCGTTTCAACGGGTCCTCCGCTGCAGGCGACCGGTATTGGACGTGTAATCCTTTCGGGTGGAAGTAGCGAAACACAATCATCACCATCCTGTAAGTGAATTCACACCCATAATTATTATCAGCCAGAGGAGAACTCGACAGATAATTGTATGTGAGAGAGAATTTATCCATAAGAAACGTGTCCATGCCATTTTGTCGGGTGATAATACAAATATGTATGTATATACAAAAATGTGTATGTGTAGTCAATAATACCAAATGCTACCCTTCGACCCCTGATATTCCCAACACCGGTGACCGGAAAGCAGGTAAGACATGCGCTTAGCGCCCTTTAAATAATTTCTGCGCAAGTACCCCGCTGTCTGAAAGTGACCGCCGCACCATAAGTGTGACGGCAATTTCACCTTATGATAGCGTTGACTCCCAGTTACAATATGTAATAGTGAAACGTGAACCGCATTATGCCCAACTATAGAGTTAATAAATCTAAAACTACGTCAAACTATATCTAATACATGAATTTTTGTATTTTTTCCGTAACTTGTTCTATATTATAAATTAACGGATCGATGTAAATTCTTACGAAGCCTTAATAATAGGTAATTTTACAATTTCTTAGGGTCTACTTTGTTTAGATGTACCCCTTAATTTCTAGGTAATAAAATTAAACTTAGGAAGAGGTCCTATAATAAATTGTATAACACACAGTGAGAATACATATTACACGGTATTCTTAAGTCTATGGTGGTAGCACCGGTTCCGGTTGGACGAAGTGTCGAAGTCGCTGCCTGCCCGGCTCCTGCGAGAAGCCAAATTAGATGGCATGCTGGGAATCCCGTGTTGGCCGCTCTGCACGAATTCAGGTTTCCAATTGCAGGTTGGGCCACTGGGACCGCTGATCGATAGGCTTGTATGACAGCCGCCGGCGAAATTCTGAATAGAGTTATCAAACAAATATGCGATGCGCGATTTGAGTTTTGGCACTTGGTTCATAAATATGGTGATGAAAAAAAATTGTTTATTTTTGTTAAGATGAAACCTGATATGTAATATATAAAAATGCAAATAGATTGTTTGATCTTTGTAATATATACTATTAGAAAATTCTAGAACATTTTTCATCGCGTCAATACTTTATCTCGAATGTTTGAACTTTTTATGATATTGAATGCTGACGAGAATATAGGATCCGTATCGTATACACGATTATTTACTTTTTTCGCTTATATTTTCTTTTCTTGTCAAGGAATAATGCGAACGCGCTGTTATTTGAAGGTCTTACGTATGCAGTTTTTGATGGAAACTATTCTAAACAGAGCATATTTTGCATTGTTCTTTCCTACCTGTGTAAAGAAATCATTCACGTTTCACAGATCTTTTTGTCTGTACTTAAAAACATTAAATACATATATAAAGTCTGCAAATACAACATTGCTATATATAATGCGAGCAGTTGAGAAAAAGTCATTTTTTTCATTTCTATGACTGTTTCTTTTTAGAATCTTGGCTTGTAGAGGTTAATGTCATTAATAATCAGGAACTAGACACATTCATTTCATTTTCAGTTGAATTTAAATATTAAGTAATTTAATATTAATAATAATAAATTTACTATCAATTATTAATAGTTAGCTTATTGACATTTTAACGCATTGAAATTCACACTCTTAAGTTCTCAGAGATGAAAACTTCACAGAAGAGTTTCATGAATTTATTGAATTTATCATGAATTATTGAAGTGACATTCTTTTTCCAATTAAACGTAATTGAATGTGAAAGATTTTAATTACTTTTCTGAGGCAACAAATCTAGAAAATCTAAAATACGTTTCTTAACACTTTTGACTTGTTCTGGATACGAATGCAATAAAACAAGTTACTTCTCTCTAAATAAGGAAACTTAATGCATTTAAATTCCAGACTTCCCCACTGCATCGCGTTCTTAGTGAGCATCAGAACACATGCAGTAGCAGCAATGCAATGTTGAAGCGCAGGCCCAAATCATGTATTTCATTCCATATATTCTAGTTATTCTTGTCGCAACAAGATGTCGGTACATTTTCGTGCGTGTTGTGTTACTGAGGCAAACGAGATCCAATGCATGTTTTACATTCTGGCATTCCCTACTAGTTCAACAAGATGCACTTGGTCACTGCAATATATTTACTTTGGACATGAATGAAAAGAATCTTGTTAATTAGAGGTTTCGGGCCCATTCACACGATGTACGCCGTTAACATGAAAATAAAGGACGAGTTTCCGCATTCTTACATCGATAAGGGTAAATAAATGCTCGATGGAGTTTCCTGAATTATTTTCATTATAAATACGGAAATAGCATTCAAAAAAGTTCAACAAAATTACGTGAAACATAAAGAACTTAAAAACATGAATTTATTTAAACTTGCGGAAAGTTTTCTATTGTATGAGTATTGTGTGCTAAAATAACTTTTTGAGGATAGAAATATTTGATGAAATTCAAGACAACTAAAAGATAAATTAAAAATTTTGAAGTTTTAGCGCTAATACAAAAAGAAAAAAGTAAAAAAAATCGCAAAAATCTTGGTTTAAAACTAATGGTTTTCATTCAGAGAGCATTTTAAAATTTCTATTAAACCGAATTTTCAGATTTTTGTTTTTTGAAATAAAAGGTACTGGGTCCTGTATGTGTTATCGCATGCTAGAATGAACACTAAATTTTAAATTACAATCGTAAAATTATCAGAATGAAGGCTTATCTGCCGTCAATTATTCATTGTCCTATATACAATATACGAAACAATACAAGAATATCCTTGCACTATGTAGTACTACAAACCCTTTTAACTTATTGTAACTATAAGTGATATTTTTTTCCTATAATGAATAGTAGAATATCCTGCAAGTCTACTACAACATACAGGTACAAATATATGCTAGTCTAGTACAACACACAGGTACAAATCTAGGTAAAAACACCTTTCAATTCCCTTTTCAGAAACATGTTATTGTAGAATCATTTCATCTTTTGTAGCTTTCCGATATGTTGCTGGTTTTCTTTCGAAAAGTGTAAGATATAAATTATATACGCGTAAATTCATAAAAATGAATTATACATTTACATTTTTATTTTATGTTTTTTAAATGTTTTGTTACAGTGTTCATAAAACGACACTAAGAGAGTGATAGTGTGTTCAAATTCTTTTGAATTTTGGTTTCAGTTCGGTTGCAATGTTTTTCTATAGCGATATTTATCTGGCGACAGCGAGTTTATTGTCGTTAGCTCCGCAGGATGATAATATTACTCTCAAAGTGTCCTGTGAGTATTGCTTTTAGAATTGTAAAACAAGTAGTAATGAGTGCAATTTTAATTGTATTAAAATAATCATTATGCAGTCGTTGAAGAAATACAACAATACATAATAATATCCACTAAAGATATTGTGATGAGGAAATAATACGTTCATAATAACTGGGTTTTCTTTTACTACATTTTAAGTTCGGTAACACTGGAACGGAACCTTCTAAGTTACGTGCGAGAATCCCGTAATTTTGCATGGATATTGGGATTTTGCGGTGTTTCCTTCCTGCATTGATTATGACTTCATCTGCAGAGCAGATGGGGCCCCAACACATTCTGAATACTAACAGGCTATAATACATCCGGCATTTGCATGAGCCTTTTTAGGCGTTTTCACACTAGACCGCGGGCGGCTACACCTGCGAGCACTCGACGGCAGATTTCGTAAGACGGGGAGGCGTCGCTCATTTACATGACACAAGGATATTTCTTTTGAAAAATAATTGTTTTTACACAACGTTAAGTCATATATCGTTTACAATATAAACCGTCGTTTGAGTGTACGCACAGGTGCAAACTCCAAACTTCAAATGCGCATTGTGTACGACACAAGTAACATGATCATGATAAATGAAATTTGTCTCAACTAGGGCGACAGAGTGGGTTACCTCTATATTTCGATGATGGAACGTCATGTTGATGAAAAGGTAGGTGAACAAAAGCTAATCTAAAAGGATACGAGAGTAAGGGAATTTGGCGTTAATATAGTATTTACAGTTGAGAAATTCCATTTATTAAATAATATGCAAAAAAGCTCTTAATACTTTAAATTATACATATTAAGAGGTTGCTTAAACGTTCAACATATAGTTTTGCGATAGGTTGTGCAAACTCTCTAAAATAGTGCAATTCGGAAAACCATTGCTTTATAACCATTACTATCTGCATCATCATTTGTGTTTTTTGTTCCGAAATGATAGATTGTTCGTGTCCCGAAATGTTGATTGAATGAAAACCATCGTTCTTGTTTGAAAAATTAGAAGAATGGAAATGACATCGATTTGTGAAGTTGCATTATGAATGGAAACAATAGGAAATTAATATAAAATAAAGTATTCAGTGACCATTTGGTTAAAATGACAATAGCTTGATATGGACAAGGAGATATATATTTTTTTTCGATTCTTTTCCCGAGTTTAGTATCCCGTTATATTACGTAAATAATTTATTCTATTATTCTATTCATATTCCAATGTATTCCATTAGAACGGCATTTAATCCATTATATTTAAAAAACGCAAACTAAAATTAGATCGTTTACAAATGGCTTTATACGAATACGATCAGACCAAAAATATTTATATACTTATAAATATTAATATAACTTAAGTAAGTAAGTATATAACTTAACTATGTAAACTTAAATAAGTACTTCAAGCTATGGAATTAGCTATAATTTCCACTGAAAAAGTCTGACTTTTTGGCAAACAAATTATTCAAATACATGTTTCGGAATTTTACAGAAATGTTAGCTTCAATATTGTCGTATTTTCTGACTATGATAAAAAAAAAAACTTCTATAAAGCGCAATTTTTTTGTATTGTGTATTTGGATCCAAACGAATCTCAACAATCATCGTTACAGCTGTTCAATATTATTAGTTGAACAAAAGCCTGACCCCTCAACTGAATGTACAGCTCTGCATCTGAATACAGCGCCCCACGCGTTCCCGGCGCCGACGCCTCCCCCGTGCATGTTTACGTCGAAGAATCGCAGGCAGTAGGTCGGGCGCTGAGCGGCGGCGGCGGGGTCAGGGCCGGCTGACGGCGGCTGCCTGCCAGGGGTCGTTGGCCCCTGGCACCGACCGCAACCGACGCGGCCGCCCCTGCTGCTGCCACCACTGCCGTCGCCGCCACCACCACTGCCACCACTGCCACCACTGCCGCCGTCGCCGCCACTACACGCAAACGCCATCACGCCGGCCACGGCCATGCCACGCCACCGCCACGCCACTCGACAGCCGCCACCGTCTCACCGGCCACCGCCCGCCACGCCACCGCCACCGCACCAGCCACCGCCACCGCCACCGGCCACCCGCCACCACCCCACCACCATCATCCCTGCCTCGACTTCACCACCACCACCACCACCATCATCCCCGCCTCACTTCACACCACAAACCGCCCACCACCACCACCGCCACCACCACACCAACCCTGCTACCAATGCCGCCAGCGACCACTGCCACCACCCATCCCGCCGCTCCTGCTACTATCGCGACCTCTTCCGTCACCACCGACGTTGGCGTCATCGTCTCCGATATTGCCAATCCCCCTACCCATCCCATTACCTGCCTCTCTAACTACCACCACCAGCTCTACTGTCACTTCCATCCCTGCCGCTATCGTCGCGACCACAACAGCTTCCGTAGCCAACAATGCTACCACTACATCAGCAGCACCTCCTCCACCGTCACCGTCACAGTCACCGTCACCGCCACCGCCACCGCCATCGTCATCATCACCGCCACCTCCATCACCGCAGCTGCTTCAGTCACCGTCACCGTCACCGTCATCATTATCACCACCACGGTCATCGCTATCGCCGCCGCCAACACCCCCTCTACCACCTCCACCACAACCACCATCCGCTGGCAGCCGGCGTGCGGCGGCGCGAGCGCTTCCTGTCCCTGCGTAGGGGTGGGGGTGGGGGAAGAGGGGCGCGTGCTCGGGAAGGGTTGCCAAACCTGCACCCTGGCTAGCTAGGCAGGTCGGAACGGAAGGGTGCGGTTTCAAGAGGCGGGAAGGTTCCTCGCCTGTTCTCCCGGGCGCGCGCTTCTCTCTACACGGGATGCGCTGTGTATCAACGTATCATGGACCCGTTGTGGACTGTGGTGTGCGTAGTTTGTTTATTTATTTATTTACTCCAAAATAGTTTAAAACTGTGCGCGACGTGATGGGGGGAGAAGTTAAATTCAAGTTACATTGAAGTCCAGAACCAAAACAAGGGGCCATCTCAGCATTTTCTCATGGATCAAGGAAACTGGATGAAAACCTAATCGAGAAGGGGGTTATTGACCCAGAAGCTGAAGTACAATATTTGTTACAGGTTCTTTAGAATTATGCAATCCACATGAAAAATAATACACTAAATTTCGTTGTTAAAATTAATATTTATTTCCTTTTGGATGCTTGGTTTGTTCACCCCCTTGCTGTATAAGCTTTTCACTTTACTGGATGCGCCATAATTGGTCATGAATGTCCTTTGTAACCTACTAGATGGTTAGGTAAAGCAGATACTCACATCTCTGAATGGATGGATGTTGGAAATCTGCATATGAAGTTCAATATATTATTGCTATTTCAGAGGGATAAGGTGTTGAGTGAGGAGACCAAGGTGATACTCAAGAAATCTGTTAATCAATTCTTTTTTCGAGTACTATCAACATCAAACCCGAATCTAGAAACTACACTTGTGAAGCACGACAATTTTTTAAATGCTTCGAATGAGCCAACTGGATTTGACAATTCATTAGAATTTTTTATATTATTTGTAGGACTTTTATATCATTTCAGCTGATTGAATATTATTATGTTAATAATCTAAAATTATCTGCGTAAAATCTATATTGTTTTCTTAAATAACATCCCGAAAAGCTTTAAAAATAATAATTTCTCTATTACTTTCCTGTAGTTATGCATAGAATGTAAGGGACAACAAAAGGGAATAAGTAAGGGGCATGCCATTTTTGGAAACTTCACTGATACAGCATTATCTTAAGAGTGGTGCAGAAACGTCATGTGCTTTTAATTCAGTCGTATAATATGATGCTTTACTTTTATTTTAGTTAAACTGTAAATTATTACGTCAGTTAAAAACATCAACCGGTGAAAAAAGTCAATGAATTTTAGAAAATGTCCCGAGAAGGAGATAATAGAAGAATACTCCACACCCTGTAAACAATACGAGCTTCGAAAGAGTCATGCATGTGGATGAGAAAATAATTATAAACAGAAAATTGTGAGCGGCAAATTGTTGAAGATGTTTAACAATGTTATCAGTAGCCCCACGTAACACACAAGCAGACGAATTTATTTCATTGCTCATAAATACAGAACTTATACACCTAGCACGCGCGTTGCACCAAAATCGTCTTAATATTGCTCAAGAGCATGGAAAATACTACCATTTAATAATTGACCTCAACGTATTATAAAAATCTCGAAAAAAATAGAAATACATGAAGTCCGTGCGGACACAACGCCGAACATGGCGGGTCTCGCAACCAGAACAGATCAATAGCGATATATCGCATTGTTCTGGACGGTCTCAAGCCCGCCATTCTGTGAACGAAACTCGCCAGTTATCTCCAAACTGGGTGAATAAGTTGTTTGTAAAATTTTTCGCGGGAGCGCGAAGAAATGTCACTTTTTGCCAAAAGCACCAAGTCAGACGTTTTGACTGTGCACTTGAAAGAGAGAGAACAAGTGATACCGAAGCAAGAGGAATTCAGTGCGCTTGAAAATCGAAATAAATATAAATCACACTCGGAAATGTGAAGTAAGACTTCTAACCACAGACTTATGAAGTCTTTACTACAGAACTCTAACACTTTCCTCTTTTTCGACTCTTGCACTATACGCTAGTGGAATCTGCTGGGTGACGGGAAAACCGGCACACTGATAAACGATGTCGAAAAGGAGAATTTTAGCGCGACAAATTACGCGATAATTATTCTCCTTGACCTGCAGGATAATAAAAATTGCAAGTGATTTCAATTCAAGGATCCAAATAGGTACACAGAAACAATACATAATAAACAGCCAATGACTTCACGCCGCTTTCAAAATTGAAGTTTTCTTTATATATTAATATTTTTAATTTAATATTTTTCCCAAATAATCTGTACACTGAGAATAATACACAAAACATTTCAACTCACAGAAAGAGGGGGAAAATTAATGAATCAGGTAAGTGCTGCAAATAAATTATGAGCATTAAGACAAAAAAATATTCAATTTCTTTTGTTTATTGAAAAACACACCACAGGAAGAATAAGCCGGTTTTGTTATCGACCAGATCAGCTTGAAGATCAACATTCCTGTAGATTAAACAGACAGAACATTTTATTTTATGTGTCTCTCATTGTAATGTACAGTCACAAGAGGAAGAATAATTCAGCACGTGGTGACTCGATAGGTATAACTGTCGCGTGAGTTGTTAATTGGAAAGTGGAGCACTCCCATGATCACGAAGGCTATCGAGGTTAGCACTGAATTTTTCAAAGATACCATCTTACAAACCAGCTTTCAGGAGATTTGTTCTTTGGGAACCTCCCACCTGCTCTCGTGAGCCATACGTCACCTCGAGGTGGATGGTCTCAACTTCCGGATGACGAGTTGAGCTAACTCATGATTTGTTTACATTCGGCGGTAATCGGCAGCTGCACGCAGTTGCTAATTGATCTGCCGTATATTAAAAAATCGATAAACGCGAGCACGTGATCTCCGAGTGGATCAACTCCCCGCCAGTGCCTCGCCGTCCGTCGCGTGACAGCCCGCCAGGTGCGATTGGCGTTCGAGGTTGGGCTGGCGCTCGCCTCGGTGATGTGAACGCTCTCAAAGTATAACTCGCGCAAGTTTTCTTGAAACACGAGCTCCCTAGTCTCCATCCAGCGCTGAATAGCACGGCACGTTGAGGTACTTAGGTTTGATTCGAAACGGCACGTACCAATTTACAATGCTGGCAACAACCACCACGTACTTTCAAAACAATCGTAGCATTTTTCTTGGTATGCTTTGGGGCGTTAAGTTCATGCTCACTGTTAGTACGTCCTTTTAAGCCGAGATGTAGCCAGAGCCCTCCTCTCCGCGCACCCCCTGTTATGGAATATGAAGAAAACTTGCGCGTATAGTACACTAGAATCGTCCATATGACCACCAAGCAAGTTGCCTGTGGAAGTGCCTGTTGACTTCTTAGGTAAAACATTGTGCACAAAATATTTCAAAATATCTCTATTGTAAATACTTTTTATAAATAAATGTTCATACTGGCTTGGAAATTAATCATGATAATAATTACAATAAAAGAAATGTCTGCAAAAAATTTGAAGATTTCAGTGGAAAAAACAACCAAATCGTTAAAACATAAAATACTCCCAAATTCAAAGTAACAAACACCTGTCGAATAGAGAGTAAAGATCACCCACAAAATCGGAGAAGATAATGGAAGAAATGGTTTAGTCATTTTGTTCTTCTAAGGCGGATTTTTCTGTGAGAAAAAATTAAACAATTTCAAGAGAATATGCTCAAGATATCCGAAAGATATGTTAAAAGCCCCATGAAAATAAATATCCACTGTAAAAATATATGTTAAAAATAAGAATGTAACACGTTTTCACTTCAGTATTAAGATAATTTTTTAATGTATGTTAAGGGAGTATTTAGATTTAAGAATGAATGTTGTAGAGTAATAATTTGAGTATTGTGTGTAAAATGTTGAGATGTTAAAAGTATGAAATCCTGTAAATTAGCTAGTAGTGAGATAAAAGAGTGTGAGGATGTATGCCCAAATGCTGTGTATTGAAAATAAAAATGTTCGAGCCCCTGAAAGGCAAAACTGCCAAACAGGAAGAAAATAAATAAATAAAGAAAAGAAGAAGAAAGACTACATGGGCTCGAAAGAACATAGTATAACTAAACATTTTTATGATTTTGATTGTTTTAGTGATTCCGGATTCGTCTTCTACTAGGGCTATTAGTCCCGTAAGTGTAGTGCGTGTTTTTGCTCGGAAGGTGGTAGCGATCATTCCCTTGCTGTACGAGATCCGCCGCAGACCTACCGTCGGCTAGCGAGGTTTTCCCCAAACAGGTATCTCCCACGAGCGGGGCACCGCCACAGCCGGGACAAGCTCTAAGCTCCCGACCAGTCTCTCGGCATGTGTGCTTGAGTAATGCGTCTTAGCGTATGTGTGTGTGTGTGTGTAAGGGGAGAGGATAGAACAAGGAAGAGGAAGGAAAGATCGCGCACGACCAGTGGCCCGTTTGGTACAGTATTGCTCCGGCATCCGCCTGGTGTTGATCGAAGAAATCACGGGAAACTACTGATCAGAGCAGCCTGCCGCTACACGGGCATATCAACTGCTATGGTCATTAAACCCGTTATTGAAGTGAGTGTTTTATCGCAGTAGATAGCGCTGTTCCTGCCCATCTGGATGGTGAGATTAGACACCGACCTATACGTTGGCTTGCGAGGGATTTCCTCCACAAGGAACTTCCCTTCGAGATGCAGCGCCCCTGGTGGAACAAGCGTAAGAACATTAGAGTGGTCACCATCCGTGGAAGTGTTAGAAATACTGTCTTAAAATTGACATAAAATAAAGTGGCATTAAAGTGCTATCGAGAGCTGAAGAATTTAAACTTACGGCGGGTCTCCCATGACTCACGGAAAGCTCAGAAGCTCGGAATAGCAGATATCGAGAAAATAAGAGAAACCCAGTTTTCATGGGCAGCTTAGAGATAACATTCGAAAAAGTAACATTAAAGACAGATGCAGAGAGAGAACTTAAGAATTAAGTAAAAATTAGTGAAAGTAGAGGTCTAGCGTAGTTCAGGACCCGAAATTGAAAACAAAACAATAGGACAGATCGATTATCTCATGTTTCTTGACGCGTTAACTGCTATCGTCATTAGTTCCGTAAGTGCAAGACATGTTTTTCAGGGACGGTGGTTGGTCTGTATCGGGTTGTTGTTTCCCCCTTCCGGAATCCCTACCAGCCTCAGCTGGGACAAGCTCTAAGTTCCTCACTAATCTTCCAACATGCGTAGTAGTGAAGTGAGTGTAAACGTGTGTATAAGAAGTGAAGATGCAACAGGTAAGAGGGAGGAAAGATTGCCCACGGCCCGTTTGTTAAGATACTGCCACAGCATTTGCCTGGTATTGATCGGAGAAACCACGGGAAACTATCGATCAGAACAGCCAGCCGCTAGAATTCTCACGACAGCGGCTGAAGTTGACTGGAGCTGACAAGCTAGATTTGAAAATCGTGCCACTGCCGGGACTCGGACCTAGGACCTCTTGGTCAGAGGAACTGCAGTAACATTAGTTGATGACCCGAGCCATCTCTCTCGGTTCATTTTTATGGAAACAGTATGTCTTCGAAAATCTTAAAATAAAACTCAACAATATTCAGTTGTAAAAGAACAGCTATAGTCAAGAGATAGTCTAGTATTAAATTATGGATTGGATAAACAAAAAATACAATAGAAAGGAAACATTTTAACAAATCCTGACTACAATGAACAGAATTACGAACACTAAGAAGTAACGAGGGATTTTTCCTCTAGCGCTTTCATCCAGCTGACAGTCGGTTACCGTTTGTCCAAGTGGAATGCATATTCGACAATATAGTATGTATATAAGACAATATACTTGCGGGCTCCTCGGATCTCAGGTCAGCAGAACGCGAGGTCCTCCACAACAACACATGTATGAGTGACCAGGGACAAACAACCATGCGCAAGGCAGGATTACATTGTGATATAGTGTTATAAGGAAATATTCTTAACCGGCAATATAATGACGAAAATTTGCCCAAATTGTCAATTTACGAACGTAAAAGTCGTAAGTATTTTTGCCAAAGTACCACTTTTTGGCCTTTTGCTCTGCGAAAAAAATATTTACTCTAAAATATTCTGTAATCAAAATGAACAGGAATGCATGCGTCAGAATAAGACAAAATATTTCTAACTCAAATCAATTATGGTCTAATGAACATCAGTACCCAACGGTGCCGGCCAAATACGATGGGTACCACCTGCCATTCAACTAGAAGGGATTGTGTGGGAACATGCATATTTCGCGTGGAAATGAGGTGAAACATTTATGTCCCAATCTGACCACTAACTTGCAGTTTTAGATCACGCACTCAACTTTGCAGCATCCGAATTTTTACAATTATAATTTCACAACTTTCGATATCCATTATGCGAGTACATTATCCGTATTACGCATTAAATATCACAGAATATCTGTAATTTGATATTTGTTTGCCGAGTTCCTTTGGCGATACATCTCTGATCTGTATCTTCAGAGCGTTTTTTGCCAAAAGCGCATTTTCAGCCCCAATTTATTGTTGATTCGACTCATAATGTTTAGGCTGATAGTTGTGTTTCGGGAACCAAAAGTCAATATCCCGACAACAGAAAATAAGTTTGAAAAAAGTTTCAAGTTTTGTCGCGTTTGGAACCTACCCCTCTTCTTCGACTAAAATTTTAACATTCCACCGCGATGTTATTTGTCTATTTACCGAGTTAGCTTTCAATTAATGCAAATGATAAATACATTTACCTTGGAATACTGATGAAATTGTGTGGCGTCGGCATTCATGTACTTAGATCACGAGGTTTGTGGCATTTCACATGCAAAGGATCACCAATCAAGTGTGAATGATGCGAGGGTAAACGAGCGATACACGAATCGTTTAAGCGACGATATCATCAACCTATTTCTTCACAGCTGCTTACAGGTACGAGAAGCTCAAGACCTTCCTTGAGGCGGGGATCCAATAAAATGCTTACGATAAAAGAGATATCATCATATTATTTCATAAGGAAAGTGGTTAAGTCGGAAATATGGTAACATTAGATTTGTTATCGTCACATTACCGATTTTTTTGCAAGTACATTTTAGAACAAATAGGTTTGTATGAGTTGAAAATATTCAAGCGAAATAAATTTTACCGAAATTTTGCTGAAATGAAAGCTCTAAAATAAAACATTTCATAGTGCTTGAATGAAAATTAAGAGTATATAATAAAAATAAAAATTAGTAGTACCGAAATATGAAATATTAGAAGTAATAAAATATGTGCTATGTAACGTTATGGGTGGAACTGCAGAGTAATAATGAAAATTGAAACTTGGCGCGTTAACAAGCCAGTAATACCAAACATTATTTGAAGATACTGAAAATGAAATTTATAATTTAACATTTCTACCTTACACAAGGTCGGTTTTTAAGGTTTATTTTCCTTAAAAACCCAATGCTTTCTGTGCTAGATTACAAATTAACTAATAAATACGAACAATTAACAACATCTGCTTTCAAACTGATGAAGTATGTTGGAGTTAGATTATTCATTGAGCAAGAGGTCATTCACGACACATCATGCGTTTCTTCATTTTATTAGTTTATTCCAGAAAAGATTTTTGAACATGTTGCAATGCTCATTTTAACGCTAACGGAGAAGGTTTTTAGAGTAATAATGCGGTTGATCTGACTGTTCCTGATTCAGTAAACTATACGTTAATGACATTTCTAAGTACTAGATTTTGCCTTCCCAGAATGATTGAGGAGAGTTCGTTCAACGTATAATTATATAGTACCTTGCATTCGAAATTTAGTTTAGGGTTAAGTCTATTCATTTGCCACCAGGTGTTACACTTTCCGTGTCCAGTGAACAAGACGTCAATATCTAAAAACATTTCAACAGTGTTGTCAGGGAATGGAGATAACATGTGGGAAAACAATGAATTGCAGGAGATCTTCTTGTAGGGCCTACTTTGCCTAGGTGATCCATCTTTCAGAGCGCCGTCTTGGATGTCACTTCGCTTCTCATTAATCAGTCTGTTCATAATTGCGGAATCGAGCACACGGTAATAAGAAGAACGATAAGAGGGCATTAGCACATGCGCATCGGTTCTTGCGAGCTACCCAAGGAATCAACTGTCCCTAAATGACCCGAGGACAACACGCCGGACATCAGAAATATTAATTGATGCGAGCTATGGAATTGTAGACGGAAATCTAAATTGTAGGTTGCGAGACTGTTCCGCACGCTCCTTGCACACCGTATCCAGAACGACTTCGATTTGTACTAACGATGTTGAAAATATCGATTCCACTTCTTCTTTAATCTTTCCTTGACCCGAGTGTTTGCCATTAAAATGCTGTAATTATTCATCAGAAGAAAAAGGTTAAGTTCTCTTTGAACCTTTGATCGCCCGGCAAGGAAGAAACCAGTTAAAAGGTAGAATGTAAGGAAACCAAACATGCGAGTCCCTGAGATAAAGCTCATTAAGGCTACGTCGTCTTCCAAGTTAAGACGCGCTAATCTTCTGTTACAATGGAGAAGCGGAAGTGCTAAGGTTGCAAGAAAACTGCTCCCTGCCCTTAGCTTTTTCTGGGGTTTCTTTCTGTGCGCAAGCACTGGCATACTATTTTCGTTCTTAAAATACAAATTCCTTGAGTTAACATACATATAATTAATATAATCTTTCTAAACATCTAGAGTTGACGCAACATTTTCACAGAGTCGAAATATTCCATATCTCTCATAATTCTATTGCCTTTCAAGTCCGAAATTATTTTTTATTTTCATGTTTGTTCTAGAAATAAAGTTGTTCACTAATAACTGATAATAATTCAAAAGGAATGTTTGCAAGAACTTCACGTTTCGTTTATTTACTTGAATGTTTCTTATAAGCTATCTCTAAATCGAGCTTTGTCAATGAAAAGCTTTACTGATATCGATAAAACATAAAACAAAATGTATTTTTTCTTTGTCCATTTGTTTTTAATTTTCGCATTTCATATAGTACTAGAAACTACAAAATATGAAAAAAATCAATGTTTCACAGTCAGTCCTTTGCTTTTCGGACAATAAAGAAATACTTCGAATTTTGGGGAAAAATCCACCTACAAATTTGTTATAATAATTAAAATTAATCAGTTCTAAGAATTTTTACACCACAAATTGCTGAAATTTCAAACGTCGACTAACAAATATTTAGATAGGTTTTAATTTTCTATTAATACATTTAATTTATGGAGGAAATAAAAATATCCATTTAATATTTGTTGGGGATAATGTTTTTAGGGCACACCACATATTTATGAAACTCTTTGTATTAATACATTTACTTTACGGAGGAAATAAAAATATCCATTTAATATTTGTTGGGGATAATGTTTCTAGGGCACACATCACATATTTATGAAACTCTTTCTATTAATACATTTACTTAATGGAGGAAATAAAAAAAAACATTTAATATTTGTTTGGGATAATGTTTCAAGGGCACACACCACAGATTTATGAAACTCTTCCAATTTTAAAATAAAAGAGAACAATTATTCGTAATAATAACCGAAAAATTAACGCAATATTGTTTGCACACTGAAAGAAACAATAGAATATTGAATAAATTCTATTAATTTCAAGGACAGGACCTAGATTTACCTTCTTCTCCTTTCAAATAACCAAAAGTCCCTTATTTAAGTTCTATTCTTTTTTTATATGTTCACTTCATTATTGACTCTCCATTTACTTTTCCGTAATATTTTGATCAATCACGTATTCCGCCAATATTGTATTGGATTTCTTACTTTCAAATTCTTACTGAGGTCGACTCTCTGACTGAAATACTCTAATAATCATTTACGCCCTCATCCTTATCATTTACGCCTTCATTTTCTATCTGCTTGATGATTCCGTTCATTTTCTTAAGTTGATCGTCTCCGTGACGTCGGAAACATTGCTAACTTATGTTTTATCCCAGTAGACCGTGCAAACACCTATCATTTTGAGACTAAACATGGACGAAATATCACCTCTAATTTCAACTCGTTACAATATTTCTTCACTAACGTAATTTGGCCTCCTCAACCCTTAAACAAGTTTAATTTGAGAATTTTAGACTAAACTGATACAAAAAATTGTCCGATCCCGTAGCAGAGCAATACACCCCAAATGACGCCTTGTTTACCCAAAACTGTGGACTGGAAGCAGTTATATAATTATTTCTTCCAATGCTTCATCTGACACTTAGCAGGAAATATCACAACACAATTACAGTCCCATACGACAAATATGAATGTCATTGAATACAACCTCCTAAAATATATTGGGACCGTGAAATTCGATCTGATGTCTCTATACCACCAAATAATCTTGATATTCTGCTGCTGGGCAAAAGGAAAGAAAAAGTTCACATAATTTGTGTTGCAATCCCACTCACTAACAATATTGACACTAAATACAGAGCAAAAATAACAAAATAGAAGACCTACTTGACGAAATTAAAAACACTGAAAAAAAATCCTAGCCACGGGAATAATACCACAATCTGCCAAATCTCAATTGAAAGTACTGGGTGCAGCAGGAACATGAGGGTGCAGAAGTCTGTGATTTTTGACACATGTAATTGAGAAAAAATGAAATGTGATAAAATGCTTGGGGGAAGGACAAGAACTTGAATGAACAAAGCCAAAAGTACAATTTAAAATTAAATCGTTAATAATGTGTATCTTCTCTAGTTGAATTTTTATATAGTTTCTTATTTAATTGTTTTTCCTAAGCTGCCTGCAAATGTAATATTAGTACCTGTAATATTTTATTAGTAATTAATCACTTTAGCTCTGTGTTTCTTGCGTTAGGCCAAAGCACGGTATTTCATATACCAATTTAAAATCGAGAATAAATTATGTATAATAATATATTATATATTTATATTATTATTATATATTGACGTGCGGGGTAATTCCCCCCTCAGTTGTCAGGGAACCGTCCCAGCCGAGACAATTTTTAAGGTCCTAGTTGGTCTCCTGACATGCCGTAATGTAGTGCATGTATGTGCATGTATGTGTTAGAGGAGAGGTTAGGACAAGGAAGAAGTAGGAAAGATCGTGAGCGATTCGTGGTCCGTTTGTTAGGACACTGCTTCGGCATTCGCCTGGTGTTGACGGGAGATAGAAACGAGTTAGTTACCTGTTACGTTGTGTGTGGAGCTTCAGCGACACCATCTACTACCTTAGCGAAACATATGCCCTTTAGTAATGTATTTTCTTTCATCTTACATCCAAACAAAAATGAGACGCGCAGGTATATGGTTGCAAGAATGCACGCAATATCACTATTTTCGTTACATGTGGTTTTACAAAATGATTCGACATCTGGACTGATTATAATGACGTTTCACAAGAAAAGTGCAATTTATGTCACTTTATTACCATCTTTAATAACCATGTGCCAAGACATTTATTTTTTCTTAATGAGAACTTATTTAATAATTTTGCAATGATTATTTCAAGGATGTGTTCTTTACTTTCGAAAATATATTTAGTAAAAATAAAAAGATAATTACTTTCTCGTTGGCTTCACGGAGTAAAATCTCGGAATTAAAATTTTCTTCATACTCACCGCCTACCAATCTACGTTTTGTGATTGCCGCATTTCGGAACTGACTGAAACGCCATTTGTTTGGCGGATGTGTATTTTCAGTTACGAGACGACAGGTGGAGTTAAGAAAGCCAGTCTAATAAATCTTCCGGGAACTTCGCCGAGGTCTCTCTGTTTCTTATTAGGGGTTCGGGCTCTGCGGTCAGTGAAGGGCCAAGACGAACGAGTAGGAAGGGGGGTACGGATGCAGCGAAGATAGCAGTAATGGCAGGGCTTGTGGTATTCAGTTGAGGTGCTGCTGTTGCTGTGTGTGTGTGTGTGTGTGTATGATGAGGAGGGGAGGAGAAGGAAATGGATAGTGTTGATTTATCTGATGGTGGCGGCAATGGTGGCAACATAAAGGCGATGGCGTTGTGAAGGAATGTGAAGCTCGCTGGAGAACAGAGGATGGTAGAGCTTATATAGGGAAGGGAATAATAATGGCGCTGATGGTTGAGGTGGAGTTGTCGAAGTGTAGTTGGTGTAAAAGTAGGGGTGGTTGTGTAAGTGGTGGTGAACGTATTGGTGGTGTTAGCGGTCGTGGTACTGGAATCCTTGACACTGGAAGCGTGGGTATCAAGACGACTAGATAGTGAAGGGCTGTCATTGAAGGTGAAAATGGAAGGTGACAAGGGTGCGCTGGTTGCGATGATATTCTGGTAGAGGTTCTTCCAGGAGTGGGCGGGGTGACGGCAGTTGTGCCTGAGACGACCCATGGGACCGGAGATGACCGATCCCATGCCAGTGGTGGAATCAGCAGGGGAGAAGACTGGGGCAGCGGCTTCGGCGGCGAGTGGACCGATGGAGAAGGCGCCAGCGGAAGCGGTGGCGACGGCGGTGGCGGCGGCGGCGGCGGCGGCGGCGGCGGCGGCGACAGCAGCTGGGAGTCGGCGCGTGCCTCGCGGCCGGCAGTACTGACCTACACCGGCGATCCGCCTCTCCACCCTGCCACCGGCAGAGGGCGCCGCGGCGCCGCGCACGCCAGTCTGAATACTCTCCGAATACAATCGTAGCCCCTGAAACAATTATTTAAAACATTTACTTATTAAGAAATACCAATTCTAAAAAAGTATCTTGTCTGAAGACTGTTCCAAGTTACATAAAATAAATTAAGTCGTATTAATTAGCCCATATTAATTTTAGAACATTCTTAGGCTTGAACTATCTCTAAATGTCAGCATCAGCTCAAAAGAAGATTTAAAACAGATTTATTATTATATGTTAATTCTATAAAAGTTCAAATAACTAGAAACTAAAAAAAGAAGGTATAATTTATTGGTTTTTTCAATTATAATATCTAAAAGTGAAATGTTTCTTTTGATATGAAAGTAAGTGAAGTGAAATAAAAGTATATTAATGTTTGATTTATGCCATTTTTGTCTCATTAAATATTCATATTCTATTAATAATATGTAATTAGCTTCTTATGTATGTCGACTTCGTAAGGGTTAGTTTAAGTTGCAATAGAATTAATCATGCTATATGCTACTACGTAACACAATGTGGCAAAGAGTAACTTATATGACGTGAAACTCTGAGAGTCAATTTAAAAGCATCAAAACACACATTTGGAAATAGTATGAAATGTCGTAAATCAAACAATAATTAATATGTTCCTTTTGAGACATGCTGCCCTCCTCTGACCCGACCCGACTCTTTGAAAATTCCTTCCATTCGTATTATATAAAGAAATTTTTCTCTAATGTAATATTGATATCGCAGCAAATAGAAAGTATTTTTTAAACATTCACTACTAAAAGCGGTTACGTTTAGGCCATATAAGGTGCTAAAAGTTCATTTTTTATTACTAGTGTAAAAAATAAGACGAGGCTAAAACGCTAAGATTAAATAGTGTGATTTCAACAAAGAAAATAAAATACATTCGTCTAACCGTATCAGCTACTAGTGACTTTAATGTAATACAGTATATACAACAAGTAATATAGTATTCAATTATATTTTTATACTTGAATTAAAAATAAATGAATGCCAATAATGTCTAAAAATATTGTATGACGGAATTCACCCGTAGTAAATGTGATTTTATTTTACTCCTAGGAGTGCGCCATTCGGTCTATAGGCCTTGTGTTCGATCTTTCCTAACTGCAAAATAAAATATCACTTTTACCACTCGTATCACGAATAACTATTGTATTAGCAGTATCCAAACAAATTAGAATATTTTGTGGTGTTTTTGTTGTTGTTGTTGTTGTTGTTGTTGTTTTTGGAACGGAGGCATTTGGAACGTTGTAGGCAGGCGTTTGTGCCCCGTTGAGATCGCCGCGGGGCCGTGGCTGCTCCTGGCTAGACGAAGACCCCGCGCCTGCGGTGTTGCCAGCCACGCACTCGGCGCTCGCTAGCACGCGCCCTCGCCCCGACCCCTCATTCAGGCCTGGAGGCGAGTGCTTTCGACAAGTGGTCAACAAGTGACAGATACAGAAGGGGGATGAGGGGGGCAATTACACTCCAAAAGGCCTAGAGGTTTCATTTGTTATCTTCTTTTATTTGGAAAAATTGAGAGAAATATTTATATTAAAATTATGTAATTATTATTTTAAAAAATATTGTATAGTATCATATGTACACTACATAAATTAAGTACAATATAATGACATGCTTATTTTTAATAAAAATGTATGAGGCCATTTGCCCTCCCTTCCCAATGATAGGCTGGATGCGGTCAACCCTAGCAATACCTGCGAACAACAGGTAAGACGATTCCCAGAGGAGGGGATCCATATCCCACCGCTGAAATTTTGGTTTTATTTTTTTAATGACTTTGGAAAAAATACTGAAGTTATATGACTAATAATGTACATGTGCTTTAATTTAAAACAAAAATATTCAATGTTTGACCTTGCATATATGAAAACAAATACTTTTTATCAATATTATCAATAATCATTTAATGACAAAATATGCTACATGCTTTACATGAAATAAAGGGAGGTGTATCTTCATGACATAGCAAAGTCTTATCAAACTAAGTCTTCAAATACTACAAATATTTTCAAAATGTATTGTGAATATTCAGCTTTCGAGTGCCGAATGTTTTTTACTCATTCCCGTAGTCTCTGTATTAACTTAAATTTTATAAAAAATACGTGTAATAGGAAGTCGTAAATTGCTTCATATTGTGATAAAAAGTGAAGTATTTAAATATCACTCAATCATTGGTGGGGTTGTGTTCCCCCCCTCCCGCTTGTAAATTCTAGTATTAAAGCATTTTGGAAAATGGAAGAGTAATGTAAAGATAAGTCGATACCGCATTTTCTCTAAAATACGTTAGAAGTTTTGCGTTCAAGCACTTTTTGTTCATCGCAGAGGTTGACCAATTGGAGATTTATAGAGAATCTAACTCACCTATCGTCAACACGTTCAACGTTTATTATTCTTTATACAACGCATTCCACACGCGTTCCATTTATCTAATTGCTTTAGATGTTTGTCAAGAAAATCTCACTACCCAAAGTCAGAATTATATATCTAGAGTTGGTGTCAGTCAAGGAACTATTGGTGATAGTTCATCCCCATCTATTTCAATCGTATTGAAATCGTATAATACACAATTAATACACTTAAAATCGAAATACAGTTACGTATATTTTGTCGGTGCACAAGTAAAATAACTGATCTTCAGAATCGTTATTTTACAGGAGAGTGGTTTTATCCAGAAAGCTGTAACCAATGACAATGGCATTATATTTCTTACCAACTATAGATTTAAACTATTTTGCTAGTATAAGTATACTATTTTAAAAGCTCATCTCTTCACTTAATTAGGAAGTTACGTTATTTTGACATGTTTAATATTTCTTCTGTAACTATAATTTACGCTTTACAATTATTACAAATTCTTAATACTGTGCAACAAATAAAGTTTAAATTTTAACTAACATTTTCCATGATTTAAATTATAACTTAACGTTGAAAAGGGTTGTTTTGTTAATGGGGATATTTTTGGAGAGTTAAAGACTGAAAATTCAGTGTGTATCTATGGTTGAAAAAGTTGAATTACAATTTTTAATTAGAAATATTTGAATTTAAGAAGCGACATCCTTATAAAATTACTTCAAAGACACAAAATATTCATTAAATCAATTTAACAAAGTTATTATTTAGCTCATGCAATTCTTCAAGACATTAAAATTTGTTCATTATAAATTAAAATATTTCATTTGGATCATTCCAAAATAATGTTACTTCACCTGTAACAATGCATGTAAGTCACAAGGGGCAAAGGGTGCCAAAATATTTTTTTCTGGAATCAACTCCAAGTGCAATGCAACACAATATTATCGTTCGATTAACAGACAAAAGAAAACATAGCACTGCCACAGAAGATAGTATGTGTTTAAAACATGTCCGAGCGCTAATTAGAACTATAAATTAAATTAATTATAATATAAATATAAACATCGGTGCGCGCAGAAATTGAAAGGAAACTATTGTGTGTCAGGCCGAATGAGCGATGTTTATAGTTTCTTCAGATACCCAGGGAAAAAATAAAACTGTTTCATTTTAGATTGAAAAATGCAAATACTTGGTTGTGCAATTCTTCCTAGTCTCATAGTGCGCTACTGACTCAATTCTCATCCCCAAGTCTCACTTCTTGCGAGACAGCTGACGTCATACGTCAGCAACACTCCGATCACGCGTAAATATGTTCTATTCACGTGTTGCGACATGGAACAGCAGCTTTTTTGATATCCTCAGTATGTACAGAACTCCCTGTATTGTGAATCCCTATATACTATACTATGTTATTGCAGTATTCGTGAATATTATTTTTGTCAAAATATTTAATTCATTGCAGTGATATGAGAGTGTATTGTTGATTGTTCGTACTACGTTTTGGAAAACCATTTTGTGTGTTTTTTGTTTGGCTGTTTCAAGCACATTCTATTAATACAATAGTAAAAGGGGGCTTTAACAGATCTTTATGCGCGAAGGGGAGCCATAGATCCAAAGTCGACTGCGGGAGTACAAACTTCTCGAGTCAATAAAACTCTTATTAATTCCACGTCATTTACGGGACTTTATTTTTAATCAAACAGTTGTGCGAGAGAGAAATTTAGAGAGGAAGTGATAGATGGGTAGATGGAGAAGAGAAAGAGGATAAGAAAGAATGAGAGACATTTTCTGGTTATTCTTGTACAAACCGCTTTCCAGGAGCATTACTGAAATTCTAATGTTAGGGAGAATCGTCCCTTGTTTGGTTCTTGGATGTCGTTCCTAGAAACATTTTGGCGATCAATTTCGTTCCACAATGAAATATACTTTAGTGGACGATATGATTGCTTGTTTTGAATTTGTTTGTACATCACATTTGTTTTGGGAAAAGCTGCTGAGACGTTTTTGTACGGAATAAAACTAATTAGATAAAATTTAGCACAAATAACTTTAGTATATCCTCTTGCCAGAGAATGTTATTTTTTATTTTACCAGTAATGCGAATTTTTATTATTGATCCGGTAAAATTATTTTGTTTATTTTTAATTATAGTTCTTAATTTTCTATCAATCATTATTTTAATTTCTTTATTGTTAACTAAGATTTTCTACCATGCCAATATGTTCTGTTTCTGATTCACAAGTAAATACATCAGAAGCATGTTATTGAGGAGAAAGCGAATGTGTAATAAGTGGAAATGCAACTTTTCTTCGTTGGCTCATAAAGAAAATAATATAAATAAGTAATTTGTTTCTAATTTTGACGATACAATTTATAGTAGTAATTATTCATAGAATAAAAACGAATATAAAGTTTGTCATTGTTCAAATTTATTGTATATAAGCATTTCCGTGTAGGAACATAGAGGTAATGTATTACTTTTTATATAAATATATTTTTCTGTTAATTAAAAAACTCTTGATTATTAATAATCTATGAAACTGAATGAAATAATGAGTTTGAGATAGAAAAAAAATATTTTATTTCTTATTTACTTCTGCTATAGTTTTCACGGTTAATTACCTAGGGAATCTTTATAAATAGTAAAGTTGAGCCCAATAATATCCAATCAAACATTGATGTAAAATATTTCAAGACAAGTTTTATATACAAGAAAGTGATTTAAAGCATAATTTATGTACTTCAATATTTCCAGTTGACGCTCAACGATAACCCTATCTTTTTATGACGACTCCATACACGAGATTTTTGTGATTTTAACATCATTTTAAAGAATAAATATTCACTTTATAGCGTCATTTTGAAAGCACAATATAGGCACCCCTCACTATTACAATTTATGTCAGCGACGAATTATAAGAGCCAATTATCAACAGACAGTTCATTATTCAAAAATCTTCTTCTTTTCTTAAAACGTCTACGTTTCGAACCCCACACATTTTTATTCTTCTTCGGGTATATATTTTTCTATATATTTCTATATAAATAATAAATAATATATTTATCTATTTAGAGTTACGTCATGAACCCCTCCGACCTTCCCCAACAACCGATCAGTTAATTCCTGCACCACCCCTCTTTCCGCTCCGACCACAGGCGAAGGGGCGTCATATCGTGCCCCGCCGCCTTACATCGAATAGACTTACATAAAAATAAAACTTGACAGACGATAGTCAATTTAGAAGAGGATGTAAGTCAATCTAGAGAAGTCGTAGTAATACCAGTATTTTGTAAAACCATGCAAACATTATTTGAATATACACTTGTTTTCTCCCGAACTTTGTGGCCGGTAGCCAATGGCGTGTCACGTAGGGGTGACCGCCTCTGAGGGGAAGGGAGGGAAATGGCACAGTGCGCAGTCTGCTTTGTGTCGCCGAGGGAGCTTTGCAGTGCGGACGCCCGGGGGCTGCGCTGGCGGAGGCAGCAAAGGTCTGTGGCAGAGGGAGCACTGAGCAGGGCGTCGCCACCTCTGTGGCCTCTCGCAGCCGAGGCGTCGAGCCCGGGTACGCTGAGCGCCACCTTCCCTCCCTTTTGGCTGCACTTAGGGAGCGCGTAAATGTCAAGGCAAGGGCTGATATGCAGGTTGAATGCAGAGGGATTAAATGTAATAATTGACTTGGTTACAAATAACTGGAAATATAAACTTGTACTCTTGAGATATAGACGTTTTCTTCTTCAATATGAAAAGTTTATTTCACTTTGTTTTAAACAATATAGCATTGTCATTAGTTCGATTTTATTAAATTTCCATTAGGATGTGTGTTTAGAAATGACTGAATAAGAATCAGAAAACTGGCGTATCGGCTCTTCTCTTGCAGACTGAAGTGGTTTTTGGGGCGGGATGTACAGCCATCGCCCTGCTCAGATAGATATAACGGGGCTCCTCGTGTCATATTAGTCTAATGCAATTTCATTTTCAGAGGAATATTTTCATCGTCGCATAGTTCGTCATTGTATTGCAAGCTCATAGGTACACATCACATTAACTGAGCTGTAGTAGGCGCGAAACTTTTGGTTAGTAGTTCTCCGCTGGGCTGCGAGGGCAACTTAGGGACCTTTGCGTAGGAAATGCCCTTGCAGTCCGGCTAGGCCAGGGCTCTTCGTTGAAAATGCCCTTCATGGGTAATGGAGGTGTTCTGGAAGGTTTTCCTCAGAGGTACGTTGCACATTCGAACACTTCCCGAATGCACGTGACCTCGGAGCAAAGCGTTCTAGAACAGCCTTCCACCGAGGGAATCCTTGGAGATATTTCGAGGCGATGTACTCGCATCGAGGGAATGTCGCTCAGGGAAGTGATTAGTTGTAGGTAGACATGACACGAGGGGCAGGGAAGGTCATAAACTGTTCCTTTATTTCCCAACAACGAATTCATGTAGCCAGAAGTCTTAAAGAGCCTTCGTAAAGTAAAGTGAGTATTTTACAATGTGGCGAAATTAAATTTCTTGCAACATGCGATACTTATTCTGAAATGCTTTGTTTGCAGGTTTGCCCATTACTGCAGACTCTATATGGAATGGAGGCTGATACGAGCTAAATGGATGCTAAAGCTGCATTAACGGGATTCGAAGGAACGTTTTCAACCGGTTGGAGCCTCTTCATACCGCACCCATGAGACGAATATGGGAAAACATGAAGATTAGTGTAAAGAAAGGGTGATTTAAATTACTTCAAGGTAAATAGGAAAGGGGAGGGATGGACTGATTACGGATCGTGGTCGGCTCTTGATTTCAAGAAAGATTACAAGCGACATTCGTAGCTGATTAATGAAACTACATTATCAGGATTTAGAGCCTACTCGCTTTTAAAACTACCTTCCACATATCGATTGACGAAATCAAGGAGATTTCAAGGGGGGGCGGGTGGAAAACTTTTTACATGACCAGAAGAGGAGGGTTGGGATGGAAAATGTTATGCATTGTGATTTGTTCTTGATTCCAGGAAACGTCGTAGATACTTTCATAAATTGGAAAGTCCTTTCTGGTTGATAGTTTGGAACCTGCTAATTATTGAAAACGTTTACCTCTTTCCGATAGAGCTTGAACTTGATTGAATGAATTCATTTCTTTAGCTTTCTTTTTAAGAGATGATTGGTCAAGGGACATCAGGACTAAGGGAAGAAATCATGGGGGGATTAATATTTCTCTTCACTTGTAGATTTTCTTTATATTATATTCTAGATCTTCTACGGTACTGCGTGACACGCAAGAGCTACTAATATTAGTTCTGCTACGGAACTGAAAGTGATCAGACTGAAAGATTTATTAAAAATTATGTAAATTAACGTCAATACTGATGGAAATTACTCAAATTGAATTTAAAATTGATTTTTCAGAAATGGTTCTCAATAGTTAGGCATCGGTTAAAAAATTGAAATTAATCTATTACTTCTATCTGAATTTTCCCCTTCCATTAAACCTTTATTACATAGGCTTATTGTTATGATAATCGTGTTGTTTACAGGTAATTTTCTTGGCAGAGTTCAGACTTGAGAAGAAATGTTGCAGCTGGAATCTACTGAAAATAGTTTGCGAGAGGGATGCTTTGGATTTTTTCTTCTCCAGGAACTTTTGTAAATTATTGAAGAAAATGTTGAAATAAACTTTCAAAACAGTCCTTCCCTTGTTTTTAAATACTTTTGTCCCCGATTTTCCGTAACAATGAACGAAATGTATTACTTTCTAAGGTTTTCTCCATTGCTTTCGCCTTGTGTAACTATTCAGGAATTACATATCCCTGCAAAATTCTAAGAACATTTTTGCAGTGTTACGGTATCGTCAGATCAAATCTTTGCATTTCTTGACAATCTATTTTCAATATAATCTATTATTTTCTTTAATGAATAAAGGCAGAATATAAATCATGAAGGTTTTACTTTTTTTGAGAAGTCTCTTCTAAATCTCTCATTTAGGACACCCGTGTTCTTGCAAGAAACATTCTGTTCAGAATTGTCTTTTGGGAGCAATTTTAAAACTTGAAGTTCGTTAAATATTTCACGGGTTAATTTTGCACGTGTTATAAAGCTTGTTGGAAACGAATGACACATGAAACGGTGGATAGAATAGTAGTTTTCAAGCGAACTCTTTTTTTAAAATGTGTAAACTACACGAGGTTGAGTGGTAATAGTTATGAATAGTTATAAATGCCAAAGAAATCGCTCAAAATTTTAAATGAATAGGTCTATAATGCAACAAAGCCTTCATGGACCCCAACATATTTTACATCGCCAAACAAGTTAAAAAAATCATTTTTTGATTAATCTTGAGAAAATATATACGGATAGACTGCAGCAAACGTGCTCGTCTTACAAATAGCCTTAATAGGAGACAAATAATACAGGTGATATCATTAAAGTACATTTTTTGCACCTCTAAATTGGTAATTTCAGCTTCAAGGTACTTGCCGACAAATTGTATCCATATCACTTACATTAGAATAAATTGTTCAAAATAACGATTTTCTTGGTTATGCTTAAATTATTTCATAAGAAATTTTATCTGCAGGGCAGATTTATAATAAATTTAGTCATATAGATATAATTTTATCACATTGAAATCCTTCGAAAATGGGATAAATATTTTAATCGTAAACGGTTAATTTGTAATATGAAATTTAACAATTTAACCAATTTATAGTATTGAGAAGGGCAAGTGTTAGGATACTGCCGTATTCTAGCTATGCGTAAGGACGAAACGCGAGTGCTTTGGAGTCACGTCCACGCTCGTAAATCTTTGGGCTGCGCACGGTTCGCTGCAAAGCTTTTCGCCGTGGTGCGGAAGTAAACCTTTATGCTGTGCGTCGTGTCGCTTGGTTGTCTGTGTTCTAATTTTTCCTTGAGCTGCAAGTGGTTAGGCTTTAAAACATGGTGCATCAATGAATACTTAGCATGTCTTGGCGATAGTGGGCATTTGTTAGATTGTCACCAGTAGTGAAGTGTATACACGAACGCGACCCGTCCTCACAACAACTGATGCAATGTGACTGCTCGCCTAAATATCCTTTGATGTGAGCAGAAAAACTGACTGAGCCGTGGTTCGCACTGTGCGGCGTAAATTTAGTGTTCCCTTCTGGGGAAAACGTCCACACTACAGGAATTCAGTTCGCTATCGCTAAATTATATAATCTGTGCGTCATGCGGCCTACATTTTTGCAAGTGTATAGTGCAAGTGCAAGTGATGTTGAAGGAAGAGCCGATGACTGGCGGCTCAAGGTCAAGCTGAGAATGTCGAAAGGACGTGTCAACCTTCTTTGTGATAAACCGAAAAGACTGATACATCTTCCAGGAAGAATAGTGTGAGGCTATTTTAGTACAAATTCAGGAAAAGTCTTTTCTGGCGTATGCATTTTTAAATATTCTTTAAGACGTTTTCTGAGTGTACAAATGGAGGTCGTCTTTGAATCGACCTTATATTGTGGCTGCATAGCACTGTAATGTGCAGTTAAATTTTTGATCACATTATTCAATTAAAATTTTTGTGGACTTTTTTTTACCAATGGCTGAATTTTCTAATACAATTTGGTGTGGGTAAGCAATGATGTTAAGTCCCTGAGCTTTCGGCAATTGCAAGACATTTTGCCTGAGGAAATTTGAGTAGTACTTTGGATTTCTGGTTGCAGTAGCTACCCTTAACATCTCCACAATGTTGTTTGCAGTAACTTTTTTCATTCAAGAACTTTCAATATTCGAATACATTCTTATTTTATTCTTAATATTCACAAAAGTAATAGAAACGCTGGTTTGAAAGGTTGGGAGAGTGAATATATTTCATCGTTCGCTAGCCGCAACATTGACACAACTTGAAAAGAACGAATTTCAAGGCCATTATATTACGTGTTATATTAATTGTATTAACAGAACTCCTACGAAACCTGGCAATGCTTACTTCATAACCCATGCATTATTATTAAGCGTGTGACTCCTGCATTTAAATCTCTAACAGAAACGACAGACAATGTTGTTTTGTTTTTTCAAAATTTTACTGTTCGAATTTTACCATTATTGCTGTCACTGTCTACATATCAGTTCTTTTCACATCCATCACAAGTGTTTGCTCCATTTTATTTCTAAACGCCCAATCTTGTAGCGATGGAACTTCAACGGACCAAGAAATGAGTAGCCGCCTCTCTCGAACCACAAACCGAAGTAGAAGTTGTTGTTTTTTTCGCAACTCAACAACTCCACCAGCCAGTAGCAGCAACAGAGCTAATAGTCTTGTAAAGCTACGTACGCGTGTTCCGTTTCCCAGCACAGGAGTCACCCGCATCCGTTACCTTTTCCATGTACTCTAACGGGGAAAAAATTGATTTATTCCACTTACCCTCTCGACAGCTTAATTGCGGGCGGGCGAGCAACCCGTCCGTCGGGTGGCGGCTCCGAATCTCGATTTCGCCCGTTGGCCGCGGGCGAGCGCTGCGCTTGGCGCACGCAGTTCCGCGTTTGCTCTCCGCCGGAGACGCAGCCTCCTGCCCGGCCGCTTCGCCCCGCCCCGCCCCGCCGCCGGCCCCGCCCCCGCCCCGTCCCACCCACCCGCCCCTCCCTGCCCCGCGCCGCTCGGCGACGCCTCTGGCCGGGCGTTCCTGCGACTCGAGTACTCGACGGCGGCAGGGTTTTTGATGCTAGACAGATAGCTAGATAGAATTCAGCCGCTTTCAGCAAGAAACTTCTAGCGGCCGGCCGGACTGATCGGTAGTTTTCCGTGATTCCTCCGATTCAAACTATGCGAATGTCGGAGCAATGCCGAACAATCGAGCCACGGATCATGCGCGATCTTTCCTCCCTTTCCCTTTTATATTCCCACCCTCTACTTACACGCAAACACACATACACACACATATACATACATACACTACAATACCACACTTATCGGGAGACCAGGGAGCTTAGAGCTTATCCCGGTTGGGGCGGTGCCCCACTAGTGGGAAAGACCTGGTCGGGGAAGAGACTGCAAACCTAAGTGTAGGGTGCCACCGGATCCCATCATCCAGCTGGAGAAAGATCACAGCCCCCTCTCGCAGTAAAAAAAACGCACTACACTTTCGGGTCTAATGGCCTTAGCTGTTGTCGCGCCCGGTAACACTAATTAATCAAACTACTCGGCGAATCTACTCCTGCGTTCATCGCCGCCGCTGCAGTCAATTACTGTGAAATAATGCTCTTAATCACGTCAATCTACGTGCCGTGCCGTGCCGAGCCGAGCCGAGCCGAGCCGAGCCGTGCCGAGCCGTGCCGAGCCGTGCCGTGCCGAGCCGTGCCGAGCCGTGCCGTGCCCGTCTCGTCCTCGAGCAGGCCAGTCTCGAGCAGGCCAGTCTCGAGCAGGCCAGTCCCGACCCGTCCGCGACCCTCCCGAACCCGTCCCGACCCGTCCCGACCCGTCCCGACCCGTCCCGACCCGTCCCGACCCGTCCCGACCCGTCCCGACCCGTCCCGGCACACAAAACGTACCACGACAG
>BOPP01000076.1:3174849-3203165 GCA_017312745.1 Gryllus bimaculatus | reverse complement strand
GAGTTGGGTCTAGACGAGTCGGCGCGGGTGGCGACGAGACGCCTCGGGTCGAGCGGGACGAGACGCCTCGAGTCGAAAGAGTCGGGTCCTACCGCGGAGCGGGACGCGTGAGGAAGTGGAGCTCGATGTGCGCCAGCGAAAGAGAGGCGGAGCGGCGTGGTGTCTGGCCGGCGGGGGGATGCGTGCACCTGTCCTGTCTAGGGAAGGCGCGTAGCCGAGGGGCGGCGGCCGCGGCGCGTGGCGCGGGTGGGGGTTGGGGGCGGAGGATGAGGTAGGTTCATTGTTCGGCGCGAAACACGTTGCGTGCGCCCCCGCGGCCTCTTCCCAAATGACGTCACGCCTTTCATGGCTATTTGGGCGCTCCGCCATGCACCGTCACGCCGCTCGTCGCTGGCCATCGCCATGTAGGTGGATCTGGATTACGAGCAATGACGGCTAAGGAACTGTTTAGTTTTCTAGGTGGACTCCTCGATCAGTGATTTGAAAGAAAACACTAATGCAATCTTTCAGGCGTAATAATAAAAATAGCAATACAAAATAGTGCCTAATTTTTTTTAAAAATTAAGTCAAAAGCGAATCTTCATTTGTTCTTTACTCGCCATACGAAAAAACGCAACCATTTTGTTTCCAGATTTTTGTCATATGTTATAATATATTCATGACTTGACAATATAGATTGAATACATATTACATTATTATGATGCATTATTATGATACATGCGTGTTAATTAACGTCATTCATTTTTCCTCTTTTAATATTAAAAATATGTTGCGAAAGCGTAATTGAAGATATTATAGCTTTTTATTCATGACTTCAACAATGTGAAGTAATTTGATTCCGAAGGTCAAAAACGTACAAAATTTTGTTGTTATACATCCGCGTTCGTGATAAAATATTCACGTTCATTATAAATACTATAATATTTTGAATTTATTAGATTGTAGCAATAATAAGTCTCATTGACACTTTTCATAACGAAGACACATCTAAAGAAGTTCTGAAACTGAATAAAAGTGTCGTGTTTATTTCTAAAAAGAATCGTCAATCTCCAAGTATCTAGTTTTCATCAGCGTACTGTTACAAGAAATATCTGTTAACTTTTTCCTTGTTATTAAATGATTGTAAGTACGTCAGAGTCGGCAGACGGAAGAGAAAGCTTCAAATTCAATGATCTTCGCCAGAAATAGATTTTTTTATTGTACTCAGATGACTGTAAAATTAAGGGAGGATAAAGGAAGAATATCAGTGGGTATGAATTTAAGTTCAGATCTCTCCAAATACTTGTGAACTAATTTTTCCGTTGTTGACATGAAGTAAAACGTGTTCGATTGTATTAATAAAAATCTTCGACACCGCTAGTTATGGACATCGTGCATCACACCTGTCAAAACAAATTTGAGATTAGCACAAAAAGTTTGTGTTAAGCCCATAAATTCCGTATGTTGTTGTTTTTTTACTGTTGAACTTTTGCCTTTCTCGGAACAGTTTCCGCTATGTTTTCATTCATCTCTGGTCTATCTTTATTTCTTATTTTTTTTCGGTCGTATCTCATTCTCCAACTTAATGTTTCCATTGTGAAGCTTGGTGTCTTTTTCGGCAACCTTCCTTGAACACGATGAAACGATAGAATGACATTGGAAGGAAGAACCTAGCACTTAACTTTTTGTCTCGTTGCTGCCCAAAGTGATCGGTTTCAAATCTCTGTTCATGCTTTTTACCTGCACTGGGGTTGAAGCGAAGAACAAAAAGAAAGTCGGTGAAACTTCACCTGCACCTTTTTCTCGTGCAGATTGAAACCACAGGCATTTCTGCGGAAACGATACATTTGCATTGCTGTGGAAAAGCTGTTAGGTTTTTATGGCAATGAAAAGACAAGAGTCAGTAGGAGGTTTCACAGTCTTTCTTTAACATACAACAGTAGATAGGAGTATTGAATGGTACTTATTTTTGCATTTTAGGCATACTGCAGTTTTTGCTTGAGGAATTTGTGTACCGATGTGCATTCATTTTATAGAGTAATTTCGTTTTCAATGAATACCTTATCTATATTTCTACTACAACATAACTTTACAAATCAATAATATTTACACAATTGTATAAACAATGAAATCTATTTTTCAAAAATTACATTTGCAGTTTAGAAGATACGATATACCTTCACGATTTTTTTAGCTAAATCTTAGATCACAAAACTACTGGCTTGAGGAGATACATTTTTATTCGTACGGCTGTTCCTAATAATAAAAGAAAGTGAATTTTAGTTTTGCAATCTCAAATATTTGGAAGGATTGGTTTCCCATACTTACACTTGTATTCCTCCGATTGATCCGGATTTGGTTTATCAGATAATTTTCCATAATGCCGCCATAATCGCTTTATTGACAACGCAAACATTTCTTCGAATCATTAGAAATTTTGAAGTTGATTTGAGAATATGGTAAAGAAAATAATTTCCACAAAATGTTTAATAATTTTTATTACTTATTATCCAGAGTTAACTTTCGGGAAAACACTTTTTCCATCCTAAGTGGGTCTCTAGCAAGAAGGAGAAAATGAAACATTAAGACAAGTTGAACACAAATAAGAAATAAAGTGAATTTAGTGGAAAAAACAAACCAATAATATCAAATAAATACAAATTGAAAATTCTTACTGCCCAAGCAACGTGGATGGCTTGTATATACTTGTTCACAACATGGTAAAAAAATGAAAACTGCAAAAGTTTCTGGTTACAGCTAGGTGGCAGCCATCTTTTGGAATGGAAGAAGAGGAAGCCTACCAATTGAGGAAAAGGGGGGAATAGAAGAGGGTAGTCATAAACAGACTAAAAAATGACTGCTCATCATACAGGAATGTAAAACAGAACAGTAAATTAGGAATGTGCAAGATTCTAGAATTTTAATTATATAAAAAACAAATTTTTAACACGTTGACTAGATAAAGAGATTGAAAAAAGGGGGGAAAATAGGACAAAAGAATGATTAGGGGCTAGTTAATAAAATATTTAGAATGGAGCTGCTTTTAATCAAAGAATGTTCATTTAAGATAGAAAAATTAGTATTTTTGACAAGTTTTAGAATTTTCAAGTTCTCCAAAATGTTCATTTTTGTGCCTTTGTTGACTAGGTGGAGGATTTTAAAATTATAATTAAGGTGAAAGGAATGGTTAAGTTGGATCAAATGATGGGCAAAGATGAAAGTGTCTAAATTTTGTTTCCAGCATCTAATATGCCCATTAATTTTAACTGAAATTTTTTTGTTGATTTGAGAATTAAGATGTTCAAGTTGAACTGCAAAGAGAGTAAGCGTTGCGCGAGTCGAGAAGCCGAAGGTGTGAAGTTGGAGAAGTGGGAGGAACAAATGAGGACGAGTCATTTCAGGTTGAAAAAGAATCGCAACACAGTCACCTCTGTAATTATGTGAACAAATGTTTGTCATTTTGATGAGAATCGCTTCGTTTCTTCACAATAGATTCTTGACAATTTATCTTTTATATCGACCAGAACGGTTTGCTTGAAGAGAATGAAAGCTCTGAGATATTTTAAGCACACTGGAGTCTCTATAATTCGAGTCTCGATTGTTCGAGTTTCCAATAAATACGAGTTAAATCCGACTTATCAAAAATTTATAAAAATAAATAAATTTATTCCTATTGTTGCTCTACTCGTTGCCATGAGGTTCGTAGAAAAATAACTTGAGACAACTCCAGCCGAAAATGTGATGTTCAGAAGATGGCCTGATATTGCCGCACGTAAAAGAAATAATGCACTTAAACGAAAAAAAAATATTGTCAGTTACTTTAAGATGTAATTAATTTATCTTCAGCAATTAATGGAATAATATTATGTAAGTACATTTTTTATTGAAATATACATACTTTGAAATTTAAAAGTTATGTTTATATTTCTATTTTAAAAAAATATTAATTTTCAATAATTCGAGTTTTCATTAATTCGAGCTAGGCCCGGTCCCGTCCACCTCCAATTACCGAGACTGTATAGCCGAAGAAAAATCTACTTTCTACAGACGAAAAACGAATATTTGTGAGTATGCGGATAGGGAAAGGGCCTTCAAAACCGTAGCACGCTAGCCGGCCGCCGGAATTCCGGTGCACTCGATGCTCGCAATCATGCAAGTCCACAACAGCACTTTGGGCGTTGGAAATGCATTATGTTTCAGTTTCACAGGCTGCGACGAAATTGTAAAAGTACATTATACACTTTCTGCAGGTATCTACGCCTCTGAAATCACACTAGTAAATGAATTATTTACTAGAATGAGTATTATATTTATTAATAATTGTTTCAATTTAAAATCTTTTTGACAGTTATGCTCCTTATTTAATAAATCAAGAATATTACTTCTTCTACCTTATTCTTGTTCTAACCGATACCTATTGTTCTATTCAAGAACACAACTAGTTCGACTTGTGCGAAAGCCGAACTTTTTAAAGCATGATTTAAAAAAAAAGGTAATAAACTTCTGTAACTACATGCTCTGAACTGCGCGTCTCATCATCTAGGCCTTGAATTTTGCTTGGAGATTGAGTGCATCCTCCAATTTATCTCAGATAACACAATGAATATATTTAGCCATATGGATCAAAATGCATTAGTATCCTGTCGGAATATGTTGTAAACAATGTAATTCTATACCGGTTGTTCACACGTTATGATCACAGACTCCTTGGTGATAACGTCACGATGTAAAATAGCACACGTTAGTGTAGCCGTGGAAGAAATAAATTTTGCCGCAGCGATTTCGGACCAAAGGATCACGGGTTCGAGTCCTGCCTCGGGGATGGTTAAATTTGCTTTCGTTCTTTCACCCCTTATCATCACCATATCATGTCATATCCATATTGACCACACCGTTAATGCAATAGTGGTTGCTAATAACGTAAATGTCAATGCAAACTTAAATAACAAAAAAGACACATTTTAATAATTAAACATACATATTAGCGTGGTTACTAGATTAATTGTAATATTTGTTTTTGGTCCAAAATTTATTTACTAGATTTGCCAGAAATGTCTCATTCAGGAAATAACTCATTCTGCCGTACAGCTCAACCATGATATTTCGGGACGATGGCGTCTTGTGAGAAGAAGCACTCGCCTCGAATTAGTATAATTTTCTCAATTTTAGTGTGTTTCGTTAAGTGAATTCGTTTCAGCGTTTTTGATACAGACCTTGAAGTTAACTCCTTATCCAGCAGTGGTGCTCTTACAGGAGTTATATCTATGGCATCTTATAACTGCTACAAAACCGACATGTTTATTTTGCGTGGTTTAATTGATTTTGACTCTTACAATCAACAAAATGAAGGGAAAGTAGAAAAAAAACCTTTTTCCTTCATTTTTTAAGAATATTTCATGTTCTGACACATATCATAAAATAAGCTAAATTAAAATTGTAGCCCTGTAAATTCTCTTCAGTTTCTCAAAAATTCAAACTCTTATCTTTTAATTTGCAGTGATAGCTCAATATAAATAAAACAGTAATTTAATAGTTTCTTATTTATAGTCTTAAAATTAGGTTTTATTTTATTAATTTTCCCAGTATTTCGGTTTTATGTTTATTAAAAAAGATAAATAATAAAAAACCAAATTGTAAGAAAAATATTATAATCTATTGTTAATTTGAATAGTGAAAGAATTAAGATTTTAACTAAGAGAAATGAGTTTATAAAAAAACAGAGCAATGTTACAAATAATTTTAAATATTATTTGTAATGTTGTTAAAGTATACGTTGACGTATGACGTATGACTACTTGTCATCACATAATGCACTCACCCATGTTTATGATGTAGGCAGTGGAAAACTTCTTTCTTTAAACTTCATTTACGATGTTCAACATGAAACAATTATATCCTTGGGAGCAGTTTTGCCTATCTTAATCCTCCACGCCTTTTCTATTTACCCGATGTCAATTAATCTGTCTCCACAGTCAATGTCTCACTGTATACCTCAGTTGATCGTCCAATATACATTTCCAATTGGGACTGTCTTTCGATATTCGCAATTAACGTTAAACAAACCTGAGACAAAGAGCATAGTTTCAAAAGCATTCTTATGCCAGCATTTTTATTTTTATGATCAAGGATCCAGGAGATATCTACCACAAAAAAGCAACTTTGTGGTTTATATCTCATGGGTCCTTAATCATTATGGATTACAATATCTCGGCTGCTACCACGGTATTTACTTTTAACCCAATGCACTTCCCGCAAACATGCAATACACTTCACATTCCGAAAATGACCTTCCTTTTTACCTATGCCCTCTGACCAACATCAACCGGATGATGTCCTAAGTGATCCACTCGTCCTCATTCACATAGATTAACAAAACCGTCTGGAAAATGCGCGAATTCATATGCCAATTCGATTATTTGCCATATTTCGGATTTCGTACGTATCAGATACACCCGTTGAGAAGAGAGCAAAGCTGTGCGGGGTTAGCTGGGAGAAAGCGAACGATTTGAGAGTTTCGGAGAGTGTGTTAGGGGAGAGGTGGGGTGGGGGTCGTTGAATTGGAGGGGGAGGAGGAAAGAGCGGGGGGGCAAGCGATAGGGCGCTGAGAGTCGTCGACACCCCCAAGGGGTATGCGCCAGTGCGTGCTGCATCCCTAATTACGGCCGATCTTTCTGAAATATGTACATCGGGACTTCAAAAGGTCGTAAGGTCATCAGCCATTCTCAGTGACCGCTCAATATACGACTCCTTTTATGTATTTTAGCGGACATTTTGTTAAGGAATAACTGAAGTATACCCACACAACCTACGACCACGCTATAGATTTTTACCGCGGCCGAGCTTCAGCTATTCCCTTTGCGGCAACACAGTGGAAAAAATACGGTAACACGGACAAAGGATGAGACAACCGACCTGAATTAGTGAAGGGGTCTAGCCGGGTTACGGGACTGTTTAAAAACCCTGTAATCTTCCACGCAGAAAAGAGCCGCCTGATGACACTTGAAAAATGGTTCTGCGCATGCGCGGGAGTCGGAGACGCCATTTTATGAATCCCAGTGAAAGGGAAAAGACATGAATTTCCCCCTAGAATCTTAACAAAGTTCTTTTGTAGTGAGTGTAGAATTAGAAATAAATTTATGATTGTGTTCTATGTATTAGTGAGTAAATTTTGGCTCACTATTACTTATAACATTAACCATTACATCGTTATGAAGTGACAATAGGAGAAAATTACATACGTTTTTAATGTCTTGGTCGATTTACTGCTTGTAAGTTATGCCTCCTCAATATACATCAACTGACATTGGGTAGACAGCATTAATTTCTAAAATAAATATTATATTTATTATTTAGAATTGTATAACATTTGTTTTTGATGATTTACTATCTGCATTAGGGATTTTTTTTAGTTTATTATAGTCGCATCAACAACTGTGGTTATTAGCGCCTACTTTAAATACAACTTAACAATATTAATATGTTAACTTTACAATATAATACAGTATGTATATAAATATGTGAAGACATTGTTTGTTATTTTTTTGTTACAATATTAGTTTCCAGTATCCATACTAGTATACCTTTTACAATTAGATTTCTTTGAGAATATTGCAGTCTTTACAGAATTTTAATATTTGTTTTTGATTTTCGTTGGGCGATAGCTCCAAGTCAGGATTTTGCTCTCCTTCTAGGTATGTGTGTCGGCTGTACTGAAACATAGGACATTGAGTTAAAATATGTTGACTGTTAAGAAGGGTATCACAGTGCTGGCAGGTGGGTCGAGAATTTCCAGTTAACAAGTGTTGATGACAACTTGCAATGACCAGTGCTTATTCTTGTTATTGTTACCTGATCTTTTCTTGAGAATTTTTTGTTGGTTTTCAGAGAGTAAAAATGTTTGTGTAGACGGCTAGATTTCATGGTTTTCCAGATGTTGCTCCACTTTTCATCCATTATTTTTTTGATGTGTCCATAAATCCTTGCAGGTGTGTGATATTGTGAAAATACTTCTTGTTTCTGGGCTTACATTTTCCTCTTCAAGGCTCATTGTGTTGTGTTCAGGCAATGTTTTATTATCTGGTATCCAAGCAATTGTGAGAGTCTTTTTAGATTGAATAATGTCATAATATATTTCATGTATACTATTTATTATTGGTAGACCTGTGTAATCATTGCGAATATTGTTTACTGCTTCAAGAGAAGTAAACAATATGACAAAATTGTTATTTCTGATTTTTTGTGACATTTTGAAGGCTGTCATTATAGAACATATTTCAGCTATAGTAGTGCTGGAGTAGGGATGCAGTCCGTTTGTAATTTGAATATCTTTGGTAATTGTTGTTGCATATTTTCCAGCTCTATTATTGATAACTTTGGTATAGATTTTATAGAAATCTTTGTATTTATTTTCTATTGCATCAAAAATGATTTTTCAATATTTTTTAGCCATTTTGTTTATTTGGGGAGTTTCTGGTGATATCTCTGCTACTATATCAGGGATTATCCATGGTGGTATACTATTATCGCCCAAGATAACTCCTTTCTCCGGTAGTTGGTGAAAGGAGCGTAGCGAAATTTGCGTGGTCAGACGGAAGAGCAGGCCTAATGGCCTGAGTCTCACCACGTAAAATAAGGCATAATTCAATTCAATTCAATTATTTTTTCCATTGACATATGTTCCTGAAGGTTTAGCTGTCTCAGTAGGTTTTTAACTTTGGTATAGACTGGTGAAAAGCATTTTTGTACTTTGTAGTAATTTTGAAGTTTTGGATATAAATCATCGAAGATAATAGGATTATTTGATTCTGCTAATTTTGATGGCATATTTTAGGGTTAGCATTTGTCTACGATGAGCTAGGGTTGGTTTCTTGGCTTCTATTAGGATGCTGCCAATGGGGCTGGTATGAAAGCAGCCGGTGCTTATTCGTAGAGCTTTATTGTGTATAACATAAAGTTTTCTAAGATCTTCTTTACAAGCTGAATCATATAATATGGATCCATAGTCAATATTGGATCGTACTATTGCTTTGTAGGTCATCAGCTAAATATGTTTATCTGCTCCCCTGTTATTGAAAAAAATGCACTTGAGTATGTTTAGTATTTTCTTACGCTCTTCAGATAAAATTTGAATATGTCTTTCCCAGCTCATTTTTGAGTCAAAATGCGTACCTAAAATTTTTATGTTTTGGTCCAATTTTAGCTTATGTAGGTCCATTTTTAGTGTGTGCTGACTCAGCATATTTTGTCTGGAGAATACTATACATTGAGTTTTTGAAGCTGAAAATTTGAAACCTGATTTGAGAGACCATTCATGTAGATTGTTTAGGGCAGATTGTACAATTTCTTGACTGGTTGTAATAGATTTTCTTCTGCAGAGAATGGTGATGTCATCTGCATACTACCTTATGATTACCGGATGACTGATTTTAGAGCCTGCGTCGTTAATGGCCAACAGGAATAGAGTAACACTAAGTACTGCACCTTGTGGTAGTCCAGTTCCAGGTAGTCCAGGTAAAATTTCTTTCTTTGATGAAATTTTTGATGAATTGAAAAAGGTTGCCTTTAAGTCCACATTCCTGTAATTTTTTCATTATTCTATGGGTCCAGACCATGTCATAAGCTTTTTCAATGTCTAGGCTCACTGCTAAAACATGTTGTTTGTTAGCAAGGGCTTCTTGGATGTAAGTCTCAATACTTACTAGGAGAGAGGTGGTTGAATGTCCTGTTCTAAAACCAAATTGATTGTTGGATATAATATGTGTATGCGCTTTTTGCCACTAGGATCCAAAATTTTGATCCCCATCTAATCTCTGTGGAATTTATGGTGGAAAGGTCAGTTTTTGGCACATTTTTTCGGAGTTTTTCCGTTTCCCTTGCCACTCATTCCACCAATTCTCAATTACAAGCTCGTCATTCACTATCGCCTACTCATCTCATCTTTACTCATTGAACTCGCTTACTAAAGTCCCCCAAACCACAAATGTATGTATTTGGCATTTTGGGTTGACTGTCCGTCTAACCAGCTAAAGGTGACCCCAGTGCCTGTTACTAGTTAATAACCACGCTTGGGGGTAAGGGACTCATATGGCGAACATGATGTATATATTCCCTTCACCGTAACTATAGTCGC
Source organism: Gryllus bimaculatus (assembly GCA_017312745.1). NCBI lineage: Eukaryota > Metazoa > Arthropoda > Insecta > Orthoptera > Gryllidae > Gryllus > Gryllus bimaculatus. The sequence goes on along the minus strand of BOPP01000076.1, from coordinate 3,193,057 downwards.
AATAGCAACCTCTGCATGACAGCTTTTCTGCGTCATTCAGCTATAGAAGCTGAGACGAAACTAAGGAAAGCTACAACAGTATTTGTGCTTCGACCGGGAATCGAAACCCCAAGCCCCAAATACAAAAATATTTAAATAAATACATTGGTTAATTACAAGCGGGAAGGCAAATAGCGGCGACGATGGTGTAACGGTTAGCGTATCGGACACAAGTTGGCGGGTTCAAATCCGATTGAAGCCGTGGATTTTTAAGGGCGAAAAAATCCTTCGTAGGCCTTCCTTCGGAGGGGAAGTAAAGCCGGCTGTCCCATGTTAGTAGATTTACTCTGAGTTAAATTCAAATCGCCTGTTTCTCGCCCAAGAAATACCTCCTTCCTCTGCTAGTTGGTGAAAGGAGCGTAGCAAAATTTGCGTGGTCAGACAAAAGAGCGGGCCAGATGGCCCGAGTTTCGCCACGTAAAATAAGGCATTAATTCAAATCAAAGTGTGCACGTCCGGCTTTCCTTACCCGGCGCGGCGTCGTATTCGCGTCGTACTAGCGTCGTACTCGCGTCGAGGGCTGCGGTTGACGTCCTGAGCTGAGCCCCGCGCTGCCTTGTCGCCCTTAGGGCTGCCACGAGCGACATAAGAGCAGGTGGCGTCTCAAATTGCCCACTTAGTCGCGGCTGCCGCTCCGTCGGTGTCGGACTGCTTTGCAGTTAATCTGAAAATCGATTACTCTGACAAATGTGGCCTTCTTGTGATCCGTTGACCATTGAATGTTACTTAAAAAAAAGAATAAAAGATTGAATTTTGACCCGCTGTTTTTTCCTTCAGCTTATTGTTGTCTGAGAGCGGACACTGATATTATGTGCAGGAGACCATAATGACAGATTTTTCCCAATGTTGACAATATGTTGTATAGTATAATCAATTTTTTGCTAATAAAAGTTTTCGCTCTTACAATATCTAGAACTTCGATTTTTTATAGTTTGGTAATACTTATTGGTATACCTAGTGATCTGAGGAGGTTAAGAACAAGGACAGAAGTTTAATTAAGAAGCTTAGTAATAAAACTCGAAGAGTTAATAGACCATGTTTTAATGATTCTGAGAGGACGTGTTTCTATTTTTAAATTTCAAAATAACAATTTTATAATTATCACTTTGAAGAATATATAGCCCTTGACGTTGTTTGATTGTGCCAAAGCCTTCACAATGAGTACCTTTGTTGATTGCGGTGGTTGCTGACTGTTTTTTACAGAATTGTCAGGGAATTCCAAATAAATTTTAAAAAAGAAATGCATATTTTAGTGTCTTTTAAAGTGCTACTGCACTTCCTTTTTATTTTACATTATTATAAGTAAACCCACACCCCACCTCTTGGCTATCGTAATACGACAATGCCGTGTCTAGAACGGAGAGACGGGAAGGACTATCAAAGAAAATTTGAATTAAGTGTGTGTAAGATTTTAACTAGTTCTTGCAGAATAACATTATAACAAAATATACATCTTAACCAGCCTTTTAGCATTGACGGCAACACGATGGCAAGGGTACAAATTTCCTTCAGGACACAGGCAGTGGACACCCATTTAAATACTGTTTGGTCTGTCCGGGCAGCACGTTAAATCCAGAGGGAATGGGTTAAATTGTTACAGCAACACTGTTGAAATTTAAATATGACTTTACAGCTGCAGATGGACCATTGTTGCTGGGATATAAATTACTGGTGGTTTACGTAAAAGATATTTTAATATTTATTTAATGTTGCTGACATCTTATTAAATAAGATTTTAAAAAGCTGTTCAAGAAGATACAAATCAATTTTGTGCCCAATTGCTTAAAAATGCAGGAAGAAATGAAGGGTGCTATGCATTTGAAAAGGTGGCGAAGTGTAATAATCCCACGAAAAAGTGCAAAAAGGTGCAAAAAGTTGCAGCAAGTTATGTTTATTTCGCTTCATTTCATCTCCCCAAATTCATATATTAAACGATAAGTATGAAAAGAGCTATATTTTTTCAAAGGTGTCGCTCCTTTCCCTTATTTGTGTAAAATATCTGTGTAGCCAAAGCTAAAATTCAACATAAATTATTGTTGACAGTTAAAGAAATATTTGCAAATGGTTCCACGCATTTTTCTAAATTCCCCCAAAAAATCAAGAAGAATGAAGATTGCAAATTGTGCCCATGATGTAACAAGACGTTCGCCAATTTTGAAATATTATCTGTTCGTGTAGAAATATCGCAATTTGGAGGGAATATAATCCAATGCAGTAAGTACACTTAGCTTGTGCACATATTTACTCTTGGCTGCTAAAAATTCAGCTTCACCTTTCGCCAAAGGTTCTGAGTAATTATTGTAGTACTCATTAAAAAGCATTGTGGTAATATTTCAGGTTGTTCAGAATCCTTTCGTAGATTGATCAGTTCATTACGTTAATCAGCGAAGTGAAAGAAAGAAAGTAATGAAAAGTAATTTCACCTCCTCAAACAAGAGCTTACTTTCTGTTCCGAAACATATGTGCATGTGCATCAACTAATACGTGCTCTCATTCCGGTTGTAACGTGTTGTGGCATCTGTGAAAGCGTCAAAGAAACGTCCTACTTCATTCGCCCACTCCCTCATCACGTGATCCTTTGGATAAATAGGTGCGCGGCGTGTGCGTGGCGGTATCGCCTGCAAACACCACCTGAAAACATTGCGAGCCGCCCTCGCGAGAACATTGCGCTACGGCGCGTGATTGCATTCACGGCACCGAGATACGAATCTAAGGGGACGTGCGGTTTTGTAAGAAACGAAATAACGACCTTCGTAAAATATGTGAGCTTAAGGATGACACAAGGGTAGAAATCGGGATTTCCACTTTCGTGTAATCCTTGAGCTCAAATATTTTACGAAAGCCGTTATTTTGTTTTTGATAAATTCAATTTTTTTGGTAGATTTGTATCTTGGTGCTGTGAATGTAATCACGTAGCTCATAATTCTGTTATTTTTCTGTTACTTTATGTAGCAGATCGATTTGTAAAATTCATATAGCTAACTGGTTACACTTTCATTTAAAATTAGCGTCATCGTTATTTATTATTAGTATCCTTAATTATTTTTGCATTTATTTTATCGCTTTACTAGTACTATTATTTTATATCCAATTTTCAAACGGAATGACAAGTTACGAGGCTACATAATTGGAAAATGGGAGTTATGAAAATCATTAATGGCGAAAGTATTACTTTTTTATTGATTAAGAATAGTTTTATTTCATATAAGAATGTTACTTTCATTTTTCGCGTATTAGGTATGTGATGATGGCCGTGCTTGTAGTATTTCCTGTTATTATTTAATAGAAGCTCATTTTCTCACTAAATGGAAAGTCGTATTTTCGCTCTGATCCCTTATGAAAATTGCTCATTTTAATTAAATTGCCACATGACGAGTTAGTTGCCGAGTTTGTTTGATGTCTTCTCGAGTAGAGATGGTTAAATTTGTGTTGAATGTTAATTGAGTTTGTTTAAAGGAAATCATTTAATTGATTTCCACTGTACGGTACGAAGACAAATAATATATGAATGTATCAAAGACCACATGGTATGTATAACGCATGGGAGTGTATATATACAACCCTCATGCGCTCTGGCTTCGCATTCGGGTGGCCCGGGTTCAATTCCCTGTTCTCGTGACTTCCCTCTATCATCCAGGCGACTGGTGAGATGATTAGGACTGCAAAGCCGGCGTCGCTAGCCAAATTCGTTAACTACGTGAAGTCACGAAGGTTAAGCGAAGGCGCGACATCGCCGGTTTCTGGTTGGGTGACCGGCTGGGAACTAACGGCACCGAGGTCATTGCTAGGGGACATGTAACGGACAAATACACGTATATATACTCTCATCTTTTGGTCATACTTAATTGCATCTGATGGTTTTAATTTTGTTTTGCATTGTTTAGTGGTGTCCATATACAGGAAGCATGATGCCATTGTAAGCTAGTTTAAAACTAGAAAAACGTAGAATTTTTTTTTATTGTGTCAGTGTACTTCATGTGTACTTTTTCACTGGATTGTTAAGTAACTATTGTCAATAACGAAAACCCTAGCGAATTTGCTAGCATTTCCAGTAGCAAATATTTTATTGGTTGGGAGCAGGAATAGGGTTGCCAGGTCTGCTCCCAAGAAATAGCGAACAAGCGGGAGGGGGTAAGTTGTAGATTTAGATTATGTATCATTGCGTCATAAAACATTTGAATTGAAAAAAATCTCCACAATTTTATGAAAAAATAGTGAATATGATAAAAAAGAGGACTGACAAATAGTGGACATCTGGCAACCATAGCCAGTAATCATTCGACAGAATGACCAGGAACATCTTCACACCTGCTTATACTATCTTGAATGTTAATCCTACGCAAGAGTACGTAACACTATTTCATGAATTTGAATAAAAGATTAGCAACTTGATTTGCTACATTATTATTTATTACATGAGCAACTTTCAATGACAACCATCATCTGACCTGGTACAAAACATTTACTTAAAAAATTAAGTGTGATAATTAAAATATATGTTAGTAAAAACGCTTTTATTGAATGCAAACAATAGTACGTCATCAATAAACCAATAATGCAAGTATCGTTTAGCCGCTAGTGGTGCTGTGTATTGCTGGTATGTGCACACATACCTAGCTAACAAGGTCTGGCAAATGGACATCGAGTATCGATCCTACTAGAGAATTGAATGACTCAATCCTACTAGAGAATTGATTGGTCAATGGCTGAAGTTTTGTTGAGCGCGATTGGGACTCTATGTAGAGGATGCCACTTCCATTGCTCTGACCTTCATTTCATTATCATGAATTGTCATATTCTAATAATCGCTCTCCATTGTAAATGTATTGGAGGGGTTTTGGACCTTCTATTAAAAACATTCCAGAAAGTTATATATGAATCTATCTACGTCATTGTATGCACTGTTAATAAGTAAGAATGGACCTTGTCGAAGTATTGATAAACGTTGACATGGAAGTTGCATGGATATCCGAAGGTGTTTTGGTATTTTGAAGGTGAAGCGTAATTTTAAGGACGTGCATAAAATTAGTATAATAGAAATGATTACTTGCAAACCATACATTTAATCATATCTTACAGTATCTCGGTTTCTTCTTGTGATTCGTTAAACATTTCGCATAGATTTGGCAACCGTTGCTCGTTCTGAAATACGTTTCAAAATAATTCTTATTTTCTTATACATTTTGGAAACTATTGCTCCCAAAACGTATATTTGTACATTATTCATGTAAAGACATTCTCATGTTAGAAAATAAGCGACTGGTAACAGATTCTCTCCAAATATATTGGCAAATAAGGTAAAAGAAAAATGAAGAATATGTCTACTTACAGAACAATACTAATGTCTAACATCAATACGTAGATTCTCTATTATAACTCCAAAATCAAGGAACTGATGTTAAATTATTTGATAGTTGGTTGCCCTGGACGAGCCGCGTCACAGTCAGCTCAGAAGACGTCCACAACACAGTGGCTGAGACTTCAGCTCGACCGACTGTGCCGCGGCTCGTCCCGAACAACCAAGCACCAAATGACTCTGGTCGCGAATGTCTACGAATCCACCATGATGTTAAATCAATTATAGTGTGTTTTATTAGATTTTGTCGCCTTTTTAGAAGTTAATATTGAAATTTCTGGGCGTATCTTCAACCAAAATTTAAAACATTTTAGTAAGTACCTACTTAAAAAAACTCGTTGCAATTAGTTTAATATTTGAATTTTGATTGGTTCATTTCATTATCGCTGAAGCTAGATTCTATACTAGCTCCTTGACACGTAATAATAAAATCAAACAAATTAGGCGTGTAATTATGCAGCGAATAGTATATTCATCCAGTTGTATTTACAGTAATGATGAAAATGAGGATGATAAAAGTTGAATCAATGTACACTTTCGTATATTACCGGCCAGAAGTAGACGCAATAAAGCATAGAAATATAGACAAATGACAAAGTATCTCTCTGTTTTCGTGTTATGTCAAGAATTCAATTCATGAAAAGGAACACTACTGTTTTTGTTCTTACAAACTGTTCGTTCATTGAGTGATTATCTAACATTTTGTGATTATGAGGTACCCCCGTTTTGAGTGTCAATTCTTTTTAACGAAGTTTTCGAGCATTTCGGTTTAGCACTATGAGAACTTGTGTCTCATTTATAAATCTACTATATAATCCACTACAAGATACTATAAGATCTAAAAGTAAATCTACTATAAGATAAAAAAAGTATTCTCAAATTATTTAAAGAATAAAATTTAAAATTCTTAACAGATTTTGTGTTTTAAAATTGTTTTTTTTCTTTCGTGAATTTGCATTTACAGTGTACCACGCAATATGGTAAAATTTTAAATGGTACGAAATGCTTTCTGTTATTAAGTTACTTTTTTGGTTTACATATGTTTACTTTTTATCTTACAGATTCACAGTCTGCTCTACACTGTCTCGATTATTTACACAGTTTTTACGAACAAGTTACCGGCAAGGTAAATGTACAACTCCTGCTGTATACAATTGCATATTTTTGTTTTGTCTGATTTACTTTTGTCTTTTCTAAAACGACGTTTAGGGCTACCAATTTCAATATTATACGAAAGAAATTCAGATAGAAATGCGTATAACGTCGCACCAGTTTGTCGAGGATTGAAAAATATCTGAACGAAAATACAAAAGATATTTCCATTGAATTGAACTGTGTTTGACAAATAAGTTTGGAGGACATGTTTACGTGACGAAAACGTTTGGTTGAATATTCTTGAAACAGTTTTTTCCATGCATATGGATGTTGGTGAAGGTAATTTCAATGCTGAATCAAACAACTAAAAATGAAACAATATTCTTTATTTTTCGTAGTAATAGGCATTATATAATAATGTTTCACATGCAGCAACAGCAGTTCTGAAGTCATTGGTCCCTGCTTAGACTGTACAGTGGAACGGGCTGCGCGCAGTTTGCAACCAAGCAAGCCCGCCCATTCCTACATTCTCTTTTCTTTGGTAGTTAGCTGTCATGAAAGTCTCGGCGGCGACTTGGTCCCAGCTTTCCCTATACACTCTCTGTCTTTCGTCCTCTGTACAACACTCCTGCTGCAGCCAACCACAGCTCGAGCGAAGGTGGGGAAAACGAGTGTCACTTCGATATCTGTTGTTTACGAAAGATTTCAATCTTTTGAGATCTTATAATATTGGATTGAAAATTGTCATGACGAAACAAAATTAAAGATGAAAAGTATAATGTTTGATGATAAAAAATAAAACACTCTTTTTTTCCCACCCTACGCATCGATATAGAGAATAATATTCTAACGAAAGGGGTGCAAATCAAACTGTACATAGTGCATAATAATTTTTTACAGAAAGTTTTGTTTAAAAACAATTTGTACACATTTATCTTCCTTGAAGGAAGGGTTGAATAACATTGTTCAATTATATTCACAATACGTAATATTTGTCACATGTGTGTACATTGAAAACATCTTAGTATTAATCGGTCATGATACACAAGGCTTTAGAAGGAGAACATCAGTTTAAACTCCATTTCAGTATTCAGGATGTAGTGGGAAACAAGAAATTACATTACAGCTCAGTGCAGGGTAACAGATCCTGTAACTATTTTCAAGGATACATTGTCCTTGTATGTGACATCTATACTCGTTAAAAATTTTACTCACATAAATATATTTTCATATATTAAATTTACAATGACATGTTTCGCGTGTTTTAAAATATCAACAACTCTGCATTATGTTTGAACATTTAACTCAAGCAATGTGAATTCTTCAGTTATGGTTTTCTGATGAATTGTAACATGAAAAATATAACACGAACTCTTCATACTTCACTTCATTTGCACCACTATCTACTCGCCTACTTGAAGACTGTTCATGACTACAAACATATTTTCAACGACTAGAAGTCACACAATTTCCGTTTTCTTTTGTAATATTGCCATGTCACAGCGCCAATCTCATTCTCCCATCAATCAACATCCTCATTACGTTTCATTTTTGCATTCTGACGTGATTATGAGAAAATGAGAATGAGCGTGAACAAAGCAGAGAAAATAAATAACAGACTATTCGGCTCATGCAATGAAACTTACATTCTCATTGACATTAAATTGCCTTTTAAATTTTACGTAGTAACGGTTACATGACAAAGTATTTATAAAACAATGGCACTTAACGTTGCTACAATACTCAGAAAACTTATTGTATATACTACATCAGTTCATTCAATTGAAACTTGAAAATGTATGAACTGATAAACATTACATACTTTGGAACATGACAAGATTTGCATATATAAATAAACATATAATACAACGTATCATTTATTGTTCGTTGCTGTGGATACAATCGTTCCACATTTGTAGAGTGCATCTTATACACAGTCATTGGTCCCTGTTTCCATTTCGAACACAACTTATGATACACAAGTAATTGTCTTCCTCTCTACTTACACGTTTTGAACACCAATAAATAAACTATACAACTGCTACCCTTAATAAGGTTGGACGGACGACCGTATTTCTAAGAAAACAGGTAGAGTGTCACAAATTCGCAACATGCATCATTCGGTCAACACCTTACACGAAATGGCTCTCTGCAATATCCGGTCAGTGATCATATTAGCTTCCGATAAAGACGTATTCTTTTGATTGAGATATTTGTATACCAAAACTATTTTAAATATTCTTTGGTTACAGTAAAAATATATCTCCTAGGAATGAAAACTACGAAATAAAAGATGTTGTGGGATATTAAGTACTTCTTCCGTAAAGTACATGGCAATGGAAATAATAAAGGTATCACAATTTCATAATTCAATCTGGTAGAAGTAAAATGACTATATTAACAGCAAAAGATATTTCTGATAGGTTTGAAATTTAAAAAGAAAACGATGGAAAATTACTAGACCAAAGCTGGAGAAAATTGAAAGCAGTCATTTTTTCTTCGGAGTTTAAATGATACTCTATTTTAAAAGAAGCAACATCAGCCAAACTGATCACCCTATCTTACTCCAGCTAAACCAAATATTAGCCCCCAAAGGGCATCATTTAGCCGAAAAAAATTAAAGACTGCATTTTGATTTGAGAGCTGTCTCACAAATGGTGGATGATATCCAGATTGTGCTGTAACAGTTGAATGAGATATCGGTCTTTGGTAGGGCGTTTGGGACTAGGCGTTGCCTTGGTATATCGGCCTGAAGCTTTCTGCCTTGACGTCCGAGCAGGCGCTATGCAATCACGTGACGCGTGCGAGTGTGTGCGAAGACAGTGATCTTCGCTGAGGTTTGTTCTGTGGCGAATGTAGTTTCGAGATCACTGCAACGCCAGGTCTGAAGTGACCGGGAGCAGGAGGTGACAAAACTCTCGTGCTCTCATTACCGGGGGCCTGAAGCGACATTTTGTTCTGCAACTGGAGCCGACGAGGTTTTGAGATTCTCGATCTAAAGTGACAGTCCTGACGACGGGCACCCGAAGAAGGCAGGAGTAGCCATCCTCATCCGTTGGGAACGGAGTGGTTGTGTTGTGAAACTTCGAGAACGTTTGGCTCTCTCGGTTGACGTGGGTTTGAGGCGTCCTCAGAGAGCCATCTCCTTGCGTTCCGAGCTGCCTCAGGCCTCAGGCGGCCTCGGCCCCGAGGTGAGCTCCGCCCGGAATCGACCCTGGATCTCCAGCGGGCGCGGGCTGAGGCGGCCGCTGCAGGTGAGAGGGGGCGCGGGCGAGCGGGCGGACTCGCAGGGGGCCGGCGGCCAGGACGTGGGCGACACGGCGGCCGGCGAGTAGACGGTGGGTGGGCTGGAGTCTGCGCCTGGTTGCTTGGGCGAGTAGACGGCAGGTGGGCTGCAGTCCATGCTGGTGTGCTTGGGCGAGTAGACGGCGGGTGTGCTCGAGTCCGCGCCCGGGTGCTTGGGCGAGTAGACGGCAGGCGGGCTGCAGTCCATGCTGGTGTGGTTGGGCGAGTAGACGGCGGGCGCGCTGGCGCCCGCGCCCGGGGTTTTGGGCGAGTAGGGCGGCGGGGCGGCGGGGGAGGGCGAGCAGGGCACAGCCCCCGCGGACGGGTGCTGGCTGTCGCGGTGGCGCCGCAGGTCCACCTTGCGCTGGAACGCCTTGTCGCACAGCCCGCACGAGAAGGGCTTGTAGCCCGTGTGCTTGCGCATGTGCGTGATGAGGTTGGACGACTGGCTGAACGCCTTGCCGCACACGACGCACTTGTGGGGTTTCTCACCTGCAACACACAGCGAACGGAGGGATGAGCAGTTGGCCGGCATTACAGTCAAAATTAATATAAGCTTACTCTACGGTTGGAACTATGAAGTACAAAATTTCAAAACGAAGTGATCTCGACATACTTTGTGTTAATAATATCTACGCATTTGGCACATTATGCTCGAATCATGTTAAATGTAACTAAGTACAAGCCAAATATACTTATTTCACTCACATTTTTTGTTGAAAGTTTATAATAATAACCTATAAATTACATTTCTATACAAAAAATTCTTTAATGCTCTTGTGCGTTAGATGACATTGCATTTTTATATCTTTAATGTTCGTGTATTTATACATTTTTAAAATTTTTTCATTTCGAGGAATTTTGCTCCTTCGTTTCCTTTATTCGTTTGCGACCGTGCAAGTGGTCAGACCAAAACTAATTAATAAGTAAATGGATCACAAATCTCTGTCAATGTTTATTTTGTGCAATTTTATATTAATTTTTGTTCAAGTAGAATTTTTGCTTAAGCGAAAGGGGATATTTCATTGGTTTGACTTCATATAATTTGTTGTTCTGTAAGAATAAATGCTTATTCAAAGAAGGAGTAAATAAGGCAGTGAACTACAGATGTATGAATTTTTATTAAATAACTAATATATCTTCTGAAGACGTACGTAATCTCAAGCTGATCGAAATTCCACCCAAATCCATATTCCTATTCCAGTACTTGGGAAATAATCCTTTCAACCAATGACACAAAGAACCTATACAGAAGCACAACACCACGTAAAGGTAACGAGCTGACAACAACGCAACTGAAAGTTTCACGACGCCGATTCACTCGGCCCAATGCTGCAAGCCCCACTAGCGCCGCTGCCTCATCAGCGGGAGCCGTATGAATTAATCGGCGCCTGAATACTGCCCCGGCGCCATTTAAAGGCAATTATAACGTCTTCTTTGTGTCCACATCAAAGGGTTATATGGCCGTCCCTGTAATTATTGGTCATCGAGAGATTTAGGAGGTTACGATCCTGAGAGAAATCTACTCATTTCAGATGTCAAGGGGGCCGAGAAAGGCACCACAATGGGCCCGAGGAACGGTCATGTTGCTGCATAAGTTATGAGCTGTTCGTTATTAACTTATGAACTGGTTTATATATAAGACTTGCGATACTAATTAACTGTATCGGTCTGTATCAGTGACAATTTCCATGAAATTACTGCACAAATAATGAACGGAACTTGTTCCAAGAACAATTTAATTAATGGTGTTAACGAGTCATTTTGTAGATGTAATTAGAGTCCCAATAGATTGTAATATGAAGGAAATGCGGACAATATAATTGTATGACCATACGTCTCATAAAATATCAGTAAGATCAGTATTCGTTTGAGTACTTCGGTTCAGAGAAAGCATGAAGATGTTGCATAAAACAAAAAGAAAAACGTAAATGGCGCTCGTCATGCATAGACAATTGCTACAATTTCCTATCTTCGATGCCATCGACGACAATAGCTCATGTTGGACGACAAAGAATACATCGAAAAGAGAGAAACTTATAATAGCGACATTATCAAGTAACGTGTTGTCGTGTAGTGTATTATCGCGGATAAATTACTATGCACGTTGTAATTAGAACTTTTCACAAAATGGTCGATTTCCTGTAAACTGGGGCAAAAGGATGGAACACGAATTCTCTCCGCATCTTTTTTTAAACATTTTTTCTTCTTGATCTTTTAAGCAATTCAATCGGGCCATAAATAATTCGAACTATATTATGAACCCTATTATCTTGAATGTCGATTAAATTTTTACGAAATCAAATTCAACCGCAAGGAAACTACGACCTCTTGATATAAATACGTAAACGAAATTCCGAGAACTCTTGATGCATTAATATTGTTAAAAGAACAATATAGGAGACAAAGAAAAATCCTTTGATGAATAGAAAAAGTCCTGAAAAAGTATATCATTGAATGAGAGAATTCATTACAACACCATCCAATGCATAATTCATTATATATAAGAAGTGTATGGAAATGGAAGTAAATGTAAATGATATGACTAATGAATTTATGATCATATAAATAGAATTTGTTAGGATTCCTTCCTATGGATTTAAAAAATGAAGTGGCATAAACTTGTAAAACTATAACAAAGAATCACCTGAGGACAAGTGATTCACTTCCATACACATCTAAATTCTGAACTCACATAGTGGTATTCGTTATTCTCGTCACAAAAACGGAGGGAAATAATAAATTTCATTCTAAATCACGTAGCATCTTTTAAAATACGTGTTCATCGCATTACGTGCCCTTCACGACTCGAAAAGTCACTTTGACTTTAGAGTAAGGTAAGACGCCTTACTTCCTCCGCGCCCTTCCCCGACCCCGCATTGCCCCGCATTGCCCCGCATTGCCCCGCATTGCCCCGCACCTCGCCGTCGCACCACGATGCCATAGCTCAGAGCTAGCTTAGAGTGTGTTTCGGATGGGGCGGTGCCCCGCTGCGGGATATGCCCTGAAGGCAAATTCACCCCTAGCAGATGTGTATTCTCGGTTGCTCTCGCCACTCACTGTCGCCACCTCTCTCGCCACCGCTCTCGCCCCTTGGTTCGTCCCCGCTCTCATCCCCGCTCTCGTCCCCGCTCTCGTCTTCACTCTCGTCCCCGCTCTCGTCCCCGCTCTCGTCCCCGCTCTCGCCCCCGCTCGCACTCCCCGCTCTCACCCCCGCTCTCACCCCCGCTCTCATCCCGCTCTCACTTCCGCTCTCGCCCCCACCGTCGCACCCGTTTTCGTCCCGCTCTTTCCCTCTCCACCACCCTTGCCTCCGTGGTTTCCTCCACAACAACCGTCTACATCTGTCTCGGGGCGGCGAAGGGCTGAAGGCGGTCGACTGGGCGCGTGCGGCGACGGCGCCGCGACGACATGCGGGCAGCGGGCGGCGGCGGCGGCGGCGGCGGAGACGACGTGCCCGCTGAGGGTCGGCAGGTGCGGCAGTCTGGAGCTGCCGCCGCCGCCGCCGCCAGTGCTGCTGTTCTCTGAAGCTCCAGGAGAGCAACTGCGAAGCTACTGTTACAGGAAGGCTAACATACTCGTACACTGAAATTCCCTTCATGTTTGCAATCTTGAATTTTACGTTTCCCTTGGAATTATATATTGTCCTACTAACCAAGAGTTATATCGAAGTTATTTTTATTTTCAAAAGAAATCGCGTATTAACATTCTTTGGTCTTATATGCGAAGGGAGAGAGCTATACATTCAGCGCTATTGAAACAGCTTCATCAGCAAATTGCATGGTAGAGAGAAACACGAACAGATGAAGAAAAAACACAGGCAGATGAATGAAGTTTCAATGAAAGTACTCAAGCGGCCTTTTTTGTAAAATCAAATGCACTTAGGACTGATGCGATAATAAACACAACAGGTTTACTTCTCTTATCTATTATTCTGTAATAGAATTAACAGATCTTGTTAATTCTTTTTTAGTAGAAATTCTCTGGGTTTTCTTTCATTCTATTATTTCTCTTACTGCTAGCTCTTAATGGGGCAAACTAGTATTGGTATCGAGAAAATAATCCGCGCACGTATTTTAAAAAGAAATGGAGAGTACGAGAGTTAGCAGCTCCTTACATTGTAAATTTACACGAGGCCACCAGACTTAACAACGTATTATTCCGTTTGCATGTCTAGTTAACAAAGCGTCTGACTTTTCACTGATTTCTTACAATAATTGTTCTCCTTCCTTCCAATGTTAGACTTTTCAACTTTTATTTTATTGTTGATATTGAAAACATTTCAATTTCATATTTGGAAGACGTTGCTCCCTGTTGTAAGAAAAGATGATGATTGGTCACTAAATGAGACATGCACGGCAACGGAAGATATTGTTTTAATTGCGTTATCTACTTGCAGTAATCACGACCGAAAATATTTTATAAAACAAAAAAAAAGAGAAGAAAATCTATGAATATTTTGTAGTTTTTCTTCAGTGTCCATTATAAATAATTGATAGTCACACATTTAATTTTCATAATGTCATCTTAATTATTGACATTATTAGCGACAATTAATGATGAAGAAAGTAAATTATAAAATACGATTGTGTAAGTAGTGTAAGAGTGCATTCATGCATTATTTGAAGAAGTCAAGTACATCTACTTAATGCAGATAGAAAATTCCTGAAAGGTAGCGTATTAAGGAAATAACGTAATTTTCGTAAGTGAAGTGTGTTGAAAGAATGTCATAAGAGGTATATGAAGAATCATTATTGGAACGTGAATACTGTTCAGATGTAAGCATTTGTAGTTGGCAAATGAAGAAATTACACGGTCTCTTCAAAAGAACGCAAAATTGAGCTTAAGGGAAAAATTCAACTGCAAATGTTTTAAAATATGAAATATCGCTTCCGAGAACCTACGTATTTCTCTAATGAACTCGCAGAACTTCACGCATGAGAGATATTGCGGAACAAAGTTGGAATTTCGAATTTGGCGGACCGGAAAACGCCTTGATAACATCTCCACTGCGCCTTTCGAAGGCAACTCATTTGTGGAAATTGAACAGTGTGATCGCACGGACTTCCGAGCTCCGAAGCCAAACGACAGAGCGATTTAATGAAATTCGTCCCGAACACGTCATGAGCGACGCCGGCCCGCTAACTAGCACGACGCACGGGCGTGACGCCGCTCACGCCGGCTACACACGTCCGTCTTGCGTGCCCTCTGACCGAAACAGTCACGGCCGGCCGCGTGCCCGCGCCGTCCACGCCGGTCGATCTCAATTAAAAGATGACCTCTCTCTCTCCATTCGTTATCTGCCTCTAACGGGAGAGGTAGCTCAGGGCATGAACTGATGTCACTGCAGTGCCTCTGACCGGGAGGTCTTAGGTTCCAGTCCCGACGTTGGCAGGATTTTCGACACTGCCTAGATATTTGAATCGAGTTCTGTCGCTGTCTGGGGGAGAATTGTAACGGTCGGCTGCTCTGATCAGTAGCTTCTCTCATCAACTCCTGGCGAATGTCGTACCCTAGCAAACGGACAAGCGAGCTTTCCTTCTTCTTCGTTGTCCTGTCCTCACCTTCCACATGCGCTACACTACCACACATGCCGAAAGATCGGTCGGGAGCTAAGAGCTTGTCTCGGCCCGAGCGGTGCCCTTCTGGTGAGAGATACCTGTTTGAGGGAAACCTCGTTAGTCGACGGTAGGTCGGCGCCGGATCTCGCCATCCAGCGAGAGAATATTACTGCTCTCTTTCGAGGAAAACACACGCACTACACTTACAGAAGTAATGACTTAAGCAGTTGACGCGCTTGAAATCACCCTTCAATGAATCAGTAAATCTGTCTGCCTCGTCGTCTTCATACGAGCGGCCTGAGTAGGGGTCAAACTCCACACAGCTGGGAAAGGGGGGGGGGTTAAAATTCCAGTCAATGCATTTACAATATGTGGCAGGCCAAGAAGGATTACAGAAGGTTTGCAACTTGTTAGAGCATGGATGCTACCTTTCGTTCCACTGTAGCTCAATCATTCGCCCAACAGCTCGATCCCATCGAGATGTGAGAGAAAGAGAATATGGAAAGGAGAAACGATGAAAAGGAGAGAAGGAGAAAAGGGGAAGAGAAACAATATATTTATGAGGTGTGATCTATTTTTTATGGCACTACAGTTCAATTCCAGCCTGTTCCTCTTTCTTGCAACTGGATACGATAATGAATGCAGACGTTTATGTCTCAAGTGACCGGGTTACACAGCAATGGCTGATTTAGCCTGGTGTCCGAATGTTTTTAATTATATCATTTTAAAGTATATTTAATCAGTGCTGTGATTATTGTAAACTTCTTCTAATTAAAACAGAAATAAATGGAAAGGGAAATTGTTTGATAAAACAATATGATTAATTATTAAATTGATAGTTTTAACCTAAGAGAGTCTTAAAATTTCTCTTTAATTCAATTTTATGTCAATTTTTAGTCTTATATCATTTTGTGAAACATTCTTTTCGTGTGTTGATTTTTTTTATTTTAACTGCTACAAATTTATGAGAAATAATCGATGGATACAATTGACTTTAATAATCTTTCTTTAGATTAATTTGGTATCTTACTGATTTTCTAAAGAAAAATCCAAAATTCACTGTTATTATTTGGGCAGTTTTTTACCGTTCCAATATCTTTAAATAAGTTTCAAGACTCCTTTTTTTTCAAATGAAAACCTTTCGGAGACGTCGAAAGGTCTTTTAACGGTAGATCTTCTTCAATTACGGAAAATAATTCCACGTAAACAGAAGATAAGAAAAATCCACATAAAAATGGAGCCCGTTTCTGACCCGTTTAATCTACATTACGATCTAAAAGAATACGACGATAAGGTAAACAAAATCCACACCACTCATCAATAAATTGCGCAGTGAAGAAATCGCATCTCCAACAGTTGCGTCGTCCACTAGGAAAAGCTCAAACGAATCGAACCCAACCGTTTCCACATTTTCCCCGCAACCCACCTACCTCCCCACCGCCGTTCCCACCCATCAACACAGGAAGAGCTGCTCCGAAGGCCGTTGATTGGACAGGTTTCGGCGAGGCGTTCGCCGCAAGCAAACAACGTAGCCGCCCTTGGGTACACAATCTGCACAACACTCCGCCACTCGCCCCCCTCCCAACACTGTTTTCCCTTCAAACAGAATAAAAAATAACAGCGGCGCTCGCTCGGCCAGCGCTGTCGGACGGACGGACAGCGGCGGAATAAAGCACATCGCGGGAGTTGAAGAGAGGGGAAAGGGGGAAGAGTGGGGGGGGAAAGCTGAACAATGCCCGATCGTAGGGCCACACGCGGCCAGAAGCATTGTTGCGGGGACCCTAACTGAGGAGGGTGAAGAGAACGGCTCAACTCTAGTGTACCGTCAGAGGTATGCAAGCAAACGATATCTTTTTGTGCATCTCATTTTGAAAATGTGATTTGAATTTTGTTCTCTTTAATGGAGATTTAACAATAATCGAGTACGATGTTTACTAAATTCAACTGAAATAATTAAACTGCACTTTTTACGAGTCTAATACTGAATTACTAGATTGCCAAGAAATGGGCCTGGAGCAAGATCCGTCGAATAAACTGATAATATACAAGAAAAGGGGAGAAAAGTTAGTTTCCATTTCGGTTTAGTCTATCTCAGACGACGCCACTGGTTTCGAAAAACGGTCTCTGCAATTCATGTATAGATTTCCCGCGACAAATGCTTTCTCTTAAATTCTTTGAAAGGCCCCCGTACAATCGGTTATTAAGTGGTCATTATAGATGATACTTTCATAATTTTCAAAATGATAAACCGTACATTATGTACGATATTATTTCCTGCGCTTTCTCTGAACATAAATGAATCGTTAATATCTTTTTCCAGATATTGATTGATAGTTTTAAGAAAATATGGTTGCATTAACTGCTTTATAAACATGTTTTGAGAACAAATAAGAGATATCGTCTTGTGCAGTACATGTTTTCTTTCAAGAAATTGGGTACAATAAAATACTTTCACGATGAGTTATCTTGGTATTGCCATTTACTTTACATACATGCCCCTGACGTTTTTATATAATTGATTTATACATTAGTCTCGTGTCGAAACAACAATTATCTTAATCACGTTTTTACATAGGAATGAATCATTATTTGTCAAGAGCACCTCCACATGACCTACAAACGTTTGTTTCATGCGTGCGACTATTACCTTTTATTACGTCAACACACCACCATTCTTCTTGTAAAGTGTGCAGCCCTGATGTTAAGATACGTCAAGAAAACGAGGGTGCGCATCCTACTGACCACAACAAGCAATAACACTGAATTTCATTACTATAGATTTCCCGTCAGCGCCCCGCCGACTCGCGCTCGTACGTACGCGAAGGCGCCGCTGTATTTTTACCAAAAAATCCATCCCCGCCACGGTCACCAC
>BOPP01000076.1:3163369-3174265 GCA_017312745.1 Gryllus bimaculatus | reverse complement strand
GGCGGGTACGAGGCGGGGCGAGTGGAGCGGACCGGAGCAGAGCAAAGCGGGGTGGGGAGTTAGAGCGGTCTGTCGACGGTTGTGGAGAGGGGAAGGGGGATGGGTGGAGGAATCGGAGGTGCTACAACGCCAGGAACGGGCTGGGTTATTAGCGTAATTAACAAACGGCCTTGCGCTATATGTTCTCGCCCCCTTCGCCGCTTGGTGATGCCTAGCCGTCGCTGGGATGTCGTGAGGTTGCTGTGGTGTAGTTTTAGTGGATTCTGTTGGCGGGGCAGACAGATGATTTATAATTTTTCGGGAGATTTTTTTCCTTTCTTTGGGTGATTTTAATAAGGAATTTTCGAATCCTCGAATTCTAAAAGTGTTTTGAGATTCAAAAAACTTTAAATATTCCAGAACTTATCCCCCCATGAATTGTGTATAACTTTGCGAATCCTGCAAATTCTGTCCTTTTTATTTTTTTGGAATATTTGTTTCGATTTCAAGTGTCATATTATATTGACCTATTTTTAGATATAAGAACATTAAGAAGGTATACTCTGTTTGCAGTGAAATGGGTTCCCGAATTCTAGTATCATATTTCCTATATTGTACATTTAAAACGATATACCTTCTTATGTAACGATGTCTAAATTTATTATTTATTTCTTCGTTATGCTCACAAAGGACCACAAAGTTGGTCCACAGGAACTGTATCAGAAAGAGAAGATTTCAGGTTTGCTTTCTTTTCCAGTCAGGATCTCTCCTTCTCTTTATAGTTTTGCCTATTTTCTTTTTTTCGAACTATTATGGTGTATATGGCCTGTTGGTACTATATGTGCTATTTGAAGACCAGGAGATCCAGTACATTCGAGAACCTTTTAGATTTCGCATTAAAAAATTCAACCTAACCTTCTTTAATTTTATATTTTAGTTTTTTTGAAAGACGTTGCTCTGACTAAATATGTTGGCCAGATAAAATATGATACATTAATACGTATTTATTTTTACCACTCCATCAATTCGTGATTCTTGTTACGAAAATCACAAAGCAGGTATTCTTTAAAGCAAGTGTTGTTAATACTGGCATAAATATTCCCCGTGAGCTTCGGACCTACCTTCTTCCTCGGCAGTACTCTCCAAACAGAAAGGGAGACCTAATTCCAAGAGATATTCTCACTCATTATCGGAGAGGTGCGAAACGAAATTTTTATTGCTTCATGGTTCTCGGGCGCGAGATTTCCAAAGGCGCCTCTTTCGTCTTCGGAAAACACGGAAGGATTTGAGGATTTTCTTCAGTCTCGGCTTCACTTCACACCGGCGGGCAACCGGTCGGGCAAGCGCCCGCCGGGACACAGGCCGTGTTTATTTTCCATTAGCGAGCACCCGATTTCATCGCCTCTAACTGCACATTATGCGACGCAGCCAGGAAACAATATCGGAAAAGACATCGAAAGCTTTGTGGGAGAACGGAGGTCTACCGCCCCAAAAGACTGTAAGAAAGTCGAGTCGACTGCATTGAAAACACGTACGCCTCGGAGTAATGTATTCTAAATTTATAAGTCAAACAACGAAGTATTTTGCCTTTCACGTGGATTTTTCACATTTCTATCTAGATGGGATCTATTTTGATGTAATTTCCTTAGTCCAGTTTTCCGTCATGACATTATTTGTATGGTTATTCTCTACCTTTACTTAATTAATTAATATAGGCATACGTAGTTAATTTATTTAATTTAGAGAGAGATGAACCAAAACACCAGACCGGAAGTTCTCAGCCATGTATATCTCCCATTTACGGAAATGTAGCACAATTGAATAAAGAATACCATATGACCATATGCGTATATTTCCATTTGTGTAAAAATGTAATAGCTACTTTCTCGTAATTACTCGTTATTACAAGTTTCTACTCAAAAACTTATATCAGCAAATTAGAGAATATTCTGTCTTATGGCATCTAGTATATTACTAATGTTTAGTGCACGCAGAAATTGAAAGAATAGTGCGCAACGTTTGTGAGAGGTGCCCATGGTTTTAATGGATACTACACAGGACTTCGAAAAAACAAACAGTTGAAATGAAACATGAAGTAGTTTTATATCTGACTGAAAAATTAAAACATTTATGTTAATCCGCAATTTCTCATACTCCATGCGTCACTTCTTAGAGCACCGCTTAGGTCATACGACGAGGAGAGAGGAATCTTCTATATTCACATGTATCGTTTCAGAAGAACCAATGTTTGCTGTTTTAGAACTTAATTTCTCGCACCCGCAATATCAGCATTTTTCTGCTGCTTTTCCCTCTGTATCTGATATCAATTCATTGTTTTTCAACAATCGTTTTCGTTTGTATTAGCTGAATTTTCATTTACTTTTCTATTCTTTCTTCTCCTTCCTGGGATATATTTTCCATACCATTTAACAGCGGTGAAATATTTTTCAGCTATTTCTCTAACAAATTTTTTTCTGGGTCAATATCTCCCCCAATCTCTTTTAGTTTTGGACAACATTTAACTGCACCTACTTTCCCCCCTCAAAACCTTTTTGAAAGCCTTACCATGTTAGTATAGGTAGAAATTAGTTTTAATTCATTTCGATTATCTCAAGTCAAAATTTACCAAACAGATCAGTTTCTTATAAGAATTATTGGATATATAATATATTGATTGATTTCTATTAATACTGTCACCATCCATTGACGCTCCTTTTTTTCGTGGGATTAATAGTCAAATTTAAACGGAAATAACAGTCTGGGATTTAAAAACAATGGGGGCGAAACGTTGTACATTTGTATCATAACATCTTAGTACATACTCGATTGGTTCTTCAAACTTTTATCAATTTTCCAATCTCGTATTTCAATGTTGTAGAATACGTAATATGGTACGTAAATAACATGTAGGCAACCATGATTTTTCTGTGCGAATGTGTGTGTGTAGGTGTGTAGATGTACTGTCAATACAACTTGATATATAATTACAAACAATTTTATTATGCTTAATTATATTAATAATGGCCCATGGATGTGCCATTGTAAATAACTGTTTGTGTATTCCGGAATTTTTAAACCAACTTTTTCGTTTCGAGAAATCGTTCGTGAAAATTACACATGAGTACGTACTTGCCGTTTATGGCCCGAATAAGTGGATCATCACACATATAGCCAATCGCAGCGAGAGAATCGTGAGGTGGCAGGTATAAACCGATCAGCCGACCGTTTTTTTTTTCCGCACAGATGTCAAATATCCATCACGTCACAACAAAGTTGTCCAAAAATGAACTATGACTCTTTCATAAATTTATAATGCTGTTATATAAAAATAATGTATGGAACACTTATATAATATTGATTTATTGCATTTATACAAATTTTAATACGAGCCACGTTTGGTGCGAGTTTTCAAAACAATAAATCATTAAGCTTAATATTGGAAACTAAATTCATAATACACTATTACTTAATTACACTAGTTTATTTTAGAATTTTAACTTAACGTCTATCTGCGCGAAGAAATCTTTTTGTAAATTTCGTGTGCGCTTTTAAAGCGGCGTTGAGCCGAACGTCGAGCTCCCCTTCCCGGGGGCTCAGTGTTTGCTCGAACGATGCCGGCGTGTCAATACGCGGAGGTTCTTTACCGCTCCGTCGGAATTCGTTTCTTGTCGATGGAAAGCCATTACACAAATTCAACGCAAGCACAAACCCCACCAGCAACACGACCAATCATATGTAAATGCTGAGTTGAACGTCCGTCATTTGCTTCCAAGTACACTTTTCTCTACAAAACGAGAAGAAATAACGTGTTGTAATGCTGAATTAAGGAAATCACAAACAGATGAAACACGCGGGACGAGTAAACTGAACAAGAAATCGGAGAAGAGCTGTTAGGTGCACAGGATATTCTTAGAGACGAATGTATTATTATTGAGGGATCGAAATCTAGATGTGTTCTGGGTAAGAAAAGTGAATTTCTTGCTTAATGTTAGAAATGAAGGATTGATGGCAGTTTCTGAAAGAAGGAAACGTGCGTTTCTTATCAAGTCGTTATTGGTTCATTATGAAAACGCAAATTACACACTGAATTTCCACTAAAAGGTATTAGTGATTTTACAAATTTAATTAGCCATGGCGATAATATCTTTCTGAGGTCCAGCAAACATGTTTGAAAACATAATATAAGTGGTTTCTCAGCAATTATTCTTTACACGTTTCCTTGCTTCTGCTCAATTTTACAATTTTTTTCAATCAATAATGTATTCAATTCAATCAATACAGTAAACGCAATAATGTTTCTCTGTACTACTGGCACATAGTTTATTATATTTAGCTTCTCTCATGATTCTAGGTTATATTTGCAATAATAAAATAGTGATTCGTGATTTCGAATTTAAATCTTCCGATAATCCGATATCATTTTGGTTCGGGCGCTTAGAAAGCTGTGAGAGTGTGAGAAGCGGGGACGTTATCTATTACAACATATTTACTTCAAAGTGCTACTATCGTGTTATAGATTCAATAAATAAATAAAGTGACAATACTTGTATATTCCTCAATTTCAACTCCAAAGTACGTTAACCCGAATTCGTACATTTTATAGTCATAGATAATCAGTTCCGGGAAACCTGGATTAGCAAGCCTGGGAAAATCACTTAACGATTCCACATGCACCCCCACACGAAAACTTTCCTTTTCTCTTAGTTCTTCCAAACGCATCACAAAGTTCTGTGACCTTTCGCCAGCTACTCCGTATATCGACACATGCAGGGAGCGCGTCCAATCCGATGAGAAGGGAGGGAGCCGGGAAGGGGCACTGAGGGGTCGGGGCCCCTATTCAAAATGCATGGCGGGGGCGTGGCAGACCAAGTCGCGAGCCTTGACCGCACATCGGCCGAACTCTCCGCAGAAGCCCAACTTCCTAACGTGCTGCACTCAAGCACTCCACGGACGGGTTACTCTCTTCAGGGCGCCGGATACAGCGACAGTGGGGAGATCATCAACATGCAAATTGATGTACTCGAATTTTTAAATTATCAAGGGCGTACGAAGGAAAAAAAAACTCTCCTGCCGCTTGAATAATGAAGTAAACGGTTTGTGCGGCGGGCAGTACTTAGGATGTACTTCGGATAACGATACCTCTCCACCGCCGAAATGACAGTGAATTACAAAGGAGGAGCGGTGGGTGCGGCGGCGGCGGCGGTAGGGGCGGGGTGGGCACGGCGGAGTTGGGGAAAGGAAGGGGTTCCGCAGGGTCCCTCGTGCGGGCTAATTGTTTTCTTGAGGAGGGCAGGCCACGCGAGGTCGAGAGCTCACGACGCTTATGTAAGGAAAGAGGGGAGCCAATTCGTGATAAAAAGAGGGGAAGTCGCGAGTCAAGTGAGATGGTTTTTAGAGAGGAAGTTGCAGGTGTTTATCGCTTTAACTTTGCAGTAGTCGGTGGTAATCGCATTAACACGTATCTTTGCTGCATATACCAGAAGCTCTCATTCCAGTCATTTGAGTTGGATTAATTTAAATTGGTTATCGACGTTTACCCTTGAAGAAAATTTGTTTTTATCTCCTGTGCCAAAAAATAAAGAAGCAACGTAGCATAAACTTAAACAGGATGCAATTTACGGGTACACTAGTGGTCAACGAAGTTCTTTGAAACATTGTAATGGAACTAACTAACGAATTCGAATTTCAGCGGGGTAGGTACGTCACATTTCTTACGATATGTTAAAATTTTTGTTAACCAAAACTATTTTGATTGCATTAAAATCACCATTGTAATACAATACGTTTTAAACATTTAGTACACACTGAAATCGATGTTTTTACAATATCTCTTATCAATAATACCGTGTTACCCAGACGAAAACGTCAATATCATTTGCGAAAGAAAAACATCACATTTACTAAATTGATTCTTATAATCATGCTCATCAGGTTATCTTCTGACCCATTTCATTCCAAATTAAACGTATTGATATTGTCTTAGAGAAAATATATACAATACGTTTCAAACTGTTTAATTATTATTTTTAGATTTTTTATAAAGTTCCTAGAAATGTAACAAAACCGTAGTTCTATCTCAAAAGATGGACGTTGCACAGTTTTCTTTCAATTTCTGCGCGAGTTGGAAATGAATACTATACGAGTACATTATAAGATGCTGTAGCAAAATATCAAAATTAATAAATGTCGATTTAAGTTCCGTATTGATACCAATCAATCCCTTGTATATGCGCATCAATTCGTGTGCTGTTGATAGTCGCTACTAACCATCGGGTCGAAGCGAGTGTTGCAACATCCGTCGGCGCCAACCAAACCAGGCGGGGCTCGAGCGTAGGGGCGGGGCGGGGAGGGCGAGAGTGACGTGGCGATGCAGGACGGTGAGGGGGGAGGGGAAGGAAGTTTCGATCGAGCGCGGCCACACACCTCTCCTCGATCAATCTGAGCGAGGCGCGGGCGTGTGCAAACGCCACTTGCTTCACAGCTAGCCCCGCTGCCCTCCCCCGTTTCACCGCCACAACCGCCCGCGCAGCAGCAACGCACGACACTGCCACGAACTTACCCCCGCCCCCGCGTTACACACACACTGCTCGTGGCATAGAAGCATTCGCTTCAGCGAATCAGATTATACTACAAGTAATTATTACAACTTAAGGAACGTACATTAAATCTGAGGATAAAATACTTAATTTTATTCTTGATTAAAATGAAGAGTTTCTTTTTTTCTTTATTTATAAATTAAATAATTTTTTATTGTTTTATGTATTAAAAGGAACAATTATGTGGGTATTACTTAATGTTTCACTTTATATGTACAAATGAAGTAAATGCATGTAGATTTATTGAAAATACTACTTTTAACTTTTGGGAAGTGAATTAAGGGGAATTCGAACTAACGGATAGACTGAGTTTATCTGAGAGTATTGCTGCTATCTTTGCAGCCACTCTGAACGGAAAATTCTGGGGTTCGTGACCCGACGGTGGCAGATTTTCCCCTAGCTATGTGGAATTCAGCCGCTTTTCTGGAAGGGAATTCTAGCGGCCGGCTGCTCCGATCGGTAGTTTTATGTGGTAGTTTCATAATGTGATTTTAAATGATCATGTAAGAATGGTGGAATGATGCTAGGGGAAAACAGGAGAAGCTCGCGAAAGCCTGCTGTGATCGCGTTTTGTCCATCACCAATCCCACGTGGATCGACCAAGATTTCAACCTCTGCGACAGAGTTGCAAGTCAGTTGAGAGCCAGCCAGAAAGGGACATCAGCAAAACGCATTCGACAACCAGGCACTCGCAAATGAGTTCGCTTCGCATATGATCCTGGCAAATCTTCAGTTCCTCAAATGAACAGGCTTGAAATAAACCTCGATAATATGGTCCTGCAACAGAATAGAGAATTGAGTTGTCCTGTCTTCTCAATATCCATTTGCCACCCTTTCAAGTTACCTACTGATCTGTGTTGTAGGTATTTATAGGCTTGATCGGAAGAGAGATGCATTTGCGTTTTCTCTTGAGAATGGACAAAGTTAGAGCTAGTAAAGAGAGAGAGAGTGAAGAGGAGGGAAAGGGGAAGAACGGGGGGAAGAATTAGTCTGATTGAAGAGTGATAAGAATATATATAGTCGGAGGAACAAAAAGGAAAGAAAGGGAGAAGAAAAAAAGGATGGTAAAAAGGAGAGGGGAAGGAACGATGGAAAAGTAGAGTGAAGATGGAGAGGAGACGATGATGGATAAAAGGGAGAATGGTCAAGATGAGGAGATGGATAGAGTGAGAGGGAAGATTATGGTGCAGAGTAGGAGGAGCGAAAAAGAAAGGAATGAAGTAGAAATAATAGGGTGGTTAAAAGGGGAGGGAAAAGATGGAAGGAGCGAAGGTAAAAAGGAGGCGTGGTGATGGGTAAAAGGGAGAGTGGTCAAGTTGAGGAGATGGATAGAGTGAGAGGGAATAATATAGGGGAGAGCAGAGCGGGGAGAGAATGGGAGTAGCGAAAAGAAATGGAGGGAATGAGAATAAGAGGGTGGTTAAAAGGAGAGGGAAGGAGCGAGGGTGAATAGGAGGCGTGGTGATGGGTAAAAGGGAGAGCGGTCAGGAGGGAAGGAGAGAAAGAAAGGGAAAAGGGAGCAGTGGAGGGCAGGTGGATGCCACAAGGGCGCGTGGCGTGGATTGAAGATGCCGCCCGCGATAACGATCTTTCCCATCCCCATAAATATGGCAGGCGGCGGCATCAGCCGTGTTTCCACGAAATTCATAGCCGTTATCATGAACCCGCACCAACACACCTAACGACGGCATAAAATATCTAAATGCCGGTATTAAGGCGCAGAAAGCGGCAAAGCTCATCGATAAAAGAATATTTATACTTCATTAAGTTTAGAACACCCATCGTCATGTAAAATTATGTTGGAATTTCATTAAAAAGACAAATCTCTCCACATTTAGGTTAAAATAATTCAAACATTATTAGAGACGTCTGAAACGTTATATTCTTGTACTATAGCTACAGAAAAGCAACTATTTTGCTTTGGACAATGAAATTTTATGAAATAACTTGCTCTGAACGCTTCTTGCAAAATGTATTGCAAGCCAGGTGCATTGTTTTTGAACCTGCTGGACCATAGCTCAAACATAATTTCAGCGCCCAAATAACCGTTGACACGATTTGAATTGAAAAATTATTGCAAACTATCTCAGCGATAAAATAGAGCCCAATATAATACAAAGCTGTTTAAAGTGAAGTGCAGTTCAATCTGTCTAACGAGTGCGCAAATACAGATTCATTGCGATCTGAGAACCGGTGTTACAGGACACCTTCTCAACCACTGATCACAAATCAAGTCTCATTACGCATGCGCGTGAGAACAAGTGTACTTCATTACTTTAACCGGTACTCAGATCGAAGAGTGGTTGCGACTGTGGTCGGAAAACACATGACTTAGACGTTTTATACTAGGAAGCAATTGCACGTGTCTACAGTAAGAATAATTGTACACAAGGCGTACACAAGTAGAATATATCAATTTTAAAAATGATGCACGATGTAAGGTGTCATTTTTAAATGAAAATAAAAGTAGAAAAGGAATGGAAAAATGAGCATTTGTCGAATAATTTACGTCAAGATTAATTCCAAAAGCTGCAGCAGTTACTGGAGATAGGGACACAGCAGAAACGAAAGTAAATGCAAGAAAAAAAATAGTAAAACGGATGGAGAAATGTAGTTAGTACGAAGTGATATATAATTTATGATGTTTTTAGAAGTGGAAAATCTAGAAGAAAGGAGAAGAAAAAGGAATAGAAGTAGAAATTCAGTTGGGGAGCCCGTAGATCAATTTCGTAGCTTTTCCCACATTTCGCCCAATTGCCTCATAAAACTGACTAGTACATATAAGCACTTAGTGTTTGAGAGAAACATTCATTTCCAGTTCTACACAGCCCCAAGAGAGTTGTCCGTTTTGGGGAAGTTGTCCTTTTGAGGCTTCCAAAGTTACACATCTGCATGAATCCAGTGCTTTTCATGAGCGCCACGAGTTGGCCAGTGAGCTGGAAATGAGTCGGAGCTTAGCGATGTCATTGATCACACGAGAGTCCCCTTGTGGAGGTGAACTAGAGAGTGACGTTAAATGAAACTCCTTTCTTTCGTCTGTGACGCTGCATCGAGGGCAGTGAAGCCGATGTTTCGGCCATCACATCGTGGCCTTCTTCAGGGATAGAAAGTCGTACTCTAGGACTGAAGAAGGCCACGATACGCGGGTCGAAACGTCGGCGTCACTGCCCTCGCGCCGCGTCACCCGGACAGCCAAGACCCTTCACATGACGCTTGCTGCGGAAACCTGCGATTGCAGGAAGCAGTCTTCCACAGGCAGTGATTCCTCATCAGGTGCAGCTGATTACTGTGTTGCGATATTCTTCAATATCGTGCATACTTCGATGAGCGATTCACGGAAGTGATTCACTTCATATGTTCCCCTTTACTTACTCGCCACGTAATCCATCTCGAACATTTGCAATATTGAGGTTAGTTGCTCAAGGAAAGACCGTGTACCCTAAGGAACAGACTCTTCGAATGAACATCATTAATTTATTTTAAAATGATTTACAAAGAAAAGAAAGAAATGGAGGAGAAAGACGAGATGTAGAAAGAATAAATTAAGAAAGAAAGAGAGGAGGGGAGAAGAAAGAGAAAGGAGGAGAAAGTAAAAGAGAAGAAGAACGGGGAAGACAAGATGGAGGAATCTAACACACACAAAATCATGGGGAAAAGAAGGTGGAAAAACAGGAAGAGACTTGTGAGAAAATCAACGCACGAAATATATGAGATGTGTGATAAGAAAGAAGAGAACATGATGGAAAAGGTAAAGCGTCAGAAAGCGAATATAAATGAAGAAAACATGAGAGTGTATATGCGCAGAAGCTTGAGGCATAGGCGTACAGGGAGAAGAGTTTAGTGGACGCATGTTGCGTGGGGCATAGGGGGCTTAGGAGGCATAAGAAGTGGAAGAAGATGAGAAAAAGAGAAAGAAATAGAAGGACAAGATGGATGAAGCAAAGGAGAAGGGCGAACATAGAGAAAACGGATGGACTCACAAAATGTCAGAAAAAAGAAAATGCGAAGGAGGAAGAGAGAGTAGGAAACACAGATCACAAGAAACGAGAACTATGATGAGGAACAAGAGACCGTGATGAAAAATGTATAGCTGAAGAATGTGAAGGAGGAATAAAAACCGAAAGAAGAGAAGAGGAAGAAGATAAAGACGAAGACTAATAATAGGAGAATGGGGAAGAATAGGAGAATGGGGAAGAATAGGAGAACGGGGAAGGATAGGAGAATGGGGAATAATTGGAGAATGGGGAAGAATAGGAGAATGGGGAAGAATGGGAGAATGGGGAAGAATGGGAGAATGGGGAAGAATGGGAGAATGGGGAAG
>BOPP01000076.1:3120708-3146828 GCA_017312745.1 Gryllus bimaculatus | reverse complement strand
ACTGCTCCCTTCGTCACTGCTCCCTTCGTCACTGCTCCTTCGTCACTGCTCCTTCGTCATCCCACGGTGTTCCTCTTCCCCGCATCAGTGGTGCATGTGACGGGTATTTTGTGTGTGTATGTGGTACGATTGTTCATTTGCTAGAGGCATGTAATAAATAACGTGCACCAAACAGGTAATGATTTATGTTGCTTATTTCGAATTTCCATCGCATAATATCTTGAGAGTGGGGTTTGTCATACAATATTTCTATTTTTATTCTTAGAGTATCGACGTCTGCGAATATGTTCGCAGAATAAATCGAAAGCTTCTAGAAATTGCTATTTGTCTCTCATTATCTACTGGCACTATATTTGCTTGATTTCAAGATCGTAACGGTAATAAACAAGAAGACTGAGTGTAGAGTGAAAATTTTCTCTAACCCGCACACGCGGTCGATCTTTCACCTGATTGTGTGGTTCGTCCGTTAATAGAGCGCCATAAAAAATTTTGAAAACACCATTCTTCTCAGAATCTATCTTTTATTGTTCTCAGGTGTCTTACCTTTCCGATTGTGCAGATAGGCGTTGTGCTGACGTAGCATATCGTAGACTAGAGCTTGAATTACAATTTACAACTAATACAGTTTTATAATGTACGTTTTGTTCTTATTCTTATTAATCATTGTACTTTAATATAGCTTTAAAATTTCGACGTCAGTAATCGCGTTTTATCTGTGTTTGTGCCTGAAACATCCAACAGTTTGTGAAGCAAGATAAACTAAAATTCAAAAGATGCTTCTGAGAATTACCGCATGTAATCGAACAAATTTACTAGACTGTATTTGAAATTATACCCCTTTGTAATACTAACAAATATATTCAGAGGAATTGTATTGATCACTGAACTCTCTTCCACGCACCAAAATGTTTACGACCTTTTCACCGGACACTAATTCGTAAATACAGTAATAAATACTTTTTGGAAATTTTGGTCACCAATATAATAGATTGCAATTTTGTGATAAATGTTTGATCGAATGTATTTAAAATCTTCTTGATTTTTAAGGAGTATCATAATACCCAGTGGTTTCAATATAAGAACTATTTACAAGTGAGTTATCAGCATTTTCGCCCTTACAATAATTTAAATGAATAGTGTGGGTATTTGAATGAAAAAACAATAACCTCGATATTTCGAATATGAAGATAAAGAGAAATAAGAAAAATTGTATTCTCCAACTTACCGAAGTCTGATAAACGAGGCAGCGTGTGCAAGGGCGGTTAATGTAAAAAGATAAATTTGAAATATCATGGAGTTGTAGGTAATGCTAGAGTTATCGAGGTTCGTTGTGCCCTAAATTCGTTCTGTATCATAACACAAACATTTATTCCGAAATATGATTCCTTCGATTTTTAATCCTTAATTTTATTGAATGGTCTTCAAGTTTGGGAGATGTAAACGAATCATAATGTCTAATGATTATTTCTCTCGGCATGGCTACTCTTACAGTGAGATATTTGTTTTACTTTCTGCTGGCGTCACTGGCTACGAGGAGTCGAGGATTTTGATATACTATTTATCACTTATAACTGATTGTTTGGATAATTTCGCTTTAATTACGAGACGGTGACATCACATTCGCTCTAACCTTACAGGTGACAGTGCAAGGTTGAAGCGACGGGTTTCCTTATGTGCACGTTAGGCATTATCACCGTATATTTTGGAACAATTTCCTCCTTTCTGCAATGCAGTGCAATGCATATCAAAGAGTCAAGTAATGAAACACGTTTTACAGTGGGGACGATGTGCTAGACTAATACAGTTTCTTCTTATTAGCACAGGTACCGTAATGAATCGAGTCTTATTCGTGATGGTCCAATTTTTATGCACACTCTAAACATGGTGTTTATATCGACAGGAAACAAACTGCAGCAGAAATGAAGTGAGAAAATGTCGAGGGAAAGACGTTGCTGTGGGTGTTGAGCAGTTGAGCATATGTCTTGTGAAAAAACTTCTATAAGAATTATTTCCAATTTATAGTACTTATCGATATAGAACTCGTAAGAAGACTTGGGTTTTCCCCTCCTGGAAGCTCTTTAAGTGAGGTACCGCACCCTATGAGACAAGCTCTAAGCCCCCTGCTGGTCTCCAGACATGAGGGTACCGACAAGGGTAGCTCAGATCATCTGATGTCACAGCAGTGTCTCTGTTCTGGAGGTCTCTAGGGTTCGTGTCCCGACGATGGCTGGATTTTCATCACTGGCGAATTAACTAGGTCGAATTCAGCCGCTGTCTGGGGGAGAATTCTAGTGGCCGGCTGCTCTGATCGGTAGTTTTCCGTGGTTTCTCCGATCTAAAGCAGGCGATCCGAGCTGTCGCCCCCTAGAATTCCCATCCAGTCACTTGCTGAATTCGACATTGCAACCTAGTGTCAAATTACACATTACGAAAGGTTGAAAATCCGCCGTCGGATACCCTAGACTTCCTGGACAGAAACACAGCGGAGACTACGGCATTTACTCTGAGCTATCTCTGCCGGTTGATGTAATGGATATGGTTACATTCTGAAACCCCAGTACATATTTCAACCTCAATTGGCCGAAGCAAGAGCGAATCAGAGGGTGTCGTCTGGGGGTTTTCTATAAGTTACGTAACGCTTAAATCAACACTCCTACTTATAAAAAGTAAAAATATATTAAATGTAGAAGCAATTTGTATTAATTTTGTCTTATATTATGTCGTATATTTGATAGATAATTATAAAATTTATAATTTAAGAAGTTAAATATTTTATATATTTTATATAATTAGAAATATACATTTCTTAGTAGTTTATTACTGGTTTCTTTTAGTGCTAGCCGCAAACTTCGTTTTTAATAATAATTACTGAGTTGAGTTTGGTTTAACCCTAATTGAATGAAAAAGGGAAGGAGATAAGTTGTCTCAGTTGACTTGGTACTAGGCTAAAAGAAAGTGATTTTTTGTGTAAATATTCAAAAAGTTAAAAAAAAGTATACAGCGTTATGTAACCCTAATCTGCCAATCCGGGCAGCGAATCCAGTCGTGTCGTGTCGATCTCGGATCGAAGGATCGCGGGTTCGAATCCCGCCTCGGGCATGGATGTATTTGTGATCGTCCTTTCACCTCTCATCATCATCCTATCTCTTCATTAAATAAGTATTAATGATTCCATGCTCAAGCAGAAGACCCTTGCTCTTAATTGGATTGCAGTTGGCTAATAAAAAAACAACTAATTTAATGGCCTTTACCCGCATGCAACGCTAGGAATCATTACCTCAACCCTCCTCACCCCTCCTCTTTGAGGCTACGTCATTTCTGGACGGTCCCTGCGTAATCCGTTTAGCGGAAGTCGGGAACACACGCGGATTGGCGGGTCACCCGGGCGGCGATAAGCGCAGCACTAGAGGGCGTGGGTGGACACGAGCAGCGAAGGACGCACGGGTAGGGGGGAGGGGCGAGGGGTGGTTGTTGGTTTGTTGACGACACCGCCCTTATCGAAGCCGGCGATTTCTTTGCTCCGGACGAAAACCTTACCTGGTATCAGTGGCGCATTCTAATTAGTTGAGCCACGTGCGCTGGGACCTGATTGTCACTCGCGTACCGCTCTTTTTTCCTCCTGAGACCAACAGGCGATTTCACAAGCCAATGGAAGTGGACGAAGAGTGATATTCCCTGACCTCTTCGTTAACTAGGAGAAGGTTCTTGTATTTAGGTCGATTTTGAAAAGACAAGTAAATTATATGATGCATTGTACCGGGCTTTCATGACGTTTCCTAGGGCTTTAAACTAATAACACAAAATTATGCGCGCACGTTTTCTGGAGCCCCGGGTTACCTACCCCTCCTCCTTTGCCCACATTAGTTGAAATCATAGCAACGAGCGTTGTAGACAAAATTTGATAACCAGAAATGTTCGCTTCCGTGTAATAGAAAAAATTTCGTATCGAAAAACAAAATACAAATTTGATACAAAGTTATTTTCGTCAAAATAACCAAAACTCCCCACTCTTCTTGCAACTAGCAAAGCAAGGGCTGAAGATAACGTGCGCGGATAATAGAACCTCGCTAATCCGATCCCGGCAAATCCAAAATTTCGGATAATCCGAACAAAATTCGGGGAGGAAAAATAAACAAAAGACGTATTTGTAGTGTAAAGAATAAAGTAATTAACTGTAGAACTAAAGAAGTAATTATTGAAACACAAGTTGTCGAAATGAAAAGTTGATTGCACTGGTAACTGCGTTGTATATCTCATGTTTATGTCGCAGTAATTTTCACTCAGAGGAACTTTCAAAATCAGTTATCTTCTTTTGCTGCAAGGAACTGAATATGCTTGATGATGCGTAGTGATGTTACGATCGCTATATTACGTTGCCATTTTCTCTCATTGCACCCTACCTTGCGTTGTCTTGTAATCCTATTGATGTATTTGTTTATATACGGTATTTCAATTTTTCGAATAATCCGGGCATTTACGAATCCGAGCTGACCACAGCCACAATTAGTTCGGATTTCAGGGGTTCTACTGAATTTGCATATGAATAATTGAACACATCTATCTAAATTGTTCTGAATTCAGTTATATTTCTGTGATGGAACGGAGAAAGAGAACGCAATTTTTTTACCCCGAAATTTTTTCTTTTGAAAGAGTTGTTTGAAAGTTCTATCAACTAACAGGACAGGGATAATTCTTATACAATGAACTTTATTTCTAGAACCTTAACGGCAAACTAAAAAGGTCGGATTTTCTTAATGTCGATGTATGTAAGTTTCAGCTGTAAGGAAAAATAGGGATTTAGGAGACATTCAGTATAAGAATGACTGATACACGTCTTTGTCCATAACCTTCATGCAAATTTAATAACTCTAATTGATTTAGGTATTACTTAGAATGAGAATTTGAATGAACCATACGAAAAAGTTACTGTGGTTATCATTATTTTCATGTCAAAGTACTATCAGAAATATATCTGCCAAAATGGCTCCTATCGCTTCTCATTACAATGGTTAAACAATCGAAAATATTTTACATCAAAAGACTTGTGTTACTTTTGATTTTTATTTAAGGTATTGTATAAATAATTATTTTATGGTGAGAAACGAAGTAGAATATTATAAAAGAGACAACTTATTATTATTGAACTCAAAGTACGTACGTAATATTTCAAGCAGCACTGAGATATCGACAGTATACTGCGGATGAAATTTTGAAAGTGAATGCAAAGAGAAAAACAAACTGTACGCAACTTTCTGCAACATTAAAAAGTTACTAATTCTCACGTAAGACGCATCTTAATTAATTTCTGTTTTAAAAGTAATAAATATCTGTAGAGGTATCTACAGTTGGAAGGAACACCTGCTCCTAAGCGGTGTTTTCTACTTTATAATTCTGTCCCTCTCGGCTAAACACGAATTCCCCAAGTTCAGTTCGTGTGGGGTTACTGCTACTTCCCTAGATCCAATGAAGGTTAATATTAAAGAGAAAAAAATCTTCTGAAACCGGCACTTAAACGAATGGCATTACCTCGTGCTCCCGCATATGCGGGCCGATACATTTCAGCAGGTGCGCCGTTTTCGTAAATTGCGAATTGCAGTGATGTTCTGATTTTTGAGGAGTTCTGAGGAGATAGGTAAATTGATTTACTGAATTTTAGTGGTAGAGTGTTGTGACGCACATGTTCGAACACGTGCTTGACAGAAACCTGCGACAACTAAAAGGTTTAACTTTATCCCCCCCCCCCATCGTATGCAGGATACAAAGATTGTACGTGGACTGTGTGAAATTTTACATCTGGTACATGGATGACCTTTATTTTCCCCCCAAATTCGCTCATTTTCAGATATATAGTAAACTTCATCTCTCACATTTGTCCTTTCTCCCTTTCTTTCTCTTTTCTCCTTCTTTATTTTTCTCTGTCTTCCTCTCTCTCCTTCTGACTTTTATATCCCGTTCACTCTTTATTTCTCCGCGTTTCTCAGCCTTTTTCTCTTTTTACTTTTCTTTCTTTTCCTCTCCCTATATCTCTATCCTTCTCTTCATTTCTCTCTTTTCTCTCCTCCCCTCTTCATCTCTCTCTCGAACATTGTCATTTAAGAATTTACTACCCACTCTTATGTTCCGCTAGGTTCTTCAGATATTCTTCATACAATTCTTTGTACAAATTCAAAGCTGATTTGAACGAAGTCGAACGCTAGTCTTTAGTGCAAAATAAATCGTATTTCTTTGCTAGACAACGCTCACTTCAGGAAGCTGCTATAGCAGTACGAAGATATTCAGAAGGTAATATTTAATGACCTTGTTGTCTTGTAAAAAGTGCACCTTACATTTTAAAAAGCCACTTCTTGTTACTGCGTGAGTCTAAAAAGTAATCGTCGCTACATATTTGTTGAGACAGTCAGAAATACAAAAGAGATCGTCTCCATTGCTTAACATGTTGAACTTTAAATTTTCAATAAGATGAATGTTTTCCAGCAGGAATTGAAAACAAGCCAATCATTTTTTCGAGTGTTTTCAGTTGAACTTCGGGAAATACCGGGAATTTTAAAGGTAAAAGCGGTGCTACCAATTATTCATTCGGTGTTTAAATTTAAGAAAAATGAATTGATCGATGGAACAATGATCCTCTTGAAAGCTATTGCTCTTATGAAACATTTTGTGAAATGAAAGGCACAGGATAATTAGGTGCAAGCCATGCCTCCCGGTTATAGTCATTGTTGCATATGGTGAATAGAATATAATTTGAATGTTCTCAATAACCACAGAAAATATAAAACTTAACACAAAGTTCACATAATTATTAATTAACGACAAAAATTCCTACCTAGATTCAACGTAAGCATGTTGTGACAATGTACTCAACAATATGCATTTAAAAATTCTGTAAAACATTCTGGTTGCGTTATATCGATATAACGCAACCAGAGGAACACCGAAGCCACACTGTACGGCCGTCGTCCGTTGAAATAATGAGTCAGGAGGAATAAGCAGTCAGAAGTCCGTTCATAATAATAAATTAGTTATAATTTTAGGTGCGTTCGAGTACTTATATTCACAACAAGTGTATTAATTTTTATGATTTTTTCTTTTAAGAAGGCGTCATTAAGTATTGAATGACCCTCTGCCGATATCAGAAATAAAGGACTTGGTTGGTTACAAACCTCAGGAATTGCTTCTGTTTACACACTTCAATTGCTTCTTTTATTTTTGCTCTATATCAGCCTAATAACTTTAATAACTGTAATATTTTGTCATTAAATGTTAAGCGGCTCAAAACTGACCGCTTCGGATTTATAACCGACGAGAGATGTGATACTCATGAAACGCTTCGTTTGGCCGTGGATGGTCCGCTTGAGCCAGTTGGAAGGGTGAGGTGGCGTTTGCAGCCGGCGCGACGCGGCGTGGCGCCCGCATGCCCGGGACCTTCACCTTTGGACGCGCCCCGCAGGGCAGCAGGAAGCAGCCGGCCGCCCCGCACCCGTGCGACACGGCGCCCGCCCAGGCCCACCCGGCGCACATGACCACAGGCCCCGTTCCACGCACCTACTTTGACTCTCTCCTCTCTCCGCCCCGCCCCACCTCTCCTCGCCATGCCCTGGGCCCTGCCCCGCCCGCCCGCCCCGCCCCGCCCCTGCCCCGCCCGTTCGTCCCACCCCGGACGCGCCCCGCCCCGCTTCGTCTCGCACCCCGCCCCTCGCCCCCCCCCCCACGTGCATGCTTCGCACTTGCACTGCTCCTCATCGTCATCTCCTCTCGCCTCGCCCCTCTTCCCCTTCGCCTCCGTCCCTCGCCCCTCGCTCTCGCTACTCGCCCTCGCCCCGCCCTCCGCCCATGCCCTTCGCCCTGCCCCTCGCTTCCTCGCTCCTCGCCTCGCCCCCTCGCCCCTCGCCGCTCGCCCCTCGATCCCTCGACCCTCCCCGTTAAGCCCCACGGTCCCCTAATCACAGCTCTCTAGTCTACTACTTCTCGCTCTTTGCTTCTCGCTTCGGTGCCACGCCCACGCCCACCCCCCACGCCCCACACCCACGCCACACCCCACGCCACGGGGCCCACGCCCACGCCCACGCCCCACGCCCCACGTCCCACGCCCCACGCCCTAGCCTCTCGCTCCTCCCTTCTCGCCATTCCAAGGTCCTCACCTCGTCCCTCGTCTCGCCCCTCACTTCATCCCTCGTCTGGCCCCTCGCCTCACCCCTTGCCGCTCCATCGCCTCGCCCCTCGTCTCCTCAAGTGTCTCACCGCGCCCCTCGCCACGTCTCTTCCCTCGCCGTGCCTCACCCACACGCGGAATTAGTTAAAAAGGGCCCTATTAATAATGACATAATACTCGTATATTTCTCTGTATGCTGAGCATGTACTGTAGGGAAAGTCCCTCATTTCGACGATTACGCCGTTTGACGTCGCAAGAAATCATTCTTAGAATACCTTTCATCTGAGTATCTTTTGCGAATAATTCTGCAGGAAAGTATGGCTACAATGAACACAATAGCGTTTACGATGTGTTAATACAGCCGATAAGAGGAGGGCGCAATAACCCGTAGAATCATTTCAGGGGAATTTTGTTTTCCGCATATTTATCGCAAAGATTATTATTGTCCTATAAAAGGTTTTTTTTCAAGTACTGTTCACCCATATCTCTGACACGAAACTAGTTTTCTATCTCCTCACGGCAATTTAGTTGGCTGTTTCTAATTTGCCTTGCTGTAATATATGATTAGTTATTCTCTCTTGTATTTCCTTAAGCAATTTAAGTTCGTATTTCAGAGTATTTTAATTTTAGCTTCATATGATAAACATTTCAGAAAGAAAAAACAACAGATTCAATGCTTCGAAAGATCGTACATTTAATTTATATTTCAATTCAGATTCAGTCAGAAATGATGGGTAAAATTATTCACATCAGTTAGAGTATTTAATCGTACTACTTATCCAAGTTGTTCTCTATTCATTCCATTACAATTACACAAAGAAAGACTATTATATACATATTTTTTTAAATTTAATTCCCCATAGTAATGTTAGGCGACTGACTTCCTTTTGTTGGGCACATCTTCATGATATCAAAAATTCAATGAACACTCCAAGTAGAAGCTTCCGACTCATATGCGGCAAAACATTAACAAAAATTCGCATCTCTTTGTGTCGATTCGGTTTAGTCCTTATTCTAACGACGCCGCTTTCGCCCTCACCTGGATCCGTCACTATTTCCACTTAACAAAGTCCCAAGCAAACGCAGAACCTGCCGCTACTCTAGCACCTGCTGTGCCTTCGGGGGAAACCGAATCGGGCGCCCCGCAAGGTCTCGGAACCGGGCCGCAGGTTGTGAGGGCCGAGGCGGCGTCGCCGGGCCCGGCGGCCGAGGCGAGGCTATCGACGAGATTGCAGCCGCGGAATAATTGATGAAACAGCCACGCACAATGCGTGCGCGGGAGGCGTAACGCACGGGGACGCCGCCCCCGCCACCGCCGCGACGCAGGCCCGAACAGGGGGAGAACACGCGCTGTCATTATCCAGGAAAGCACGTGGCGAGGTGGAGAATGAGGAGGGGAAAACAGCTGAAAGAGTGAAGAAGCGATATGATGGCGGTAATGATGATTTTGATGACGAGGAGGAGAATGAGCGAATGATGAGGAATGGGGGAGAATGGATGGGATGATGATAATTGTGATTATGGTGGAGATTTTGATAGTGGAGCTGAGAAAAACGAAGAAGAGAAATAGGATGGAAGAGTGAAGTAATGTGATGGTGATTATAATGATTGTGATGATGAAAAACAAGGGTGCAGGAGTTGGAGGAGAAGGTGAACAAGAAGGAAATGAAAGACGAAGCTCAAGCCGGGTCGGAGGAAGTTAAGGAGAAAGGGATGAAGAAAGGGAAGGGAAGGAGGTATTTTCGGTTTATAAGATTATTAAAATCACATCCACCTTCCGCAGAAAAGTGTTTCATGCGATACCTTTTATCATATTTTGTTCATATTTTCGGTATAAATGTACTTTAAGGGCATCTTTCGTTTTCTGCATTTCATATAAAAATATTTCGTTCATAGAGTCAATCCAGAATTGTATTGTGTGGCACATTATGTATTTTCTTATCTGAACAAACTGACACATTATTTTTTACTTTCAGGAAACTCTTTCCAACAAAAATCCAAATCCAATCCAATCTTCTATCCCCCAAAAAAATCATTTGGGATTTTGTAGTTTAAGGAGCACTGCAACGGCCTACCTGTGATTTGACATAGAAAATAAACAAAGGTTGCACAATTAGTCAAGTTTGCATTACGAATTAAATGGAAACATAGAAAATTATCGATTCATCCTTGAGTTATCCGACGGAAGTACACGATAAATAATATTTAAGAATATTCCTTACAATTCTGGAAAATTCAAAGTTCGCAGCAGGATTCGAACCCACGAACACGCGTGCAGGAAACAGTAGAAATGCGCAAGAAAGCACCGCATCTGATACTTGGTCGCCTCGTAAAAGAACTGATCAGATAAAGGAGTAGCTTCGAGTAATCACATTTATCTCGTAGGCGGTCGTATTCTGCGCGCAGCGGCGGGCCATGCGTGCGCAGAGAGCGGGGCCGGGGACAACAGTGGCGACAGGGGCGATAGATGGCGTGGTAGGGGTGGGGGTGATGCGCCCGCGACAGGGTGGGTGGGCGAGGAGGGGGTGTCGGTGACGATTTTTTGCGGCGGAAGGGAGGGTGCTAGGGGTGGTGGATGCGGGAGTGGGGGGTGGAAGCGGTTGTATGGACGATGGAGGGATGAGGGTGAAGTGACGGAAGGCCTCGAGGGTAGAAGGGCCGGTAGGGATGGTGGGATGGTGGGATGGTGGGATGGTGTGATGATGGGGCTAGTGAGAAAGTAGGGAATAGCAAGAACGGTAGGCGTGGCGAGGACGTCTGGAATAGCGAGATCGCCGGAGACGGATGTGTCGTCGAGGGCGGCGGGGGCGGGAGTGGGGTACGGCTGGGTCAGTGCGGATATAGGGCACGAAAGGGTCCGTTGGTGGTGTGGTCTGGGAGTGGGAGCCCGCCGAGGCAGTGGTCACAACGAGGACGATGGCTACAATGGGGTTGGTGGGGACGATTGGCCTGATGGGGCGGTTGCTCTGACGGAGATGGTGTGGTTGGTTGGCACGGTGAGGGTGGTGAGGTCGATGGCTCTGACGGAGATGGTAGAGTCGGTTGGCCTAACGGAGATGGTTGGGGCGGTCGCCTTGATGGAGATTGTGGAGACGGGTGGCACGGTGGCCATGATGAAGGTGGTGGGGACAGTTGGCATGGTGGGGACAGTTGCCCAGAAGAATATGGTGGACTCTGTTGGCCTGACGGAGATGGTGGGGACGGTTTGATAGTGATGGCTTTTGATACGGTTGGAAGACCGGAGATGGTGGTCACGGCGAGGACGGCGGCGGCAGCGGCGGTGGCGTTGGCGGTGGCGGAAGGGCGGTCGTGACGGCGCATGCGGAACCTAGTGCCGGGGGGGGGGTTGTAAATCGCTCGCTTATCCGTCCACTATCACGACGCAGCCGAGCGCCTCCAGCCCCAGCGACGCGACGCGACGGCGCTATCGAACACAACGGCCGCCACGACCACTCTCCGCCGCCGCGCGGCCGAACCACCTGCCGCACGTGACACCCCCGACCCACCTGCAACCACCTCGCCCCGGTCGTTGCCCCAGGCTCTACCGCACTTTGGCCACTCGAAGCCCTGCTACTGCGAAACGATGGTGTAACGGTTAGCGTACCGGACTGTTGTACCCAAGTTCGCGGGTACAAACCAGATCGAAGCCGTGGATTTTTAAGGGCGAAAAAATCCTTCATACGCCTTTCTTCGAAGTAAAGCCGGCTGTCAAATGTTAGTAGATTTACTTGCATGTAAAAGATTCTCAAGCCTAAATGACGCCTCTGAGCTAAATTGAAAATCGCCTGTTTCTCGCCCAAGAAATGCCTCCTTTCTCTGCTAGTTGGTGAAAGGAGAGAAGCGAAATTTGCGTGGTCAGACGGAAGAACGGGACAGATGGCCCGAGTCTCGCCACGTAAAATAAGAGATTAATTCAATTCAATTCAAAAAAGCTTCTGCCAACGTTTCAAACGAGAATCCTCGAGCATTCTCGCTAGTTCTGCCGTGCTGCGTTGCTTTCTCAGCGCAGTTTACTGTATCGAAGACACTTACGCCACCCTTCTCTACGCCGAGGTCGTTGTTACCCGTCTGTGCGCTCATAGCTGTTGCTATTAATTTGAGAGTATCACCAACTCCGTATTCATTGTTTTTATCGCATATTGTCCTAAGTGATGCGTTAAAGAAGACATGAAAGCAGAGGCACATATAGGTATTCAGGCGCCCATGGCATATGCTTCCCTGTCAGAATATTTCATACCCCCCTGTCAGGTTACTTCAAATTAGGACAGATGTTATGTATTGTATCGGGTGTACTAAATAGAGCTCCTGCCAGTGACGCATATAGCACATGTCCTGTTTGCCATTCCGTAGATATGTCTCTGCATGAAGGAAGTATTACATCCAGTGATAAAAAACAAGAACGTGAGGAAAAGTTGGAAATATTCCGCCATTTTTTTGAAAAGCAGTCACTTCAATATTATTGTAGTGTATTGTTCACCACTATACACTACAATAGTATTGTTACAAACAATTTATTTACTTGTAACGTTTCCACCCTAATTGGGGCCTTCAAAAAAACTTGGGTCCAAGTTTCTGAATAAGACTTTAAAAAATGTAAAACAGGTAGTCAAATGCACTTTACGTGATGTTATCTCATCTTTTGTTAAGTTCTCATCTAAAGACCCGCAGCTTTTATACTATTGACTTTCAATACCGAGAATTTGTAAATAAAATGCTACGTGTTTTAAATGTTTACTAAGCATTTTTGTCCAACGTGGATATTTTTGTTGTTGAAAAAGACCCTAATTAGGATTGAAACTCGAAAAGTAAAGAAATTATTTGAAAAAATAGTATTGCGTTGTACGTGTTCTAAACCGAAGCCGGAATTCTTTTATAACTTAACGAGATAACATACGTTAACCTATTCCTTAAAGTATGTGGAGAGAATCCTTTACGACTACAAATATTTACATATTTGCATATATTTTTGAATAGTCATTAATTGTAACGAGTTTACAAGTCTGTTTGAAATATACCAATATAAATGAATATAAATAATTCTACATCCACATTAAAATTCATTACCCCTACGTACACGATATGAAATTTAAAGTATCCTGGAGATTGATTTTCTTCACACGTAGCAGTTAATGCAGACATGTTTTATAGTGCACTT
Organism: Gryllus bimaculatus; assembly: GCA_017312745.1. NCBI lineage: Eukaryota > Metazoa > Arthropoda > Insecta > Orthoptera > Gryllidae > Gryllus > Gryllus bimaculatus. The sequence goes on along the minus strand of BOPP01000076.1, from coordinate 3,133,524 downwards.
TAACTGCTCAGTCCTACCGCTGCCACCGGCCTCTCGGTTCCTTCGCGTCCCATCATTCTCTACATATCGCCCTTCCCCTCCCATTCTCCCTTTCCCCTTCCCTTCCCCCTCCCCATCCCCTCCTCCATCGATGTCGAGCATGGGAGCCGAGTCGTAAAAGTGATTCGTTCAAGAAGACTCGCACAACTTCTCTCCCCCCTTTGTACGTATGTGTTTGGACGGCTCTGCTAATCTTATGTGCTCTACAACACACGGAGTTACCACACTAGCAGAGAACAGTAGAATACCGTTCCGGTATATACTTCATTTTCAAATAATTTTGCGAGAAGAAAACGATTTTACATTAGAATACCTCTCTCAGAACAAGAAAAAAATTAAAAAGTAACTTATGCGTCTCCAAGATTCATCGGCTTATAGGACACCCTTTAGAAAGAAAATTTTGGAAAATAGAACTTCTAAGGCGACAAACGTGATTATTATTTTGTATTTAATGAAATCATTGAATATATTTAATGCAAAAAGTCCTCGAAGCTGATTGGGGTTTAAATTATGAGTAATAATTAAATTTATGAAATGTGTGACTAAATAATTATAATTCCACTCGCATAACGATTCAATGATCTTTTAAAGGCATTATTAGGTGAAATAGCATTTCCAAAAGCGAGCACTACCGGTATCGATTCAGGTATTTATGTTCTTAATTGGTTTGACCATTCGCATTCAATTACATCATTTTCCACCATATTAAAACAAAACTATCAGTAGCTGTACAGTAAATAATAAGAATGAGGAAAAGAGAGAAAAAATGAAATGAATTACAAAGTTTCCATTGATGTACTCATCAATGTAGTTGTAGGTATTGATGTTATTTGGTTTGACAATTAGAATTCACGTATATAATTCATTATCCACCATATCAAAACAAAACTATCCATGTATATTCACAGGAAGTAATTGTGAATAACAAGGAGAAAAAGATGATATACAAAATGTACTCACCGGTGTGGATGTAGGTGTGCTTCTTCATGTCGGACTTCTGGTGGAAGCGCTTTCCGCAGAAGGAGCAGGGGTAGGGGCGCGTGTCTGAGTGGATGAGCAGGTGCGTGGACAGCGTGGACGAGCGCTTGAACGACTTGCCGCATTGCTTGCACTGCAACAAACAAAAGAACAAAATTGAGACGTGTGACTCGCATGCATAGTGCTCACAGAGTGCTTTTGCTTCTTACTGAATAGGAATTCTTATTGCAATACATTTGCGTCTTCTTTGTGTGTAAACTAATTTATCAGAATGTGACAGCAGGGAGTCGTAAATTGTACGCGCAGTATTACAAAACGCAGTATTAAAAGCAGGTGTGGAGAGATTATGAAATTATGTCATAGTTTTAGAAGAAAATTTTAGTACACATTGGCTTTTTGAATTATAATCCGGATTGAATAAAAATGAGGAACACTGAAATATTTTATAAACAATGCATTTAATCTGATATTTAGAGAACATAAGATACTTTATCACTTCTTAAAATTTTGAGTTGGCACTATACAATTTGTGGAATAGTTAACTATTTGAGTCTGAATTAAATGTTTTTTTCTGAAACTCTTAAATTCTTTCTGTCGTTGACCTGCCTTCTCACAAATAATTTCATTAATATGTTTCAAGCGATTTCGTTAGCAATGACACGGAACTTCAAAACTATTTTTTTTCATGTGTGTTTATTTTTAGCGTAAATGGTTAGAAAAACATAATTACTCAAAATAAATATCTCATTAAACCAGTGATTATTTCCGTCAAATGTTATGCTTTCAAAACTATTTATGATTTAATAATACTAGAAATGTTTAAACTGGAAAATAATAATTAACGTCTCAGTTATTTCTTAAGCAGAATGAGGACTCGGAAAATCGAATTTTTGTTGGTCTCGATTTTCACGTCGATTTCACAAGTACCGTTAATTTGAAGTTTAATCAAAAGATCACGTATTCTACGTGAAAGAAGACACATGTACGCACTACCTGCTCATCAAATCCCTTTCACAGCACCGTCCCACCGACTCGTCAAGTCACAGTCAATGCAATCCTGCCGCCCTCAGTGACAGATGGTCGGATCCCATAGTGTCGCAACTTTATCCTCGAAACAATTTTACTTCGGATAAAGGAACTACTCATTATAGCGTCGGCTATCTGTCTGTATATTCATCCAAAAAAAATTGGCAATTGAAATGCTGGGCCGTTAGTCTGGATCACTTCATTAATTTTTATAAAAATAATAGAAAGGATTATGTACGTTGTTCTATCAAGGTTGGATTTGTTTCGGATCTAACTTCAGATTATTTATATTTAGATTCCAAAATAATGCTCCCGAGAGATATTTTAGATTAGTATCTAGTTTTTTGGATCCTTTTTTAGAAACTAGAGAAGGTCCAGAAATGCATTTTAAATTACTCGACACTATTATGAAGAAGGTTACATCATTTTCTTAATAAAACTGTGCAACTGAAATTAAATCTGTGCAGGTGTGTACTCCAATTGTAGGTTTTACATTTGCAATCACACCAATAAAAACCCGTAAAACGCTCTAAAAGATCGTAATTGGTATAATTATACACTTGATAGGTTAAAAAAAGTTTTGATTCCCGTAAAATACTTTGTTTGCAAACTATCGTTGATTCATTAAGCATTTGCGCAGCTATTGGTCTTGATTTTGGTCTTGATTGTTTGATCACTTAATTTCTTCCTAATTTTCGATTACAAAGTAGTGGCATGGGGCGCAATCAAAATTCAATCCTGACCTATTGCGGGAGTAATTTCAACTTGATAGACGTAGTTTTCAACCATATAATTCAGAAGACATTGACGAACTTGTACATTATACGGCGATACAAACTGCATCAACTAATCGTTCAGTTATGTGCGTTGGTGTAGAAATCAATAGAGTAAAAATTTCCCGGCAAGGGGAGAACAGTGATCAGCCTCACACTCCTGCATCACCTCTCTCCAGGTGATCTCGAAAATTGAACGTGTTTATATATACTACGAGCCAGCATGTCCACCATGGAAAGGGTGGTGTGTTAGGGACTACGGGCACATTAGAAAATAAGCCAATAGAAAGTTTTAGGTTAGCGTTAAGTCCTTAGCGTATACTAAGCTATTAACCCCCTTTTGAATCATGCGCGAATTCTAACGGTACAGTAGAATCACAGAGTAAAACGCTACTCCACAGATATAACCAATGCAATCGCGTCTCTTGTGTTGCACATTAAAGTAGTAAGGTTATTATGATAAATTTCATTTATTCCTAACTCTGAGGGCAGTGTGTGCTGCTAACTATACTACCATTATACTACTATGAAGATACATAATGTTTTGTGCACTAATTTACATCTGTAAATAATATATATATATATATATATATATATATATATATATATATAGAGAGAGAGAGAGAGAGAGAGAGAGAGAATATTTACGAAATAATATTATAGATGTACAAGCTGAACCATTTCTGAAAAAGTTTCAAAATACGGTACAGAACATTTTTCAGAATAATGTAATAAAAATTAGAGGAATAATATTTGAGATTGAAGTAGTTTTTGCAAGCCTTTAGACCACGATCTTCAGTTTAATACCATTCTAAAGACAACCTGTTCAGTTACTTGTTCTCACGAACTCACGAAACGTCGTTTTGTAGAAACATTTAGACACACATACCAATGACTGGAGGATAGCTCTAGACGAACAAATGTCAATCAAGATCATTGGTTGCCTCATACCTTTAACGCTTCGCCATGTAAAAAGTTTATAATGCGTGCGATTGTACGAGCCAATTCAACTAATTGCAATGTCAGCATCTTGGAGGAAAAGTGAGAAGGGTGTATCCAGTCACACGCTCCTTCCTAACCTCCCTTCACGTATTCGCGTAATAGAACCTATTCAGATACACGATGACACGCACGTGGAAGTTTTGAGTGTCATGATCTTCGATCACATTGCGAAACGAGGAATGGAAGTGGATGACTGGCCAATCCCCGGGCGAGAAGCTCTTGGCGGCAGGAAGTGTTCGAGACGCCCAGTCGCAAGAACCGCCCTCCGGCCGTTCACGTGCCGCGTGATAACGGCCGTCCACGCTCCGCCCGCGCCGATTTCCTGCGTGGCGCAACGGTAGCGTTGACACCCGAGGACGAACAGAGGACGATCGCGCTCCACCCTTCGCCGCCGCCGCCGCCGCCGTCGTCGTCGTCGTCTTCGTCGTCGTCGTCGTCGTCGACGCCAGCGTCCGCCGCGGCCACCGCGCACATCCGCCCCGGACGCGCATTTGCATCGCAAAGCGCGGGTGACCGGAGTCCTCGGGATCACGAGGTGCGCTCGGAAGCGGAAATCTCCCTTCGGGAGGGATTGTATGCAAGTGGTTGGGCTACTGTTGTTTTTCTTTTTTTTCTGGCAAGGGGGAGGGGAGGGGGAGCGACACGGGTTGGGTGGAGGGGGGGTGCGACGTGAGGACCGGGGGCGTGTGAAGTGTCAAAGTCTTTGGCGCGCGTAGGAAGTTAGTGGGGGAGGGGATGGGAACAACACCTGCGGGACACCTCGTGGATGTGCTGCTTCACGAAAGCACTTACGCGGAATTCTTTGTCATCGTGATGCGGGATGTCGTGATACGTAAAATGTTTGCTGGAATTATTGTACTAAAGTAGTTTGTTTTGGTTATTTTTATATTGCTTGGTTTTGCATTTGTTGTAAGATTGAAATAATTTAGTTAAGGTTTTTACGTAAGATCGGAGGACGGAAGGGGCTGTTCTTGGCTGTGACCGTAAAAAGAAAGACACCGAAGAAATATTATTTTTTTATTTTATTTTAAATTAAAAAACACATTAATTGCAGATTTAAAATTAAAGCTCCCAAACTACAATATTCCAATCTTAATTACAAAATGTTACTGTTATGACATTATGGTATGACATTAGAGAAGCAGTTCAAGAATTGCCAGTCGATGGGAAATATATGAAAGGGACAAAATAAATAAAATATTAAAATTGGAATAGTGCATTATTAAAAGAAATAAGCAAATTTCATTTTCCTTTTCTTGTCTTTTCTTGGAAATAATTAATTCATTAATTCATTCAATTTTACAGTTTTTAAATGTTTTTTTAAATTAGGAAATTAGCTTTCAATTTAAAAGATGCTAAGAAGTCAGAAGTCAGTCAGAAGTTCTAGAAAGTTCCATAGTAATTAACGAAATCGGCTAATTTTGCCATTTCACCCATACATGGCAATTTCTCTTTAAATCGTATTTAAGGTTTCATATGATTGTACCTCCTATAAATTAATAATATATTCGTAAAATTCCTTTCAAGACTTTTAACGTTCACACCACTTTATATGAGTAACTTGTAAATTCGTCCCCCGAAATGAAAAGAAATCGCACTTAATATTGCGCAATATCTCAACTTTTGGCGGTTGCAGAAGTGATGTAAACGAGTTTACAAAATAAATGATATAGAGGTCTCTGATGAAATGAAAATGTGCAAACATTTCGTAACAGAATTTCGCGAAATGTCACCGTCAGTAGACTTCTTACGTCTAATGTTCACATGTCGAGGTTCGCATATAAAGGAAATTCTGGCTGAAGCATTGTCACGCATGTATGCAAACTGAGTGTCGAGTGCGGTGCCGAATGTCACGGCGCTAGTTTCCGGCACCCCCTCCTTCCCTGCGGTGCCACCGCCACCTCTGTCGCCACCGCCGCAGCCGCCGCCTTCCGCACCACTCCCACCACCGCCTCCATCATCACAATTACCACCGGCGACCAAAACTATCATCCCCACCAATACCACTACCACTAGCACCGCTGCCATTACCACCTCCACGACTCCCCATCACAACTGTCACCCCCACCATTGCCATCAGCGCCATTACAATTCTCACTGTCCTCTTCGCCTCCGCCGTCACCAACACCACCACGTCGTACACGACTATTACCTTCAAAACTACACCCCCTCGCCATTGCCGCCACCCTCATGACAATTATAATCACAACTACCACCATCATTACCACCTCCACTGTTGCCATTATAACTAGAACCACAAACTACCACCCCCCTTCATTATCATCATCACGTCGATTTTCATCCTCGCTGTCACCATGGTTCCTGTCATCACCATCATTCCCCCCCCCACCTTACAGCCCGTTCCCCCGCCGGGCTCCGCCGGCCCGGCCCTGCCCCGCCCCCGCACCCCACACCCCTACCGCGCCCCGTACCCGCCCCCTACCGCGGCCCCGTACCGCCAATAGAGAGCGTCGTCGCGTCCTATTTATTTTCCGCGTTCTTCCTCGTGCCCCGCAGCGCCTCCATCTTATCGGAGCTCGGTGATTTTTACACGCTTTCCGCAGCGCAGTCGTGTAGGCGGCGATAACTCTGGCCCGCTGTCACTCAACACTCGGCGTGAGTGTGTTACCACATATCCATTTAGATACGCGGTTCCTAAAAGCCCAAAAGTCCAAAATAAGCAATGTCCCAAGTATTAGTTGTTTACTTATCACATGCTGTAGCCTGTGGATTTCGGGGAGAAAGTGCGATGACTCCAGTTTCGAATTCACAATCTGTTCGGGATCATCGTTGGATTTCGTAAGCTGCAATGTGTTAATGATGTAACGATGATGATTAAATGGGTTGATGGGATGGGTTATTAAAAAAGATCCAATATGATGGAGATGATGGAATGGAACTCAGGGTAAACGGGACTATCTAAAGAAAAACTGCCAAGAGTGCGCTTAGTTTACAACGAATTCCTCATGCCGTTCCCGAGATTTCAATCCCGGCGGATAGTTCGAGTTCTACGTATTCTGTGCTCTTCTACGCAATAACGTTTTGGTAGAAATGGGACGAATTATAAATTTTGTCGAACGCGTATCCTTTAATTTCTTAGAATCTCCCTCACTATTTGTTGATTTATGCATTAACTTCTTAGTACCAGTTGGATGATTCCTATAGTTTTTAGAATGCAAATGTTTTATCTATATAAAATGCTATTCACTATTGTTTATTTACGCATTAACGAATTAGCTAAAATGGAATGAAACATTCATTTTCTTTAATTCGTATGTCTTGATCTATTCACATACAATAAAGAAATTTTAGGAATGTACACTCTGTAACCATAGAAAATTTATTAAGAAGAGAATAAAGTAAATTTAATCGAATTCTGAGAGGAGTTTAAGCAGAATTTTGTCTTATTACACAATCTCCGTAGTTCGTCAATTTAAAAAGACGTAAAGGAAAGCTTTCCATTTTAATAATAATAATAATAATAATAATAATAATAATAATAATAATAATAATAATAATGTCTTTATTAATGGCGAGGCTCAGGCCATAGGGCCTGCTCTTCCGCCTAACCACTTTCCGCCTAACCGCTTTTTAAATGTATATTACTTTATTTACGTTAAAGTAATAAATATTAAAATCACATGAAAGCTGAGAGCCGCAAAAAGAAAAGAGATTTTAACAGAGAAAGGTTAGAATGTTTCGAAAAATTGTGTGATTCAACTTATCGCAACCCCTTTGAAAATTGAGGAATCAAAGAACGCCCCATGCTGTGATCTATTGTCTGGACTCGTACGTCCATTCGGACGGAAAAGAACGTGTCCATAAATCGCGAAGATGTGATGTTTTGGATCTTCCATCTTGTTCAGGATTTAGAGCGATCGAGATCTCGCATATTCCATCCCTAATAAGACACTGTAATTGATGTGCATTGTGAGGACAGACAGTTTTCAGCACTTGTTTTCCGATCTGAGCCGAAATGAATGTTAAAAAGAACGGGAAGACGCGATTTTTCATATTCTGCTTCTTTTTCGCAATCTAAAGACATCGACATCTCAAATATTCCATTCCTAATAAATCCCTTTAATTCGTGTCCGTTGTCAGGACTTTTGAGCTCTTGTTTACCGATTCAAGCTGAAACGGAAGGAGCAATTTTTCGTATCTGTCATCTTTTTTGCACGATTTTAAGACATCAAGATCTCAAATATTCCGTCTCGAATAAATCTATTGAAATGATTTCCTTTATGGGAACTCATAGCTTTCAGCGCTTGTTTACCGCTACGAGTTCGCTCCGATCGGCAGCCTTTTTTGCGGCGCGGTCGCGAGTGGGCTGCGCTTATCCCCCAATTAGATGACAAGGGCGTCTATTGATTGGGTGCCGAGTGAAAAGTGGCGAGCACTCACTTATTCATCGCGGCGCGCTCTGATTGGTTGATAGCGTTCAGGTATTAATCACAGCAATTAGGGGCACGCGGCCGGGTTTTGTCCGTGGGGTGCTGGCTCGGCTCGACCGGCTGCGGCGTGGGCTAGCGTGATGCGACAATGGAGGTGGGGAGGTGGGAAAGGGAAGGTGGGAGAGATAGGCGATTCATGTGGAAGCTGTGGAAGGAAACGTGAATGAAATAGAAAAAAAATCGGAAGGAAGGGTGATGGAATGGATGATGAAATAAGTGATGAGAAGAGCATATGAAACTAATTAGATTGAATGATTATTTTGCGTTTACGTGCGTAACAAAGGCTATGTTCATTAGTTCCGAAAGTGTAGTGCATGTTATATCCCAGCAGGTGACCTCCCATTTTCAAACGTGATATCCGGCGCCGACCTACACGTTGGCTTGCGAGGCTTTCTCCCTCCAGGTACTTCCCCCAATGGGTCACTGCACCAGTTAGAATAAGCTCTATGCTCCCGACTGGATGTCCTGCATGTGTGGTAGGATGCGTCTGTGTGTATGTGTGTGGGGGGAGACACAATAAGAAAGGGAAGATTGCGCGCGGTAGGTTTAAGGTACTGCTCCGGCATTTGCCTGGTGTTGATCGAAAAGACTACGGAAACGCATAGATTAGAGCAGCCGGCAGCTAGAATTCTCCGTCAGATAGAAGTTAAATTCGACCTAGTTAGCTAGCTACATCTATATAGCTAATGTGAAAAATTCCGCCACCGTCGGGACTCGAACCTCGGTCTTCCCGGATCGGAGGTACTGCAAAGAAAACCTTAGCCATCTTTGCCGATGGAATGAAGTAGGAAAAACGTGGAAGAGGATGCGAAACGATGGAAGAGGGGCGAGTTCAGCGATCAAAAGTAAAGTTCAGGTGAAACCTTCAGCGTGTGCAGCCTTAGACAAGACGGACGGGGAGGCTACATTTCTGGCCATCCTTTCACATTAAAGATTTTACTTGTATATGAAATTCTTTACTAACAAATATATAAAACCTATTAAGAGGTAATGCCATTATAACTTTAATTATGTATATGATTAATAATTTAATTTTATTTAATATTGAACAGGTTTACGGAATATCTTGATGACTTGGAGGGTCTCTTCCCCAAATAACTATAATAATTTCCTACACTGTCAGGTAAAATATATGAAAATCAGGAATTAAACGAATTTATGAAAATTATATATTTTATTTGGAAAGGCAGCGAATAGAGCGGGGCCCATTCGAAACTTTATAGTGGCCATAGTCCCCCTGACCCTCCCCTCTTTCCTCACCCTTATCGATGAAACAGAAATCGTGGGTTGAGTCGTTACGAAGAGTTGAATAAGAATGTTACCTAATATACATTTTGCAGACGAGAAGGAGAAAGGAATGAAATTATGGCTTCAACTAGTGGTGGCTAAGCGTGGAGAGATGCGACGTGAAGCTAGATTTTATGATGGAAATATCGGGACGGGTGTGTGTCAAATTGTAAAGAAAAGGGAACGGAGAAAGTGTAAGTATGAAAAGGATTGTGACGGCGGCTTCCGTGATAGCAGCTGCGGCACAACGGCGAGACAAGCCTTTCTCTGAGAAACGGACGGCGAAGTGTTGGAACTCGCCGGCGTATGATAACTAATGATAACAGACAGTTCGGCGGGACTGTCCACTCCGCGAGAGGTGGGAGTCGATCCCGGGAACGAGCCGGAGCAGGTGCGTGGGTGGGGACCAGGGCTGCGGCAGGCAAATCACAATAGCCGTCTGACTTATCACGCGATCTCCGCGGGCACCCGCCGCTGCTTGGCAGGGCCGCGCCTGTAAACACGCACTAAACACACGGGTGAAAATATACGCGGGCGGTAATGAGGTCCTGATACGACATCGATCCTGCCATGATTTATTCAGAGGCAGCTGGACGTCGGCCGCGTCGGTGGCGGCAGCGGCGACGGGGCGTTTCGATAAGTATCGCACGGGGGATGTTTGTGGTGGAATGGGAGTGACCGTTTGCTAGCAGAGGCGGCCGCGGCGGTTGGAGAGGTGGAAGTGGGCGTGCGAAGAGAGAAAATAGCTCACGATGAAACAAGGGAACGAAAAGTGGCGAGAATTGGCGATATCCGAGGAATGATCGGAATCGGCAAGCCAATATATAGTGGAATATGAAGCAATAGAGTGTATGACACTACAACAAATTTGTGTTTATTCACGATGTAGTTTTGAGTGTGTATTATGAAATTGAATGGTGCGAAAACTAACAATGGAAAATTTACTCGTCTTTTTCAACTTTCCCTGATTCATTTGACAAATCGTGTTCAATTAAATACATTCTCACGGCGTCGAGAAAAAAATTGTAATAATTTTGAAGGCATGCATAGCCTTTACCAATTCTTACTTTCTTTATCGATTTATTTTCTCTTTTAATATTGAAATCCCCCTGAAATAGATACATAGATAACGAAAATCATTAAATAACATTTAAAATAAAAGAACACATTAAATAACATTTTACCATAGCCTTCATAATTTACTCAACATTCTAGTTTTGGATCTGTTGTTGAATACTGTAACTGAATGCGATGTTGCGCATGTATTGAGCGGAAGTTTAAAAATAACTCCATCCCTTTCTTCAGTGAGAAAGTACCCCGCATATTACTCTCTGCGAATTATCGCAAATGCGATCTTATTTTGTCCAGGATATATTCCACTACACTGCTTCTGTAGTTTCAACGATAGCGTTTTTTTTACCTCGGCTTCCTGTTTATCTACCCAACCTAGGCGGTTAAACTCCATTTTCGCTTTGTTTGTACAAAATCCATAAATGATTCCCATTGAAGTATCACAAAATCTACGTCGTGTTGCGTGACATGCTACCGGAAAAACACTAAATCTCTGTTGCGCGATAAGAGAAATTGTCCAGATTTCCTGTCGCATGCTACGGTACTAGCTGTACACACGCCTGCAAGAGCAACATGCACAGAGCTGCAAACATTTTAGTAATTCAATCTTGGAAAGTAGTGTTGTGAATCTTCTATAGACTCATTACCCAGATTTAATCTCTAATAAATTGCACGTTTTGCCAGTGAACGTACAATTATCAGCGTTACGGTATCTTTAACAAAATTAAAAACTTAAATGTTGTGTAAAAATTTGAATGTTGTGAAGAAATTCTAAAAAGAATTTATAAGTGGTTTATTACAAGTTCAAAATGTTTTAATATCAATTTAAAATCTAAAATAATTCATAGTCTTTGGAAGAGTGAAGTAATGTAATATTAACAAATTATACAAATATATAAATTGTTGAGAGATATGGCCACGGAATTTCTGAAATAATTGATACTTTGAAAATAATTAATCATTCCAACGCAACGTTCACTGTCCTAAAACTACTCCGTATTTAGTAACTGAGAATGACAATCTTAGTTCCAGTCATAACATCATTAAAAAAACATTCAGTTTTAAAATTGGCTTCTAATTAAGTAGCACATCTACCGCATGCCAGTAAAAACAAAACTGACCCGAGTTCTGTAGAAAAATACCCGACGTCCTAATGAGGGATGTGTGAGCGTCAAGAGAAGTTGGAAGAAAACCTGCGTGTGTTGTGAAGACTCCTTTTGAGACTGCTACTACTATCTTTCAATTAGACCAGGGACGAATGCTACATTTTCTCTCTTGTCAATGGGTAAAATAGAAATAGTCTTCCACAATAAAATACATAATAAAATAAATTTTGCGTATCGAAGTGTGTACTAAGTACCATGTTACTTGGAAATCACTGAAGATGAGGTAAAATTCCTCGAAACATATACTTTTAATGTATAAATAATGATTTTTTCTTAAAAATACGTTTGCCTGTTGAGCAGTGGTGCTTATTTGGAAGTGATTACTCTGAATAATAACTTATATCCGTTTGATTTAGTTTAAAATGACTGCAAAACATAGGTTTATATCTATTCGAACGACAATTTTTTTCGTCTCATAGGTTTTAAAACTAGTGCTAATGTTTTGATGCAAAGGTTCCTGGGCATTAAATTCGATAACTCGTATTCCATACATCACTGCAAAATATGACCTTGCGGCAACTTTCCACGAATGGTTTCGTGCACCTCTACAAACATTAATATTTACGCTATCTTAATGAACATCATTATCATCACATTAGGTGTCAGTGTTGTGGGATGTAGAAATCCCACATGAACGCAACTTAACGGCGACATCAGGATGCGACATCATACTTTCAACTCCCCCAGGAGTAATAAAACGGAAGAAGCGTTTTTGTCGCAAATTTCCGCCCGTAATAATCGTTCTCACAACGCATTTCTACCTCCATCTCCATCTCGCACGTATAAAACGCTCATTGAGACTCATCTTGTCGTACTTCAGTGCGTTCGTCGGGGTCACTGATATGTCTCACGGTTGCCTCTATCGTGCAGTTGCCACCCACCCTCTTACGCCCACAACTCGTCCCGTTCCCGTTATCCATCTTCGATGCCGAAGCTACCAGCACTCTCCTCCCACGCTGACCTCACCGCCATCTTTGTGAGGCCTCGTCCGCCCTCGCCGCCCTCGCCGCCCTCGCCGCCCTC
>BOPP01000076.1:3093726-3119756 GCA_017312745.1 Gryllus bimaculatus | reverse complement strand
GGCCGTCCGCCCTCCCCCTTCCCTTACCACCCTCCTTGTAGTCCCTCGCTCTCCACCGACCCGACGTCGTCCGCGCGCCACGTCGGGCTAATGACACCTCGATCCTCCTCTGAACGTCGATATCTCGCGTGTCACGCTGTCAAAACTCGGCCGATTCCCGGCGATTAGGCGCGCTTTTTGCGTCACGATAGCCTCCTCCCCCCCTTCCACCCTCCGGCGCGGTTAATGTCACCGGTTAATTTATTTGCTCGGAGGACGCGCGAGTGGGCGGGCATGCGCGCGCGCGGTCAAGATGCCCGAGGCGCCGGGGAGAGCGGAGCGGGAGGAGAAACGAACAATTGTGATGCACTCGAAACATTCGTTGTAGGAATTCGGCATCTATTTCGATGTTTACAAAACATTGATGTTTTCAAAATATTGATGTTTTTTGTGAAATCATCGATGTATTTAACATGATTTTTTTAAAGTTGAAGTATTTTTTAACATCGATGGTTTGAGTTCGGTGTTTTCACTTCGAATTTCCGATGTTTTGTGGTCGATGTCACATCTCAAAGTCGTAGGTCGAAGTCGTGACACACGTAAATGCGCTACACAGCCACACGTATCGGGAGATTATTCGGGAGACGAAATCCGGTCCTAGGCGATACCCCGATGGAGAAACCCCTGCAAGATGACGTGTAGGACAGGACCGGATCTGACGTTTGGTCAAGGACGAACACCGCCACCGCCGGACTATAACAAGCATTACACACGCGACTAACCGCGAATGTTGTTGGTGTGGCAGGAAACCCGAAATGCTCATTAACTGGAAACAGGAAGGGCGTGGCTATGGGAACAATCTAAGAATGGAAAACTAAGTAAAAGGTAGGGACCGGGTTGGATTGTTAAAAAGGTGAAACATTTAGAAGAATGGCAAGAAAGAAGGGAACGTGGAAGACGCTAGGAAAGAGGCCAATGACGACTCCGTAAATGGCATAATGGGCGGAAACGTATTTTGGAAGCAGGAAATGAGGCAGTACGAGGTCGGAGGCTCAGATGAAAAACACCAGACAAAAATCACTGAGTATTATGTGTGGAGAAGTAGACTGATGGAAAGATGAGGGTGAGGAAATTACTTGAAGGAATATGTCTGTTATTTCAAGAAAATTGGTATTATTGGGACGCTGATGATCGAACACAGCAGGGTTTGGAGGAATCGCTGGAAGATGAAATCAGGAAAGAGGTTGTTGCATGCAGTTGGGAGAAGCACATTCGAGAAGCGTATTAGGCGAGGCCAGTTGGGTGAGGCCAGTTAGGTGAGGCCAGTTGGGTGAGGCCAGTTGGGTGAGGCCAGTTGGGTGAGGCCAAATTGGGTGAGGCGAATTGGGTGAGGCAAATTGGGTGAGGCCAGTTGGGTGAGGCGTGGTGGGGGAAGTACCCTGAGAGTCATTCTGAGAGGCGAAAGTAAATGTGAGCAGTAGAGCGAATGGAAAATTCACTTCGTGTCAGTCATGTGGGTCGATACCAATCGATTGCAGCTGTACATGCATTGAACTAAATAGATCGTATTAAGAAACAGTCGCAGAGAGAACAATCAGTACATGCAATTATTAACATTTCTCCCCATATTTATTTCTTAAGTCCTGCAATATGCATTTGCCTAAGATTTATTTACACTAAATTAAACATATATAATTAAACATACTAATTCTGAGTTGAATAATAATAGCAGTCGTTGATGATTGTGGGATTAAACCATTACGAATCGAGTAATCACCGAAAAGGTCAAGAAATAAATAACGGATTGCAAGTATTGTGTTGCAAAGATAACATTAGTTTCTTGTGGAATATACGATAATAATAATAATAATAATAATAATAATAATAATAATAATAATAATAATAATAATAGTAATGTATACAGATGTGAAATAGTGACAATTTATTAAGGAACAAATGTAAAGTCTTATAGAGACCAATCAAAATTGAGTTTTACAAATAGACCTGGGATGTGCATATCAATGATAATAAAGACAGTAAATAATGATGGATATACGAGTATGATTGAATTAGAGAAAGAGAATTAAAAGACAGATCCACGAAAATTGAACGCAGCAAATGGATTTAAGCCAAGCTCGGGATTTGACTCTTGGTTTGGAATTTGAACCTTTGGCCGGGATTTGTATATCGGTCCGTGATTTGTTTCTCGACACGGGATTAGAACCTCGGCTTGGGATTTGAACCTCGACACGGAGTTTGAACCTCTGGTCGGGATTAGAACTCAGCGCCGGAATTGCACATCGCCCCAGAATTTGTACGTGGTCTCGTGCTTTCAAGCTCGTTCCGGGATTCGAACCTCGCCCCGGGTACTGAACCTGGTGCTCTGAATGGAAGCATCACCACCTCTCTATGAATCGCCCAATGAAATGCGGCAGTCTGAGGGTGGTAGCGGGAAGCGCGGAACGGGGAGGGGGCGAGGCGCGGTCTACACGACAGGCCCATTACACTTCCCGCACGCAGCGCCTGTGGGCGATGGGCGATGGGCGATGGGCGACGGGGGCGGGCGGGCGGAGGGGTACTGCGCGTGTGCCCGGAGCGAGTGCCACGGAAAGAGCGTCGCCCGAAGTTTTGGAATAATTCGGAGCACGATCCGAAACCAGTTCGACTCGACATTTTTCCCTTCCATTCCGCTCGATCCTGTGGGCGAGTATGTGCCTCGCATGCTTCCAACCCGGTCAAAGAACTTTTCCGCGCTTAGGGCGCGTTGCCTGTCGAAGACCAGACCTTCCCCCTCCGACCCCTCATTATGTCTCTTTCGTTGTTTTTATTTTCAAGGGCCATCCTTGGTCGGAGTTTCGTAAGAGGGAAATAAGAATGTGCAGAATGATTCGTTAGGTAAGTTCAGAACACTCAGTTATGGGGCTACGTCAAAAACCCTTTCTTATTTTTCTACATCTGCATTTTCTTCATTTTTGTTCTCTTTTTTGTATTTTAATTTTTTGCCATCTTTTCCATTTCCTCCATAAGCTTACTAATATTAATGGGGCTAGAGAATTGCGCAGGACTCTGTAACTAGAGGGTGTAGCCCTTAAAGTCAAACGAATTATTTGATAAAATAATTCATAGACGAGAGCAATTCGCGGAGCTGAGCGAATATTATAATTTTTTTTTCCTGCTGACGTCTTCTAAAGAATGTTTCTCGGAGTAAACGTTTGGGACTAAAACACTTGAAGTTTGGGGAAGAACTTACAAATTTCGATAATATAAAGCACTCAGCGGCAAAACCAATATGAAAAAGAAGGGACCAATATTCTTTCCCAGCGCAGTGTTGGCGACGTCATCTGCAGTAGACATCCATATATCGAGCAGGATTAGAATCTGCGACCCTCCGCAATGAGACTCTCATAGGTAACTGTTACTAACTTATTTTCTAACTTACTTTTAAGATTTGTAACTAACTCTCTAGCCACCTCCGTCATGCCTATTACTTTTTAACTCATTGGCGACGCCTTTCTTACAAACAAATAATAAAAAATTCTTGTGAGTACTTAAAAAATATGATGAGATAATTTATTAATACAATACCCTTGTATTTAATACCGCAAAAAGACTATCTAGTAACGTTTAAGTTGTGAAATATGACTACCACCGCAATTAACAACAAACTCAGCGTTATATCAAGTATTAATCAACACTTGAATTATGAGGAGAAAAATCATCCGAAACCATGGATGAAAAGAAACATGCTCCACTATCGAATGTTTAAGAGGAAAACAGTATTTTTACGATAATTGCTTTCAGAAACTGTACACGCATTTAAAGTTTATTTTCCGTGTTTTTGTTCCAGATTGCAATCACGCAATACGGAAACATCTCGCCATTTCCTGACAAATCTAATAAACTAGTCAGGGTTTTAAATGGCCACACAAACCACCGAAACCACTTTGCAAATGCCTATCGGAGGAAAATAACGCTCCGGTCAATGGATTGTTATGGAAATTGGTGTGTGCCACTTCCTTCCGACAAATGGACTACGCTTTACAATGCTTATCTTTGGAAGCGGATAGAGCAAAATGGGTCCCGCGATTGCCAGCCAATGTATTGAGTCACACCATGCAGTTAATGTGTCTGCAGATCCTTACTTTGATTTCCGAAATGGTTTTAAGAAAGATCGGGGTCGGTTATCGTAATATGTGGAATGTATTATCCCAGACATGACCGCATTATATTGACCCACAGTATTTAAATTTATCATTATTTTCTTTTGAAAAAGAACCCCTGTGACTTAATTTGGTTAAAAGTGCGTTTTCAATTTTCATCTTAAATTTTACCTATTTTTTCTTCTTTTTACTGAATCAAGAGCATTAATATTTTCCATTTTGTCTTCCTTGAATGACAGGTATTATATACTAAAATGACAGACAGATAAAACGTTTCCTCACTGATGAAAATGGGTAATTTTTTGATGCAATGTAGTATTTCTAACCCTACTCATACTTTTTTGTGGAGAGCTGTATATTAATACCTTTTAATCCCAACATGAACATGCCACACCTTATGATCGTCTCCTAAACTCTATCACGATAACGCAATATAGTTCACAATCTACACAAAGCTGAACCTCCGTATTGGTGTCTAAATACATGGACTAAAGAAATATCACGTATCACATTATAGTTAAATTTTAAAAAATGCAATTGATGAAGATTTGCTTCACGAACCTATGTGAACGAGAAGGCGGGCACATTTATACCGTCCTATTTTGTTAACTAAATTATTACGGCAGGGCGAAATGATACATTGTCGCTGCAACCCACCGCATGAAAAGTGGTAGAGAAATCAGTGGAGGTAAATAAGTATGCGTGGGATTATTTTTAGAGCAGATACGTTTTGGAATAGAAAAGTCAACCATGCCTCAACCACAATGCAAACGCACATGGCTTGCGCGAGTCTCAAATAGCGATCATTCACCCCGCAAACCCGGTCGACTCTTCGAACACCTGTGCCATTGTTTCGTGGGGGGGGGGGGATATTTGTATTTGTAATAGGACATTATACGTCCCGCGAAGGGCAGTTGGCTTTTACGGCGTTTCTAGATTTCGGGGTTCCTATTGGGTCACCCAATCAGGAAATCCACGATGTCTCGAAGTCGCTTAACCTTCGTGTCTTCGCTTAGTTAACGAATTCGGCTAGAGACGCCGGCTTTGCGGTTGCGGCATTTCAGTAGAAAAATCCACGATCGAGGGAATCGACGAAAATCCCGGTCAGGATGATCGACAAGGGAATTGAAACCCGGGCCTCCCAAATGCGAAGTCAGCGCGCTACGCCCTAAGACACTTTGCTCAGTCATAAGGAAGGTAAATTATTTAAGTAGTTTCAAATAAACGCAAGGAAGAGCGAACGGTTCCATTTTTCCTCACGCGGAATTCATATCTGTGGGCCTTCTCTGCCGTACAATGAACGCGGGAGATGTGAATGGGGAACGAGCGGGAGTGTACGTTTCATTCAGCAGTATTTAGCCCTACAGAGACAGCACTGCCGGCGGAGCAAGGCCCATGTCCCATCTGTCGCCCCTCAAGTTCCTCCTCAAGATGCACATCCGACGTCTCGGTTTGCACATGGCACTGTTCACTCTTGTGTCATCGTCCCACAGGACACTGACTCTGGCCTTCGAACCTCGAAGCAATGAACTCCATTTGGGAAGCATGGGAAGCATACACATGGCGCGACATTGTTCGATCACAACAAGCTACGGTCGTGGGTTGTCGAACTTAGTGGCAATGAACTTGGAAACGAAGGACTTACATTACATACGAGTTAGTTCGGAGGGGCCCGCATAATATGCTTGAAGCTGCAATAACTAATCGTTTTGTTCCTAGTGTTGTTCAGAATTTTCATCATAATAAAATGGTGTGGAGCCGGGAAATCTTATAATATCAACCAAACTGATGACTCAGAGGTATAGAGTAGAGATTAAATTTTCGTTAAGTGTGATTGATATGAAGAGAAAGACGATGATGTTAATACATTTTGTTATACAAGACACACACAACCACAAATCTTGATAGTGCAACGGCAAACCTTTTTTCACTTACACTCTGTATGAAACTATACGGCTTTAAGAGCAGCTGAGGACTAAACTAAAGTAGGAGATCTATTCCGATGTTGAGTTAAATTATAAACATAACAGGTTCTTTTTTATTTCTGAGCACTTAGCAACGTCCGTCATAGAGTCGCACCACCGTATAAGATATGTCTTCTTCGTAGACAGGTGCCGTGAGGTTTCAAAGAAAGAAGTCGGTGTGAATAAATATATTACTGAAATAATTGACACCGTGCCGTGCAAAAGGCAATTATCGTTCCATTTATATTCAGAGCCGCCAAAAATGTCGCGACGGGAGTGTACACCTGCCTCTATTCAGAGACCTAAGGCAATTCGAAAAGTGGGACTTGAACAAGCAAAGAATTACAAAAACAAACGCCATTTGGATATTAACCGCATGAAAAAGGACACACAAATGTATGTACTGTTAAAATGCGCGACAATTACTGACACATTCATTTAATGAACCTCCCCTACAGAAATCGAGGAGCGGATATGACGTCACAGCAACAAGATGATGGAAACAAGTGGTTCTCATGCGATTGAGGAACCGAAATCACAAAGGGACCGGGAACTCGTTTCGTAGTAATTTAGATAATGTTAGCACCTTCGGCGCGAACGATTTCTCCGCCTTGTCCGTGTACCAAAACGATCTGGAAACAACCAAATATTTGCATGCGCGCAATCTCAAATAATCGGGCGGCGAACAAATGACAGGTTCGCGCCTCTCGCTGAGTAAATTCACGCTCGTCACAGACGCTTTTTTTATTGATAAAAAGAAGTTTGGGAGCAGCGCAGCGAGCGGGAAGGTTCTGCAACATCACCGCCACCTGCCCAAGACGACCAGGCCGGGTGACGTCACTACGGGTGGGGAATGCAGAGAAGACTGACGTATCAGGCAGGAGGGGGGCATTTGGCCCAGAGGGAAAATGGTAATAAATTGACAAAAATACATTTTTATAAAAAACAAAACAAAATTTTTATAAAATAAAATAAAAATATTAAAATAAGATTTAACTCACGAGTGAATGTTCAACCCTGAAAGTGGGGATTTAAGTTTAGAGAGCTAATTCCCAAGAGTGAATAAACAATTTTTATCTAATCCAATCGCCTTAACGTGCTCCGGACGTAAACGTGTGCGGTGTAGATTAAGTAGCCAATTATCATATCCGAAATAATAAAGCTTTGTGCATTAGATGAGAAAATGGCACTTACGCCAGTATATTCAGTGTAAAAAAGAGAACTGCGGAGTCAATGTAACACCATTAATCATCAAGACATACGCTTAGAAAATACGTTAAAATGGATGGGAATGGGAAATTACTACTTTCTAAACAGGAATGTAACGCTCGCCCAAAACCTTTTAGGTGACAAAAGATCTAAATTTATGAAATAATTAGGAACATTTTTAGGAAAGGTCCGGACCATTAGGAAACTGAGATTAGGGAGTGGGAAAACAGCACTGGTTAGCTTGAGCGGAGCTAGACTGGAGAGAAATAAATAAGTCAATAAGCTAACAATAAGTACGTAATTTTATGTTAAGTTAGTAAACAGTCAGTAAACAGAAATAAGTCATAAGTCGTAGTCAATTGTAAATAACTGGTCAATACAATAAATAAAATAAAACTGGCATAGTAATAAGCACATTAGGGGTGAAAGGAAGGGGGGGATCGAAAATGTAAGGGCAGAGGCGTTGGTGCGGACGATCTTCTGTGGCGCCGTTTGATTTCAGGTGCTGAGAGGCCAAGCACTGGAAGAGAACGCGGACGCCCCGCGCCAGAAAATAAAATAGCTAAAATAAATGTCGGATAGATGAGAATGTACTCGCTTCTGGACGGCAGGTTTTTCCCCTTCAGGGTTTTTTTCCTGAGCCGTACCTTGTGGTCTCTTTCCGCGGCTTTGATGCGATGGAGACCATTTGGGGTGAATACCGGAATTTCGAAAGATTAAAACGCGAAAGGATGTAGGTATTGTAATGGCTTAAAGGCCTTCGGCCTAGCCCACATAGGATCAAGTAATCTAATTTGTTTGTAATAATTACCTATTAAATAAATAAAAAAATAAATAGGTTAACTGTTCAAAAAGCATCGGATACGATAAATCGATGTTCCGCGCTTTTGAATAATCAAATAACTAATAAATAAATAAATCTTCTAGCTACTTATAAGATAAATAATTTTCAAATCACTAACCTTCGACTCAAAAACGCCACCTATGATGTACTTTGTTATGATTCTTCCATTCACTAAAGTGCCTCAAGTTAATTAAAGCACCTCCAAGACACATTTGCGACCTGTGACGTAAGAAGAGGTGACGAATATTAGGCGAAAATCTGATAACTCATTTCGATGAAATGAGTATAGTACCGATGAATCTGCTTCTTTCTTTTAAAATGCAACAAATGTTTCGAGAACTCATCAGAAAATAGCGTGTTTGTACAGATAACATTGTTTGAAATTCCATGTGCCGAGAAAAGCTTTCAAAAAAGGATTATTCATATCGACGCGCGATAATTTAATTATTTAATCAAATTTTATAAAAACATGTTACGAAATTAGTGTAATGATATTTACCACCAAAAATACAAATAATCAATTAGCAATTGCATGAGCGGAACAAAAAAGATAAATATATCAGAATTATCAACGTTTAAATATAATAGCAATTTTTTTTGTATTCTTGAGTGCAAACACAATTTCTGTGCTAAAACTCCATGAGGTCTGCGATATATTAGTCACGCCATTTAGTAGGATAAGTTCAAGTTAAAGGAAAGACGTTAGCCATAGGTATCTACACATACCTAAATGCAATCTTCTTACATTAGCCTAAAAACTTGTTAATGCTCTAGTATAAAGCATACTTGTTAAACAACACGGTGCTGTTGAATTTGCTCCATTACTGTTGCAAATAAGCCGTATTTACACTAACAGTCACAAATTA
Organism: Gryllus bimaculatus; assembly: GCA_017312745.1. NCBI lineage: Eukaryota > Metazoa > Arthropoda > Insecta > Orthoptera > Gryllidae > Gryllus > Gryllus bimaculatus. The sequence goes on along the minus strand of BOPP01000076.1, from coordinate 3,110,734 downwards.
CAGTAAAAGCATTTTGCGCATTAAAAACATTATTTTTATTCGGCAATGTTTTTATTGACTTACTCGTATGGTACTTTATCAGTATGGATTGCCGTGAGAAACTGTAGAGAGAAGTTGATGAGCTCCGTCTGCCGTACTCTGACGGAATGAAGAATGTGTTGAGAGCAACCAACTAGGAACCGGAGAGCTTTCATCAGCAGTTTCGTGAAGTGGCTTTAAACTTTCTGGCGCCGGAGCGAGATGGAGTAGAACGACTGGAGGGATGGGCGGATCGGAACAGCACAGGACTGATCGAGTCGGGACGCAAGGACTGGGGAGCGACAAAGAGGACGGGGAAAGATGGAGAGGGACGGGAAAGTCGGAGAGGGACGGGAAAGGTGGCAGCGAGACGGAACGGGAATTAACGGTGCATGGAGCGGACAGGACGGACCAGGACGGACGGGTCGGAGCGGCGGTCGAGCGGACGGTCGGAGCGGACGGGTCGAGCGGGCGACGGTCGGAGCGGGACGGACGGGACGGAGCGGGTCGGGACGGAGCGGGTCGGGACGGAGCGGGTCGGGACGGAGCGGGACGGACGGAGAGGACAAAGCGACGCAGCGGGGCGGGCGGGTTGGGCGGGATCGGGCGGGTAGGGCGGGGTAGGCGGGCGGCGGCGGGACGAAGCCGGGCTAATGGAGCCAAGAGCCACAGGGCGGGCGGATGTGAGCGAGGCGATGGTGAGAGGAGCGGGCTGAGAGCGGAGAGGGGACGGGACAGGAACGGCGTGGAAGGGCGGGCTGGTGGCGGCGCGATCTGACGGGCGGCGCCCTGAGAGAACGGGGCGCCGCCCCGCGCGCCCGGCGCACGCTATCCGGCGTTCCGCTGTGCGGCGCGAGGCCGACACGCAGGCGGCGCCGGGGGCACGCGGCGGCGGGAAGGGGAGGCAGAGCGAGGGCGCTCCTGGCTTGGGAAACCGGTGCTTCAAACTACACTCCCTCATCAGGCCAAAAGAACCAAACAACAGGTTGTTATTATCAGTATTATGTAATTATATATTATTACTATTATTCATTATTTTCGTAATTCATTGTTTTATTATCGTTGCTTATTTTTATCGTTATTTATTGTGTTTAATAATTTAGCCTTTACAGAAAAGGTAATGTAACTAAATGTTCGCAAATATTTTAAATACAGTATGTTCAGTTAATAAAACAAGACAATTGAAAATTATATGCAATAAAAAATTATAAAAAATGCAAGGTTGATTATATTGTAGGTTGGTTTTTCTATACGTATTTATATATTTATATTCTATATATAATCTTAATTATTTCGGCATCTCAAGAACCAATTAATCACGTTCCCTCACAAATGTATGGTAACCCGATGTTCGTTGACATATAAAATCGCGTACGGAGATGAAGCGACCTCGAAAGGAATACGTTCACACCACCCGCATTGCGTTCCGCGTGGCGCGTGGCGCGTCGTCCCGGGCGCCGAGCAAACACGTCGGCGGGAACCGCGAGGCGCGTGGCAGAGCCGCTCGCAGCTTCCAACGAACCGCCGCGGCGGCGGCGCGCCGGCGGCCGGTGGTGTGGGGCACCTTGCCGCGGTGCTTTCTCCGCAGGTGCAGGCGCAGGTGCAGCTCCGCCGCCGCGACACTGCCCCTATAACCGCCACCTCCGCCAAACCTGACTGAACCGCCTCGACAATAACCACTCATACATCGCCAACGCCGTTGCTGCGTTTGAAAACGCTTCCCACAATACCAGTCTCGTACTACCAGCAACGTCATTGCTACACATGAACCTGCCAACGTACACTACTTCTTTGAGTGATGTAAATCGCCTCCGTAAACTACCGCTTTTAGTGTAGAAAACGCGTACGTAACCTCTCGCTTTTAGTGTAGTAAACCGCCTACGTAAACTACCGCTTTAGTGTAGAAAACCGCCTACGTAAAAACTCTCACTTTTAGTGTAGTAAACCGCCCTACGTAAACTACCGCTTTTATTGTAGAAAGCCGCCTACGTAAAAACTCTCGCTTTTATTGTAGTAAACCACCTACGTAAAACTACCGCTTTTAGTGTAGAAAACCGCCTACGTAAACTACCGCTTTTAGTGTAGAAAACCGCGTATGTAAAACTCTCGCTTTTAGTGTAGTAACCGCTACGTAAAATCTACCGCTTTTAGTGTAGAAACCGCCTACGTAAAACTCTCGCTTTAGTGTAGAACCCGCCTTACGTAAACCACCGCTTTTAGTATAGAAAACCGCTTCTCAAACTACCACCAAGCACACCCCCGGCGACTCGACTGGTCGTCTCGACCGATCTCAAACACACTCGTTGGCCTGGGGCGTCGCCTCTCTGAGCAGCGAGTGAGTGCTGCGCCGCCACCCTTCGTGTGGTGAGCGGCGGCGGGGCGGCAGTAGGAAGCGGCTCGCGGGGACCGCCGCCCGCGCCGCGCGCCGCCTCTGCGCGCCCCCGCCGTGCGGGCGCATTCTCCCAGAGTTGGCGACCGAGCGCACGCGACAGACGCGCGCGCGGCGGCGGCGGCGGCGGCCGGCGCGGCGGCGCGGCGTTGGCAGGCGGGCTGGCTACGGGACACGCGCCGCGCCGCTCCGCCTCGCCCGCTCCTCTAGACCGCCCCCGGCTCACGACCTCCCACCCTACCAACGCCAAACTCTCTATCACATTTCGTGCCCAACCACCCGAACTACCTCCAGGCTTCCCCCTAGAGTTCCCAGAAGAAACCATTTGTACCAGAACTACCCACCCCCTACCTACCACACCGCCCCCTACCATTCTATCCACTAAACAGCCTATCCACGAGGACTATTCTCCTTTCTACCTACCTACCAGACTATCTCTCTCCCCACCCACTATCAGACTATCACCCGTCCGACTAACTACCAGACTACCACCCACCTGTCACCTATCAGACTACCTTCCCGCCACCCACCAGACTACCTACCCACATGCCTGTCTACCAGACTATCTATCAACGACTTACCTACGAGACTACCATCCCAACCCTCCACTTGCCACACGACCCACCTGCCATGTTTCATATTACCCCCCCCCGCCCACCACCAGACAATCTACCCGCTAGACAACCAATTCTCCCATCTACCTACCCACCTTCTCACCCACCATCCAGCGTCTTTCGCTCGCCGCCCTGCATCGCCCGCCCACCCAGCGTCGCTGCCTCGCTGATTGCTATCTCGCGATTGCTACTCGTTACGTTGGTTAGTCTCATTGTATCTTCATTTGTCCGAGTCATGCATAAAAGATATGTAATAGATTGCTGTAATCAAAGGTGCAATTCTCTTCGACTACTGTAATGAGTTTATTTCGTGTCATTATATGAACGTCGGACAAGCTGAGTCTTAATTATATCTCACGAACGGAGTTGATTGTTCTGTCGTTGGATCTGGATCCGTTTTGTTGTTTGTTATAACGTAAATTAGGAGCAGAATCACGCGTCCTATTTTCACTAAATAGAGAGAAAACGAGACCATAGGTGGTCACAAGTTAAAACGGCGTAAGAGAAAGAAAAAATTAATTTCTTATTCACCTATTTATAAATTTCTTGTTTAATTTTATTTTATCACATGCGAAACCATCACATTTTACGTGCAATTGGATCTTCCAATATGCTAAGAAAAATAAAGAAATATTCCAACAGTTTAGTGAAAGTTATTTGAAATAGAATACTCGATGTCGCATGCATTGCTCCCAATAATGCGCAAGATTTCAGATTTTAGTGGCTATCATTTTCTTGCTAGTCTGCAACTATACAAGGAAGTATGCCGGAAGAATATGCTACAAAGTTGCTTGATCAGATTCTGCCTGCACTGCATTATTCGTGAACTTCGACGTAAATAAAGCAACACTTGGCGACACAGTCATCACCGTATCAGTTCGAAACCACAAAAGAAATGCAGTCGTCATCAGTAGAGGAATTCTCAACCTCCCTGAGCTGACGTGTGCTTTTTTTCGCAGCGCTTTGTAACGCGAAACTTCGGGATTAATCTTATTCCTCTGGAGACGCTTGCATGCATTCTTTCGCAGTCATTTCATGTTTCCTTGGTATTCAATCGGAAGAAAAAAGCATGTATCTCGAGCGTGCGACCGGCTAAAATAGCGCTGTCGCCAAAAACGACACTGACCGAAAAGTCCTAGCCTTCAAGTTGACGATGACGGTCGCGGATTTTCTGTTTTACTGCCATAGCTAGTATCAAATAGAAGGAGGAGAGTGAATTTTAGCGCGGTCGCTCTAATCGTATTTCCATAGTTTATCCGATCACTAACAGGCGAACGCCGGAGAGTACAAATAGTTTCACAGATCTGTGCACAATCTTTTCTCACTTCTACCTTGATCCACGTCTCTCCTTACCACACCATCCACTACATGCACTGCACTATGACACATTTTGGAAGGGCAATCGGGAGCCCGGTCTGGGCGGGGCGGGGGCGAGACCTGGAGGGAGAATCGCCAGCCAGCCGCCGTGTAGGTCGTCGCCGCGATCTTCACCTTCCAGTGGGGGAGGAACACCGCCAACTCCCGGAAGAAAACATTCACTGAGACAATCGGGACTAATGAAGTTAGCAGTTGACGTGCCGCTATTGTTCAAGCGTCCGAAACTGAAGTGACATTGGCCGGGATGTTCTCTAATCGCCAGTCATTGACTAATGCCTTTTCGTAGACTCACCAGCTTCTGTTACTGTATCTGAGACCGTTTCTCTTTCTTGAATCCTAGATGTTCCGCAGTTTCCTGCGACTAGTTTTGAGAGGCGGGTAGGAAGAAGAAGAAAGAAGAAGAAGAAGAAGTAAGAAGAAAAGAAGAAGAAGAGAAGAAGACGAGAAAATATGATTGAAAAAAATGAAGGAGAGAACGAAAGAGGAAAGAGAAAACAGAGAATGGGGAAGAATGAAAATAATGCCAGAGAAAGATGGGAGGAAAAGAGAAGAAGAATGAGGAGGAGAAAAAAAGAAAAAGAATGATGAGGTGGAGATAAAGACATTATAAAAGAGAAGAAAAAGGAGAAAAATGAAGAGGGGAGAATCGAGACATAAAACCTAAAGAGAGCATTGGACCATTTTCTGCGTCGGATACCAATCAAACTGATAGGAAAACGATCTCTCTGGGCAGAGCGTTCGTTTCTACTCCGATGCGTAGCTCCACGCGGTGCACGTGGGGTGGGCGGGGCGGTGTGGCGGCGAGCTGCGGGCGGCTGGCAGCCTTTAGAGGAGCCGTGCGTGCCCGCAGTCAAGTTTAATTACCCGATTAAGCTATCGCGGTTTCACACGTGAGCAGCGGAAGCAGGGCTGCTCTCGCTTGTGTCGGCACGCGCCCTTCCGCGCGTCTTTTTTCCACACGTCTTTTGCGCTGTTTGCGCCGACGATTGCGTAATGCTTACAGAAGTAGGAACTTTAAATTGCCTTTTAAGTTTATTGGCTGAAATATTTATACCGCGACCGCAATTCATGCTTTTAAGCTTTAAACAATGTTAAGAGAGGAAGAGGAGATTGGTATGAAATTGGTATGAATTATAACTTGGAGTAATAGCAAGAAATATGAAGGCAGCGCAAACATGTGACAAGAATGTAAAGTGAAACGTGATGTTTAGTATATACCGTTTCATATTTTTCTGTTTAAATAATTAAACCACAGTAGCCACAGGTGCGATTATTCACATTATCTGCGGAACGCGTGGTTTTCTTGTCTAAGTCGTACGGAGGGACATTCACCCGTGAATATGCAGAGTAGGACGTAAAATTCAATATCTTAAATTCTCAATTCCCCTGATTTTATTTACTCCCCTATTATTCACCTCCTTCGCTCTCGTTTGAAAAGCGCACGTGTAAATCTCGAATCGTTTTCTCGTCGTCTTTTTATACGTTCCGCGTCGGAGGCCTAGCGCCTTCCAATTAGCAATGCCAAGAGACGCAGTGTGAGCGTCGCCGTGGCCCCTGGACGCGTCCACAGGGGCCGAGCGACGGCCAACGCCGACGGAAACGAGAGAGGTGGTGGCGGCGAAGGACGGCGGTGGGGGCGTGTTAGGCGCGTTGTGAGGGATGGCGGGTGCAGGCGGGCAGTGGAGAGGCGATGGTGAGAAGGAAATGATACGCGGGTGTGTGAGGCGCGGTAAAAGGCGGAGGCGTGGCAAGGACAGGGTTGCGGCGGTGGCGGGGTTTAGCGAGGACGAGGGCTGGTATTCGTGACGTGGCGAGAGTTGGGCGAGGGCGGAGCGGAGTTTTGGTGTAATGGAGCAAGTGTGAGAGTGAGGGGCCGAGTTTTGAGGCAAGGTGTATGGCGTTTTTGTCTCGTGGCGAGAATGCATCAAGCGTGAGCGGGGTTCGGTGTGGCGCGAGGTGGGGCAAGGGTGAGGGCAAGCGCGCAGGCAAGGGCGAGGGCGAACGCTGTTTCGGTAAACTGTTGGCGAGAGTGGGGCGAGCGGCGGTGCAGGGTTTGGGAGATGGGGCGGCGAGAGAGCGGGGACAAGGAGCAGGGCACTTTCGTAGCGAGGCGAAGGCGGGGTTTGGGGGTGGTGATAAGCGTGTTGGTCTTGGTGGCGAGAATTGGGCCAAAGAGCGGGTTTCGGGAGGCACGGGCGAGGGCGAGAGCGCAGTTCGGTTGATTGTGGCGAGTGTGCTGGCGAGGGCGAGAGCGGGATTGAGGGTTGGCGCTGAGAGACGGGGAAGGGGGCGGGGTGGGGCGAGTCGTTGCTGGCCGAGCGCTCTGCCCCTCGCAGTGAGCGTCGCGCTCCTGTCGGCCTCCGGGGGTGGGGCGGGGGGCGGGCGACTGGTTCGGACGACGGCCGTACGTCACAGCCCGAAGCGGTGCACTATGCGGGGAAATCTGCGGCAAGCGCTCGAAATATCGCGTTGTGCAACACTACACACACACTTTCTAGTGACGGTCTATTGTGTCTGATGGTGACATTTGCCTGATGAGTGTTAAATGTATTTAAGAAACATGGATCCTTTCCGGTTACATTTTAGTCATAATTTAAAAATCATTCTCAAAGCATCTTACAAAAGTACGAGCAGCAAACAAATGCAACCAGACTTTATTAATCGCAGAAAAGCAGATCAATTAAGACTTTATTAACATTTTCGTTGTTAAGCAGTTTTTAACGATTTGTAAAATATTTGAATCAATATTATTAAAAAGTAAATGGTACTCCTAAGATTGGAATTATCTCGTTAAAAAGATCCAACAATGTGTAGCGTAACAGAGAATGTGCAAAGGATGAGTTAGTGTTTACTATTCATTACTTTAATAATATTCCTTAGACTCGGTTCAAGAGGTGTGTTGGAGTGTTAGTTTGTGAGGGGCGTGTGAGAGACAGAGAGAAAGAGAAGAGAGAAAGAGGAGGAGAGACATAGAAAGAGAGACAGAGAGAGAGAGACAGAGAGAGGCAGAAGAGCAGATAGAGAGATGAGAGAGAGACAGAGAGAGAGAGAGAGAGAGGCAATGCCGGATCTTTCGGGGGGTTGAAGTAGAAATAAATTGTTGTAAAAGAATATTACATAAAAAATCATATTTATTTTATATTTTGGTTATTTAAATAATAAAAATGGTATTCGAAAACGGCTTGTTATTCATAATTACCCTAATAGTTCGTATTCAGTGTATAGTTATTATATGCATTATTTATTATTTTTATTTTATAGAACCTAGGAAAGTATTCGCCCCCGCCTTGAAACATTTTCTCGATGCACGCCCTTGAGAGAAAGAAGCATGAAGAAATATGGAAAGGGACAGAATAAATGAAAGGATGGAGAGCACGCGCAGGAGAGAGCAAGGTAACGCCGCGCTTCGGGCCACTGCTGATGAGACCGCGGGCGCGCGCCTGCGCCGCGGTCCGTGTTGCTGTGCGGCGCTAATGGCCACGCGCGTGACACCAGATACGATCGTTACAAAGGGCGCGCCGCCCCCACTGAGGGCTGCCTACCGCCCCGCCCCCGGCCCCCGCCCCGCCCCGCCTCCGCCCCGCAAAACGGGCAATTCTTCCTTCCTTCGCTGCGACACTTCTCCTTCTTCTTCCCTTCCTGCTCCTGCCTGCCTGCCGGCGCCTCGGAGGTGAGGCGCGTGTCGGCTCCGCCTCTGCGCGCCCCGCTGCACCAGCCCCCGCCCCCTCGCACCTGGTTACGACGCGCGCTCCGCCGCCCCCGCCCCCGCCGCCGCCTTCTTCTGTGCTGGCTTTCTTGCGCGGCGCGGCCCCCCTTGCACGACACTCTCGCGACGCTCGTATTTTATCGCTGTGTTAACTGAGAGGATCTTTCGGTGGAGATGGCGCTTCGAACGAACGTCAGTTAATTATGGAGGGAAAAACTCTCCACTGCGAAGATTATGTTTATTACGTATTGTCTTATTGTACTGTAATATCCAGGGGCGGGTCCCGAAACGAATTTTGGGAGGGAAAATTGAAAATATGTTGGTCGAAGGTGTCATATTAGAGATTTTGTAAAATGTCGTAGTCTACACTAGCTCATGCTGCAATACGATTTTATTCGTATTAATGATTATCCTAAAACAGTTTTGCATGAAAATTTCGACAAGTAAAAATGAATAGTTACTGAAACATTTAGGGGGGAAGAGAATTTTCCTCATTACCCTCCCCGTAGATCCGCGCCTGTAATATCTATTAAGAGTGAGACATTATATTTATTAATGGGGTTGTCATTATTATTATTATGTTGTGTGGCGTGCTATCTTTCCTCGGTGCAATCCCGAGTTCGGTTTACGGCCGGGGCAGAATTAAAGCTGTAACTTTGCATTACAGTCGTCTGAGTTTCTATAGCTGCAAGACGAATTACGAGCTCAGGCAGGACAAGCATGCCAGATCCGGTGATGGGAATAGGTCATGCCCGTCACAGCCTTTCACTCTCCCAGGCGTAGTTAATGTAAACAGGGCACAGGCGTGGAAAAGCTGCTTGCTGACAAAAATTAATTCGACCCTAATAGGCCTAATACATTATTATTATTATTATTATTATTATTATTATTATTATTATTATTATTATTATTATTATTATTATTATTGTTGTTGTTGTTGTTGTTATTGTTATTATTATTATTATTATTATTATTATTATTATTATTATTATCTTCCTATATAAATTAATCGGGTAATCTGAGTGTGTCCGTCTGCTAATCACGTTTAGGCCTCTTCCGTTCTTTCCCGGGCAAGCAAGCGAGCTGACCATTAACTAATGCCGATTATGGTTTTGAAACCTTCAAAAACAATCTTGAAGCAATCCTGAAAAAAGCATGTGTTTTGAATTAACGGGCATTTTCAGAGATTATTAATAGATCAGTCGATTTCCCCCGAAAAGGCAATTCGATTGGAACTTTTTCTACTAGAATCATTCTACAATAGTCTGGAAGAAATTAAGAGGGGATGATTCAAGGTACTACTATGCTATCTTGCCTATGCTGTGCTGTTTTTTTGATGATTGCGACGTGATTAATCAGATTGAAACTAATTAAAACTAAATTTGCTAAGAAAAATAGACCGTTAATATATTTTTCTAACAATACATTTTCATGATAATTTGTATGCCTGAGAATGGTAGATCAAGAAACTGTTCTATATTTAAAATCAATTTTATTAATAATTATGCTTAGTTTTCTAAATAAGAATTTACTTGAAGAAATTCTTTATATGTACTATATTTGTGATATAAGTCTCTTGGTGGGTCGTTTGAATTTAAAAACTATCTTTTAATCCTAAAGGAACACAAAAAATGCATTTTTGTTCTAGTGTAATAAATAGTTATTCTAAATTATTATTTTTCGTAGTGAAGATTACAAAAACCACGCTTAGTTTCATACACATAATTATTTACGTATTCATATCTCTTTTTCGGGGTTCTTTATTTTGTATTTCTTCGTTTATTTGTAACGACTATCCTTCGATAATTTTCTTAACAAAATGGGATTATTTGCTTCCTTATTTCACTTTCACTCTTTTTTCTCGCCTTCTTCCTTTTCACCTCGACGTGACATCGACCCCTGCTCGGTATCTTTCTTAGCAACAGGCGTTTCCGAGGCGAGGGCGAGGGCGGGGGCGGGGGGAGGAGGTGGAAAGGACAAGAAGGCTCGCGCAATCAGAGCACCGGTGGCGACGCCTTTCGCCCTTTCCGCCCCCATCGATCGCCCCCGAATCGCCCTTTTGCCCCCCCTTCTCGCCCCGCCCCCTCCCCACTCACACACTTCGTTTCTCGCCCGTCGCAAGCCGCAATGAATTGCGCGAATATAAAAATGTCACGGCGGAGGAGCTCGGGTGAAATGGTTGAGAAAGTGAAGCAAATGATGATACAACAGCGTGCCCAGGTAGAAGTAGTCCCCTGTTTTATATCTACCGCACTTTCGCAATCCTTGCAAAATGCTACCGCAAATCTACAAGTTACGTTTCGGAAATATTATCTTAGAAAGAGTGAAGCAGAGTAAATCAAAATACAACAATATTAGTCTCTTTATACTAAAAAAACTACTTTTTGCCCGTTTTGTGCAACACAAAATTTTGTTCAGCACTCAGGGTCCGAAATAAATATTATCAAGCTGAAAATAGAGAAAGAATGAAAATGAAGAGAAATTATTTCGGTTCATAAAAAGAGATGTACATTTTTACATTATTAGTACGTAGGTGTACATTGTGGAGGCGTGAAGGTGCCTTGTGATATTTTGTGAGAGTTGAATACGTTTTGCAACATTTTCTCGGCCAGAATGTTTTTCAGAGTAAATCTTGGCGAAACGGTTGGGAACATGTAGTGAATATGCAGATCGATTATGACTGTGATTTGTATATTCTTTAGTTTTTTGCGGAGAAATTGCTTCTTTGTTAGTTTCTTTTTAAATTCTTTCTCAGATTTTACTTATGCCATTTTGATCTATTTAACTACATTAAATTTGTTGGGTAACGAAATTCAATCATCGTCCAATAGTACAACTCACATCATAAGAACTTTTGAACACAAAACGGAGCAATAAGCTGTTCATGAAAGTAAAATGTTCTTTTAAAATTTCGAAGAGTAAACACAAACCACCAACAAGAAGTTCTAAAGCTTCACTCTTGGCCCAGACAAAATGATTCAACGCTTTCATTATGCAATATGACAGGTGGACTGTCACCTGGGCAGAACTCTATGTTTTATAGCTACTTCAAAGTGTCTTCTGCGTCGGATTTAAGTTCGTCCAGGCGTGATATCGGAGTTCTCGTGTCAAACAGACAAACGCAAGTTTCCAAAACTTTTCATCGTTCACAGAACTGTTCCATAATCCACAAATCCGGACTTTCGTGCGTTCACGTGGTCGCTGTTGCTCAGGGTCGTTTGGGGAGACGCTATATAGACAGGGGGGCGAGGAGAAGGGAGGGGCGTGGCGGGGAAAGAGCGAAGTTCGCAACTCTCTACGAAGTATCGGGCTGGGAGTGGGTGGCGAGGCCCGCGCGGCGTGGATCGACTAGCGTCGATAAAATTACACAATCTCGGCGCGCGGGAACGAGTCATTACGATCGACCGGAGGTACCCCGCCTCCGCCCCCGCCCACTTCCCTGTCGCTTTGGCCTCGCGCGTTTCTGCGCTTCTATTGTCGCTGTTCCCATTCTACCCCCAATCTTCCCATTCCGTCCAGGTTTCTCTCATTTTATTCCCGCTCTTCCCAATCTATTCTCTTTCTGCCAATTATTTTCTATCCTCACTCTTCTCATTCTATTCCAGTTTTTATACTCTGTCCTCGCTCTTCCCCCATTCCAATCACTTTTTTCTTTCTATCCTCGCTCCTCTCATATTTCTGGTCCTCCCTCTATCGTCGGTCTTCCTTTTCTGTCTCCGCTCATCCTTTTCTATCCTAGCTCTTCCTTTCCTATCCTCTCCCTTCCCAGTCTATAACCACTCTACAACCATATTCTATCTCAGCTCTCATTATATTTCCGCTCTTTTCATTCTACACACGTTTTCGTATTATATTCATGCTCTTTCCATTCTATCCTCGTTCTTCCCATTTTGTACCCGCTTTTACACTCTATTCTCGCTTTTGACAGTCTATCCCCAATTTCACACTTTATCCTTTTCTTTACCATTTTAACACCACTCTTTACAGCTCCTCGCCCGTTTCTATCATCGTACCGTTTCCCCTTCCATCCCATTTCCCGTTTCTATCTCAGTTTTTTTTTCATTTTTCTTCTCTAGTTACAATATTTCCCATATTCCGATCCCTTTTGAACAAACAGAAATCTTCCGATCATGAGGCGCACTTTACATTCCGTCGAATACGAATTCTGCTTGCTAAAACTACCTTCTCAAAAAGATGGTAATCAAAAAGTGATACTACTTAACGCAAAGTACGTACTAATTTCACGTACTATTAAATTCCACATTTTTGGTATATTAATAATCATAAATTTACGAACATGCAAAAAATAGTTTTTGTTTCATCAGTGTTATCACACACTGATCATGTTTTTTTTTTCTTTCACAGCCATTATTAGTAACACTACAACATATCCATTACGTCCTTTCCGTTTTAAAATGTTCACGTTTTTAAACAAATACTGAAGGAATTATTCAATAGATTTTATGATGAATTAGGTGCTTCAGTATGTTTATGCATATAGAAGAAACACAAACGACAAAATTATTCAATTTAATGTTGTTTTTTCATTCTTTAATCTATGGACTTTTCATGATGCGCGTTCCTTGACGTTTGTCAAATACCTTGCGTCACTCGCGAAATTTCTACACCTTTTATTTCCTTGCATTTCTTTAGAGTATATAAAGTTACTACTCTGCGATTCATTTTTCTTATTTTCCTTTATCACTATTCCAGTAATAATTGCATGTTGAGAAACTTTCTCAACTCTTATGTTCTTGTTCGCACAGCAACCCGCATTTTCCCTGCAGTCACTTTCGCAGTTTTCCCGTATTGCAACGTTGGTAAAACCTAGAGTAAATCCCCGGTAGATGTGTGTGACCTACAAATGAATTTAAACTAAAGAAGGCCGACTGTGAAGGTGCAGTTCGAAGTACATCCCCTACGTCATATCAACGATATTTATACGAATATAGCTTATTATATATTATTACGAAATATCAACGATATTTCTTCTGAAATATAGCTATCGGCAAGTAGTTTTTGTCTTTTCATTTTCGTTACGTGTCACAAGTATATGTAAAACTTTCTAGTTGGAAGCCTGATGCAATTTCGTGTGAAAACTCACCTCGGCCGTTCGCTCCAGAATGTTCCTTCTGCCAAACATACATACATACACCCATGATGAAAAGACATGTGAGCTGGCCGGGCGCACCGATTTTTGACCGTTCTGCGCAGTACCCCATACGTCACGCACTATGTGACGAGGACTAGAGGAATTCATTAGAATAGCCAGGACAACGCTGTCCGCCATGGTGCATGGCAAGCGAGAAGTGTTGTGAAATGTTTTGAAAGTGGCATAAAGTGGCAATTTTCAATGGTGGCCAACCAAAAATAACACGAAGGTGTAGTTGGAATAAAAATTCAATTTAAAAAAATGCTTCATATATCTTTTTCAATGGTTTGTAACAAGGTGATAATTGTTTCGGTATCTGGCTGCGTTATAATTATCCTTAATATTGTAACAAACTGAATCTCATTAGCTGAAGTCGGATAAGCTGCGCAACATCTCAGCCATATATTTTCATCATGCACATACTAGCGATGACTGTACTCTATCGGACGAAGTACTGTGTACCCTTCGTGGGCGCCAACGCGCTTTCATCCTGTGTCGGAGAGTGGAGAGCACAAGCCACGGCAGCGCCTGTCATCACGACCGGTGGAGAGTCTGTGGACACGTATGACGACTTACGTGCGGGGGAGGCGAAAGGAGACACGTGCGGAACCCTCGCACGTGTTGCGGATGTTACTCTCGAGCGATTCACTGACGACTGCTTCACGGAGACTTTCTTCAAGAACTTACACCCAACTGTGCGGATGTCGTCACACACTCGTGAAAATGAGGATTCAACCTCTGTTTTTGGTACATTTAATGCGAACATTGGTATCGATTGATCGATACATAAATAATGAGCGATCAGCCGTAACACCATTTCCTTCGCAGCATCATTGACCGTGAAGTTCAAGGGTTCGGGACCCGAGAGAGGCTGATTTTCCACCGTAACTAGATAGCTGGATCGTACTCAGCAGGTGTCTGGACGAAAATCCTAGCGGCCGTATGATAGTGTTTTGAGATTTCTCTCATGTATACCAGACCAGTGTTGGAGTAGTTCCTTAATAAATGGCCACGTACCGCACGCGATCTATCACTCTCCGTACTCGTTCCCACTTCTCTCCATACAAGCACTACTACTACTACCACCACATAGGCTGAGACCTGTGGAAGGGTACCCCCCCCCCCCTCAAGGCGCCGTGAGGTCGTTGTAGAATCGAACGTTGCAATTGGGATGAACACCGTCATCTTCCGTGATATAACAGTGCGGTGGCAATGGTGTAACGGTTAGCGTATCGAGCTGTTATACCCAAGTTCGAAGCAGCGGATTTTTAAGGGCGAAAAAATCCTTCGTAAGCTTTCTTTCGGAGGGGAAGTAAAGCCGGCTGTCCCATGTTAGTACATTTACTTGCATGTAAAAGATCCTCAAACCTAAATGTCGCCTCTGAGCTAAATTGAAAGCGCCTGTTCGTCGCCGAAAAAACACCTCCTTTCTCCGCTAGTTGGTGAAAGGAGCGTAGCAAAATTTGCGTGGTCAGACGGAAGAGCAGGCCTGATGGCCAGAGTCTCGCCACTTGAAATAAGGCATTAATTCAATATTCAATTAAATAACACGTAACAACACTTGCGAGACTTCTGACATAAGTGATCATGCATATCGGATTCAATATTCACTCACTCATTCAATAACGGGCAATATATTTACTTCAAGGCAAAATAATCCGTTTCGAATGTCCAGGTCCAGGCAATTTAACATTTCATTGATAATATATTCTTCAATGTTTAGCTGAAAAGAATGTGAAGCTGTTTCATTGGTTCATAATATGTTCTGTGTGTGGTCAGAAACTTCAAAATCAATTAACGACTGTTTTTCAAACTAATGAATCATTGAGATAATGCATTTTTATCTGTTGTCCCGCAAATGAATTCAGTAGGAAAGGGAAATGATTTTTAAGTGCTGTTGGCATATCGGTCTTGTGAATTCGCTTTTCACGTGTCGTGGCTTCTACCCTTCGATAAAATAGACATGCATTTTTATCATTCGCCTTACTGCTCCTCGCACTATTAGAGGTTGCGTTCTCTGCGACTTATAAATTTGATAAAAAAAAGCAAATTTTAGTGGTCTACGTTAATTGGCCATTTATGTGCGTTATAAAAAATTAAATACCACATTAAAAGTAATATATTCACATTAGTGTAAATCTGAGTAATTGTTGAGAATTATAAAATTAAAAAAAAGACTAAAATACAGTATCTTTTACTCTTACGTTTTCACAAGTAGAAGTAGTATTATTCTCTATTATTGAAAAATAATTCATTTATTTTTATCCACCTACTCAATAATTTATATAGCTCATAAATATTTGAGTTTGAAAAAGAGAAAATTCTGTACGTATTACTTCAGTAAAAAAGTTTTTTAATGAATAGACGGGGAGAATGCGCGCATACAATGTCAAACATACACACTCATATATACATATACATATACATACACACATTAGATTTCCATGCTGAAAATGAACAACCTTGAAACAAAAGAACTCACTGCTGTTATCCTCGGAGAAGACAGTGTCATATCGAATCGGGTCACGTCCTTGTTGTAGAAAAGGAAAGGAAAGAATGTCGAAATGCTTTATCCAATTAGTACGTAACATATGAAATCGTTGACAAATGAATTGTATGGTCTTTCCTTAAGTGCGAAGCAAGCTCGACGTGGTTTTTTGAAAGTAAACGATAAGAAACTGGTTCCTCTCTTTCCTTCTGCCTCCTTAATAGGCCGTTGACCCGCATATGTGTATAGTGTCATTCTTGAAGCAAAATGTAGAGTTTTGGTTCTCTCAGTAACTTAGTTTTTCTCTTATTAATGGAAAACAAAACAATTGAAAAAATGATGTGATGAAAATACATAAATTATTCTTCAGAAATGAATCAGTGCTTCCAAAGTTTAGTAAACCCTTTGTAAAATGCAAATTACATTATTATTTTGATATTGTAGTAGTACCATCAACAAAATAAATTGAAACAGTGAACTCGTAGATAACCGGCATAGTACAAATATAACAAAAATAATCTTGTCAATGTTTTCGAGTATTTCGCAAAACGACAAATTATTGAAAAATCGAAAATTTTTAAAATGATATAATACAATTTTAATATAGCAGTAATTGTATTTAATTTTACATATTTCATTACTATATAATTAAATTGTGTAGTTGTTTCTTCTACTTCTTCCCATCCTGTTTCCCTTTGAGATCTTAACAACCAAGTACGTATTGGAACAGATACGTGGCTAAACCAAATTAGAATTCATTATTTTGGAATCCTTTATATATACTTAAAATACAATAGTCAAAACAAATAAAATCGTTGAACCATAATAAAGACCAAACACATCCTTACCAGATTCCAACCACAATAGGATTCATCACAAAACAAAATTACTCCTGTAATTCTAATACGATAATTTATAATATTTATTAAAAAGGGTTGTTTGTATCCACAGATTTAAAAGACAGTTGAAAAATCATGGGGTTTACGATTTTTTATTAAAAGAGTATGAATTGGTATCCAAGGATTCGGTACCATGCTAACCAAAACACACCGTACCAATTCAAACTTTTGGAAAATCGGTAATCATGACACATTTCTTGATTGACATTAGAAGCATGCAGTGCTGTTCGAGCAAGGCGGGCCCTGCGAATGGGGCTGTGACTCACCTGGAAGGTGCGTTCACTGCCGGAGGCGGCTGTTCGCGGTGCGGGGGTGGCGGGCGGGGTGGGCGCCGGCGCCGCGGGCTTGAGGCTGTCGCCCCAGAC